>CAWUFW010019508.1:0-183942 GCA_963921515.1 Calotriton arnoldi | reverse complement strand
TGTTGACTTATCCCCACTTTTCTCAGAGCCCTTCTGATCCTGCTTCTTTGTGTCACCCCCCTTGGTTCTGGGTTTTCTGCCTCACCCTGGTTCTGACCCACTTGTCTGCCTTCTTTCCCAATTCTTGGGGAGAGGTCAGATCTGAGTCTACCAGGTATTGATGCAACAACTGGTCCTGGCAATTATTAAGGATCTGTTCTCTCATCATTAGATTATACAATCCCTTGAAATCAGTAACCCTACTGCCAACCAGCCAACCCTCCAGAGCCTTGGTTGCACAATCTACAAAGTCAGTCCAGTCCTGAGTCTGTGCCTTCTGGGTGACTCTGAACTTCAACCTGTACTGCTCAGTGGTTAAGCCAAACCCATCTATCAGTGCACTCTTCAGGACTTCATAGTCATCAGCATCCTCTTCTCTAACAGTGAGGAGCTTGTCTCTACCTTTATCTGAAAAGGAGAGCCACAAGATTGCTGCCCACTGCTTCTTGGGGACCTGTTGTACTCTACAGGCCCTTTCCATAGCAGTTATCCACTTGTGGATATCATCCCCACTCTGGTAGGGAGGAACAACCTGTCAGGTTACCAACACACTCTTACCTGCAAGACGTTGCTCTCTTACCTGTAAGGTGCTCGGTTGTGTTTCGTAGAGACGCTATGAGCCAACCTCCCAGGATCCCTAGAGTATAACCTGTGATCATGTAATTACACTGTGGTTACAGAATTGAAAACTAGGGAGGAGGGCCGGAATCGGATGCTGATGAATTCCTGTTGTCGACCTGCGAGGCAACAAGGAATCTTTGTTTAGGGGCGTAGAGCTTTTTTGACAAAATACTTAATTGACTAACATCCCCTAACCTTTATTTCTGGGAGATGAGTGATGTAACTGTCCTACCTGCGAATCAACAGAAATGAGCCTAGCGTCCCAGTTGTCGTCGTGGATGTCGTCCGTTGGGTTGAAGTCAGAATGGTGGTGTCCGTCAGGATCAAGACGTTTATTCTCTGTTTGGTGTGATAAAAAAAACAAGATATGAGCTTTTCAATCCTTGTGCATCAAAGAAGCACTTCACATGTTGTAACTTGTTTTCACCTTTTGTTATTCTAACACTTACTTCGTCATTATACTTCTTTCTTTACTCTCTCACTCGGTTCTGTAAACAAATGAATGAGATGCACCACACATAGAAACAAACCCCTATAATAGTACTTAATGTTCTAAAAATATCTTAACCTTTTTATACAATTGTGCTGTACAAAATGTCCTTCTGTGATTCCAAAAGGAAGTTCCAAAAGTTCCCAAAATTGTCCTTTCTATATACGCGCTGTTGGTTCTCTGCTGTCTTGCGATGGGCGCCTTCAGTGCACAAGAATCAAGAAAAGTACTTAGCTTTCTTTTTCTTTTCAGGCTCCGTGGATGCTGCAGAAGCTGAAGTTCAAGATAACCCGGAAACGCTCAGGTAAGCAGAGACGATGTCCTCATTACCACAGACTGAAGGCTAAGCGCCTTCTGGAACTTGGGGGTGGCATTTTATAGTCATGCCACACCCTGAGCCGCTCCTTGAACGACCGCTACGTTGCGCGTGTTCAGACGCGCGGTAACGTGTAGCGAATGCAGTCTTCCCTTGATGCTGTCAGTGCGTGCGCATAGCGCAAAGCGTTGTTTTTGAGTTTTCAGTTTGTTGAAGACCTTCACAGAAGCCTGTACAAGAACGCTAAGACAGGACATGTTGAGATTCTAATCAAAACCAAAACAAGCAGTACAATAAAAACAAGCATTGGTCAAACCAGCATTAATGTGACAAAAGAACATGTAACACCCAAACAGAAAGTTCACTACATGGAATACACCTAGGCTAACATACCATGGAGTGCTGGATGCACGGGACAGGGGTGGGCTTTTATCTGGGTACACGCAAACTCCATGTTTGTGCTACAAGGGCCACGACACATGTCCGGCATGGAATCATGACAGTACCCCCCTCGCACAATCCCCCCTAAGACCGCTGGTATAGGTTTGGGTTTATCAGGGTACCGAAGATGAAAAGCCTTGACTATTCGTGGAGCATGTTGTAGATTAGCAAGTGGTTCCCACGAGTGTTCCTCAGGACCATAACCCTTCCAGCTCACGAGATAGTATAACTTACCCCGAACCCTTTTTGAATCAAGTACTGCTCTCACTTCAAATTCTGGGACTCCCTCAACATCTATGGCAGAGGGAGGCATGTTAAGTCGTGTTGAGGGGTGAAACGGTTTTATTAAAGAGACATGGAACACAGGATGAAAACGGTACTTGGACGGGAGTGTTAACTTCACACAAACGGGGTTAAGCACCTTTTCAATAACAAAGGGTCCAATAAATCGAGGACAAAATTTTCTACAACTCTTGACGCGTAAATTCTTAGTAGATAACCATACCTTGTCTCCTATGGAATATAATGGTTGCATGGTGCGATGTTTATCTGTAGCTCTTTTTGAGCTTCTTTTGCTTGTGCCAAATGACATTGTGCCTGGTGTTGAATGTTTTCCAATTTATGTACATAGTCATTTACTGATGGACTTGTCAAAGGAGAATTATCTTGCCCAAGGATGACCTTAGGATGAAACCCATGGGCACAAAAGAAAGGGGACATGCCTAAAGAGGAGTGGTCCATATTGTTATAGGTAAATTCCATAGCCCATAGGATATCTGACCATTCTTGTTCACAAGTAGTTAACATGCAACGTAAATATTGCTCTATGGTCTGATTCGTGCGTTCCGTTAAACCATCCGTTTGAGGATGGTAACTGGATGAGGTGCGTACTTCCATGTTTAATGATTTTCCAAGAAGTTGCCAAAAACGAGAGATGAATTGGGCACCTCTATCGGAAAGCACGACAGAGGGAATTCCGTGTAGTCTAATTATTTCCTTCATAAAGATTTGAGTCATTTCAAAAGCAGTAGGTAACTTTCGCAAAGGTATAAAGTGAGCCATTCTAGTGAAATGATCTACAACAGTCAATATCGTGGTGAAACCAGTCTTAGTACGTGGTAATTCTACGATGAAGTCAAGAGATACAGTATGCCACGGTTGTGGAGGTAAAGGCAATGGTTGTAATAAACCACTTGGGGCATGATGTGTTGATTTATTTTGTATACATATGGTACATGTTTCTACAAATCGTTGGATATCATTGAACATGGAAGGCCACCAGAACATTCGTTTAATTAATTGATACATTTTAGTAACCCCAGGGTGTACAGACAAAGGTGTGTCATGATGGGCTTGCATAACCCGATGTTGTAATTGAGATGTTGGTACAAAGGCTTGTTCATTCATGAATAAAAGACCTTTTCTCCACTGCAATAAAGGGTACTTCTTTTGCCATTCCTCTTTCTGTTTTGTCCTTATTTCTTTGGTAATGTCCGTGAATATATCAGAGTCGATAACACCCACCTGGAAACATTGTGACGGCAAAATGAGCTGTGGCGGTTCTGGAGTTACCTTTGCCTCATCAGTTAATCCAATGCGTGATAGGGCATCTGCTTTTTTGTTATCCTTCCCTGGCCTATAAGTGATGATAAAATTGTAATCATTGAAGAACAAAGTCCAACGTAAATGGCGAGCAGAAAGGGTCTTGGCTGAACGCAATGTTTGCAAATTTCGGTGATCAGTGTAGATAGTAATAGGGTGGCGAGCACCTAACAAATAATGTCGCCATTCTTCAAAGACAGCTTTTATGGCTAGTAATTCTCTATCTGAGATTGCATAATTTTGCTCGGCAGGGGACAATTTTCTAGAGTAATATGCTATGGGATGCATTTGACCAGTATTTTTGTGTCTTTGGGACAAGATGCCTCCGATAGCAACTCATGAAGCATCTGCTTCAATTATGAATGGTTGGGAGGGGTCCGGATGTATAAGAATGGGAGCTGAAGTAAATTGTTCTTTTAAAGTTTGAAAGGCCTGCTCAGCTATCTCATTCCATTCAAATCTTGTATTTTTTCGTAACAGCCGTGTAATTGGGGTGATAAGCTGTGAAAAATTAGGAATACAGCGTCTATAGAAATTAGCAAAACCCCAAAAACTCTGGATTTGCTTTACTGACGAAGGACTGGGCCAAGTACTAATAGCTTGAACTTTCTTTGGGTCCATTTCTATACCAGTTGGGCTAATAACATAGCCCAAAAAATCGACTTTTGTGACATGAAACATACTCTTTTCCAATTTTACATATAGTGAATTGTCTAAAAGCTGCTGAAGAATGGCTCTTACTTGTTTTACATGTTCTTCTGTAGATTTTGAGTATATTAGGATATCATCAATATATACCACGCAACATATGTCCAGAAAATCCCTTAGAACTTCATTTATAAAGAACTGGAATGCTGCCGGAGCGTTGCAGAGTCTGAAGGGCATTACTTGATATTCGTAAAGGCCGAATTTTGTACGAAAGGCTGTCTTCCATTCATCGCCCTCACGGACTCGCACTAGATGGTAAGCTCCGCGCAAATCCAGTTTAGTATAAATGGTCGCATCTTTTATTTGGTCCAATAACGTTGGTATGAGTGGTAAGGGATACCGATTTTTTATGGTCACGTTGTTGAGTGCGCGGTAATCGATACACGCGCGCAAGTCCCCCTCTTTCTTTGGTATAAAAAAAAGAGGCGACGAAACCGGTGACTTGGAGTGCTTGATGAATCCATTGGCAAGATATTCATCTAAGTAATTACGCAAGTGCTCATTCTCAGATTCAGTCAAGGCATAAATACGACTGCAAGGCAGTGTGACGCCCGGAGTCAAGTCTATGCGACAGTCGTAATCCCTATGTGGTGGTAAGGTGTTTGCCCTTTTTTGTCAAAAACGTCTTTAAGATCATCATACTCTCGGGAACCCCTCCACAACTAACACATTCCTAGACTCCATGGGAAAGTCATAACCTTGGACTACATGTTCCAGTGCTTGGTGTTGTAGACATTCAGAACGACAATACTTAGATTTAAACAAAACAGTTTTTTGTGACCAGTCGATAAGAGGATTATGTAAAACTAGCCAAGGGATGCCTAGTATCAGGCGAAATTGAGGGGCATCAATAACGTCAAAAAATATCTTTTCACTATGTTTTGTGGAACATGTCATGGTAAGGGTCTCGGTGTGATATGTTATAGGACCGGAGGTTAGTTCTTTCCCGTCTACGGCTCTTACAATTTCTGGGGGGTTTTTTTGGACGCTTTTCCATCCTAACTTGTGCATTAATTGTGCATCGACGAAATTGCCCGTGGCTCCTGAATCAATTAAGGCGTCTATGGACCAGGATTTAGTTTTGTCTTCAAGTGATTGTAACAATACTCGAATACTGATATGACTTTGAGGTAGTGTAGGAGTAGTGGAGGCCAAACTAGACTGTTTACTCGAGAAACTGACCTCGTCGTTTGTCGAGCAATCTAGTTTTCCGACTGCTGTGAAATAGCCACCTCGTTTACCTTTATTCTTGGCTTTGTAGGTCGACTGGGACATTCTTTAACGAAATGCCCAGCCTTCCCACAATATAAACATTGATTTAATTTCCTTCGTTTCTCTTTCTCTTCCTTGGTGAGAGGGCCTCTAACGGTTCCAATCTGCATGGGTTCCCCTAGGTCTGGTTTGTTAACTGACTCTGGTTTACTACTAAATCTCTCTTTATATTGAAACACCTTATGCTCGGTTTTCCTTTCTCACCTCTGCGTTCAGACAAACGATGGTTTAACTTTACTACTAGATCTATGAATTCCCCACAATCTGTTGGAGGGTCCAAGATTTGGGTGACCATATCCTTGAGATCATCCTTAAGGCCCCGATAAAATAAAGAGACACGTTTCTCTTCGGGCCATTCAGCCTCAATCACAAGTCTGTTAAATACTGAAATATAATGTAATAGATCAGAAGAACCCTGCTTGAGATTCAATAACTCATGATCTGCTGACTGCACGAAGACATGTTTAGCGAACAGTTTTTTCATTGTGGCCTTGAAACGCCTGAGGTCATAAAGAATCGGGTCATCTCGTTCTACAATCGGCACTGACCATAAGGCCGCATCCCCTCCTAAATATGACAGGATAAAAGCTACCTTGGAGGAATCGTCCGGAAAGGCGGTTGCTTTCGCTACAAATGAAGGTGGCATTGATTCAAGAATATAGTAAATTTACTACTATCTCCATAAAATCTCTCGGGGGGTGCTAACGGGACCGAGACTGGAGTCACTACTTGAATTTGTGTAGGCAGAGCATTGGAGCCACTACTCTGCAATGTCTGCATATGCGGGTGAAAACTAGGTGGTTTTAGTATGGGTTTCGATGCAGAAGGGAAGCTCCAAGATTGTGCCCTAGCTGCATCAGACGTTGACATATTAGCTTGCAGAACTGAAATATCTTTTCGTAATCCAGCATTCTCTGCCTTGATATCTGCTAAAAGAGCAGCGATTTGCTGCAACGAGATCTGTGGTGATTGGTCCATAGCGTCTGGGCGAAACTGTATTCGTGGGCTTAGCCTTCTGTCAGGTTACCAACACACTCTTACCTGCAAGACGTTGCTCTCTTACCTGTAAGGTGCTCGGTTGTGTTTCGCAGAGACGCTATGAGCCAACCTCCCAGGATCCCTAGAGTATAACCTGTGATCATGTAATTACACTGTGGTTACAGAATTGAAAACTAGGGAGGAGGGCCGGAATCGGACGCTGATGAATTCCTGTTGTCGACCTGCGAGGCAACAAGGAATCTTTGTTTAGGGCGTAGAGCTTTTTTGACAAAATACTTAATTGACTAACATCCCCTAACCTTTATTTCTGGGAGATGAGTGATGTAACTGTCCTACCTGCGAATCAACAGAAATGAGCCTAGCGTCCCAGTTGTCGTCGTGGATGTCGTCTGTTGGGTTGAAGTCAGAATGGTGGTGTCCGTCAGGATCAAGACGTTTATTCTCTGTTTGGTGTGATAAAAAAAACAAGATATGAGCTTTTCAATCCTTGTGCATCAAAGAAGCACGTCACATGTTGTAACTTGTTTTCACCTTTTGTTATTCTAACACTTACTTCGTCATTATACTTCTTTCTTTACTCTCTCACTCGGTTCTGTAAACAAATGAATGAGATGCACCACACATAGAAACAAACCCCTATAATAGTACTTAATGTTCTAAAAATATCTTAACCTTTTTATACAATTGTGCTGTACAAAATGTCCTTCTGTGATTCCAAAAGGAAGTTCCAAAAGTTCCCAAAATTGTCCTTTCTATATACGCGCTGTTGGTTCTCTGCTGTCTTGCGATGGGCGCCTTCAGTGCACAAGAATCAAGAAAAGAACTTAGCTTTCTTTTTCTTTTCAGGCTCCGTGGATGCTGCAGAAGCTAAAGTTCAAGATAACCCGGAAACGCTCAGGTAAGCAGAGACGATGTCCTCATTACCACAGACTGAAGGCTAAGCGCCTTCTGGAACTTGGGGGTGGCATTTTATAGTCATGCCACACCCTGAGCCGCTCCTTGAACGACCGCTACGTTGCGCGTGTTCAGACACGCGGTAACGTGTAGCGAATGCAGTCTTCCCTTGATGCTGTCAGTGCGTGCGCATAGCGCAAAGCGTTGTTTTTGAGTTTTCAGTTTGTTGAAGACCTTCACAGAAGCCTGTACAAGAACGCTAAGACAGGACATGTTGAGATTCTAATCAAAACCAAAACAAGCAGTACAATAAAAACAAGCATTGGTCAAACCAGCATTAATGTGACAAAAGAACACGTAACACCCAAACAGAAAGTTCACTACATGGAATACACCTAGGCTAACATACCATGGAGTGCTGGATGCACGGGACAGGGGTGGGCTTTTATCTGGGTACACGCAAACTCCATGTTTGTGCTACAAGGGCCACGACACATGTCCGGCATGGAATCATGACACAACCTTGCTCAGGTTCCTATGGTCTGGAATATTTTCTCTGCCTCTAGGGACACTGTTGCTGCCACCAGGGGGTTTTAACCCCTCTCTTCTAGAAGCTTTCTGGAACTCAAAGGCTTCTTTGTCTAATGCCAACTTCTTGGTTTTGAGGGCAAATCTTGCTTCCTCATATTGCAGCAGTTTGTACATCCTTTCAGAGGAGGTCTCTCTTCTTGGGAAGAAGGAGTTCCTCTGGTAGACAGTTTCTCTGCCACAGTGAAAGGAGTGCTCAGATTCCCTGGAAAGGGTCCTGTGCCTGTCTTCCACTATGTCAGTTCTCTTAGGGAGAATTCCTCTGTCTTGTTCAGACCCCTTTGGGCCTGGCCCTACAATCACAGAGTCCTGGTCATCCTGATGTTCATCATCTGACCCAGACACTATAACTGACCCACCCACTGATCCAGACCCCTTAGCTCCTAGAGCTAATCTAAGGTCATCTGCTGTTAGCAGATCTATCAAGTGTAGTGTGGAGGGACTCTGTCCTATCTTCAGGTGCCTCTCAGCACACATGGCTTTCAAGTCAACGAAAGTCATGTCCTTATACTGAAGCTGGGTGGATCCACTGGGTCCATCCCTTGAGGACATTCTAGTGTTGTGCAGTGTTGTACTACCTACACTAGTTTGTGGCCTACTGATATTATCTTGAGCTGTAGACAGGGTGTGCTATCCCTTTTCACACAGCTCTAAGTTCAGTAGAACTTATTGATACTAAGCTTGACTTTATATGTACCTTGAGTACCTATAGTGGTTTTCAGTTAGTAATTCAAATAGAGATTTTCTGGTAAAACAATAGCAAGCTGGAATCCCACCGCTGCCACCAATGTGAGAAGTTGGCCTGGTATATGGTGTTCACTAATTAAAGTGGACACCTTGCACCAGAACAATTCGACTCTTATGGTTGGTAGGTTTAAGACAACCTTTATAGAAAGCTATCCTAGTGGTAGCTGTGGAGAGCAGCCTTCAGGCTAAGTCTTGGAGGAATGTAAAGCAGCTTGTTTTACCACACAATCTCTTGAATCACCAAATGAAAAGACACCATACAGGTATACATATCAAATATATATGTATTTATTAATAAACAACTCTCTACTAATCTCTTTATGAGATTAGAAGTCAGGAACATATGTACAAATCAAATGTTATCAAAAATAAGTTAGCACAATCAAATATCACAATCTTAGTTTGGCTAGACCTAGGTCTAGGGCATCTAGAATCGAGGGACCCCCAAGAACCACCCCAGGTGGTTGTAGGAGACCCACAGGGGACGGACGCGGTGTCCTGGCACCAGTGCGAGTCCTGTGCGAGTCTATGCGAACAGACGCGATTGAGATTTCAATGTTAAAGGTCCCTTGCGTGTTCGAGGCGAACACACCGATCGGTCCTTGTACGAGTCGAAGGATGCGGTTACAGATAGAGTTGCAAGGGAGATGGACGCGCTGTGTCTAACACAGACGCGAACCTTGTACGAGTCAGCGCAATGGAGATTTCAATGTTACAGGCCCCTTGTGTGTTCGAGGCGAATACCGATCAGACTCAGTACGAGTCGAAGGACACGGTTATAGATAGTGTTACAAGGGAGATGGACGCGATGTGTCTAACACAGACGCGAACCCTGTACGAGTCAGCGCAATTGTCGCATTTAGAAAATAAGAGTTTTAGGGCACTTCTAGGGTAGCTACAAGCAACCCACTTACAGGATAAGTAGTTCTAGGGCCCACACCCACAGGAGCACCGTAATGCTAAAGTTACCTCACCCAGGGGAGCCAGGTGCATAGGTGTCCTTTGGTGTCGGGTCGCGGCGTCGTTTTCACTGGGAGCCAATGAAGACTTGCAGCGACAGAAGAAGTGTCCGTTGGAATCCAAGCCTGGATTCAGAAGGAGGAAGACCTGAAAGCAGAGGGGACAGTGTTCAAGGGCACTTGGTAGTGACCCGGGGCAAGGAAGATGAATGCCCACCGTCATTGACAGATTCAGGTCGTTCACTGGTGTCTTGACTCTTCGACCACAAGGTCCAGGAGGCATCGAGGATGGCCAGGAGCTAGATTCAGCGTGTACCACAAAGTCTGCAGCTGACTGCAGTGTCGGTGACCCGATTGGAGCCAACAAGCCTTGGTAGCCGCAAGTCTCGTGGTGGAAAGAAAAAGTCAATGGTGCAGACCAGCAAGGTCTGAGGAACTTACCCAGCGAGGGTAGGTCAGGGCAGGCCTGGAGCAATCAGGGGAGCCCTTTGGTTCCTTTGGAAAGTGTTCTGGGAACCCACAAGCTGGCTGGCAAGGGATCGCAAAGACGCCTCAGGCGGATGCACTGAACAGGGGCCCACGCTCACTCGGGATGGTGTAGGCCTCTGATTTTGGGAGGGATCTCTGCTGGAGGCTGGGACCACATGTGGTCCAAAGCACAAGTTCGTAGAATGTCATGAAGGGGTTGCACTTGACAATAGTGCACGGTACCCAGGGTCTGCGGTTCCTCGTTGCTCGTGGGGTTCACTTGCCTCAGCTTCGCTGGGGACTCACGATGGCCTTGGCGAAGTCAGAAAATCCTCTTCCTGGGCTGCAGGGACTTTGGGCTCCGGCGGGAGCGGCGTAGTTTGCGACCATCGTTGTCATTTTTGGTGCCTGCCAAGCAGGGGAGTCACTCCTTGACTCCAAGGGAGATTCTTCAGTCTTCCAAAGGTAGTGGAACATCGAAGGTCCGGAATTCTTCTTGTAGAGCGTCGTCCAGGGGTATCTAGTTTGCAATGCACAGGTTCCCCCTCTTATACTAAAAGAAAGGGAGGGACTAGCTCTATGACCCCACCTATGGGAGGGTCAGGGGAGTGGGTGGTTACACCCACTTCCCTTTGTCCAGTTTCACGCCAGAGCAGGGGCAGGTAGCCCCTGAGCTGGTTTGAACTGGCATATGCACAGAGGAGCCTTCTGCTCCCCCAGTGCAGGACTTCAAAGCACTCTAAGAGTGCACCCACCCAGCCCCAATACACTAAACCCTGTCTGGGAGGTGGTCACACCCCCTTGGGACAGGATATCTATTGTTGGGCTTCCTCCACTGCGAGTGTTGGTCATCAGCAGGAGGGCAGCCCAGTGTCTGTGACTGGTGGCACCCATTTTGTGATGCCAGGGCTCTGCAGGATTCTACCGCGTTTCCACAGTAGGTACATGTCTATCCCTCTAGAAGGGTGGAATGCTACCCCCGCCGCCAGAACTGGCGGGGGTTAGTATTACAAGATGTTTGACACCAAACACGACATGTTTTGAAGCAGCCATTCCAAAGTTAGCATTCTACCGCAAGGATATAATGCACTTAAGAGTATATGGTTTAACTGCATCCACAAACAGCCCCAGAGAATGGACTCTGAGAGCTGCAGAGGGGCCCTGCTCAGGCAGAGGCACCCTCTCACATAGGAACCAAGCACCCTGCCCTCAGGATTGATAGGGCCTGCCTTAGGGGTGACTGATAGGTTTAAATGTGTGTGCAGGAGAGATATAGGAAACCTATATCTCAGTGAGGGGTGCTAGCACCACCTCACCCGGGCTGCAGTAGCAGGCCAGTGGTGTCAGATTTAGTCTGCTTCCCAGGGGTGGCATAATACATGCTTCAGCCCCTGGTAGGCCTGTGAAGTACCTATGCCCTTGGTACCTAAGGTACCATATACTAGGGACTCATAAGGTACCACAGTATCCAATCACTAGTGCACCTAGAGTGCACTCCAAATCGTTTAGAGAGAACAGAGAGGCTGGGGCCCTGATTGGCAGGGGACCCCAGCCAGACTATAGCCAGAAACCAGTGTAAACATCAGAATAAAAAGTGGGGGCAACATAAGAGGCAGATCCTACTCTCCTACAACGGAGGTGGAGGCACCAGAGCTGAGCGGGTGTTTAGCCAGCGACGATGCCGTGTCCTGCCTGTTACGGACTGTATTGGATTGGTGTGAGGCCTGCTGGACCGCAGTGTAGACAATAGCAAACAACAGGAGGTAGCCCTTAAACCCTAAAGAGACCAGGGCAATAATCTGTAGCAAACAACAATGTCTCAAGGGTATCGTTTCAAGGGGCAGGTATACATATATGTACGTAATGACACAATTACTTAAATAGAATTTAATCCAAAGGGAAGGAAACCAAGGAAACAAATCAAATAAATGCAAAATGTATTTTATGTAATAGACATGTTGGACATATTAACTTCATATGTTCAAGCACATGAGTCAGTAGCACTGCGTTACATTCAATGGCATGTAACCAACAAAATACTGTGCACAAGTGCTCGTGAAGTGTGGTGACGGCGCAAGTGACACATGACGTGGTATGAACAGTGAGAATGATGGGCGCAACAACAAGTGAGATAAAACCACGAATTACATATTCAGGATACCGCGACAACAAATGACAAAAGAATTCAATTTTAAAACATGTAGGGTATCCGTAGGTAGGGGCGCCAAAAGTTCCACTGTGGGAGTCGACGGCGTTTCGGCCTGCAAAAGTCTTAGGCCATCATCAGGACCAGGTTACATTAGTTCAATTGCAGTGTCATGGAAGCCAGGAATAATTAATCCAGGCGGTAGTCCAGTCCTCGCAAAGCTCCGGACATAAAGAGAGCTACTAAGGAGCTTCAAGATGAAAGGATGTTCAGAGTAATCAGAAGTGGGACAACGGGCAGCCTCTGGGTCTGTCCGTATGTCTGGAGTCAATCGTAGAGTGCCGGCAATACAGCCTGACTTCTGAGTCATACGTACATATATGTATACCTGCCCCTTGAAACGATACCCTTGAGACATTGTTGTTTGCTACAGGACCGCAGTGTAGGCCGGAGGCAGTGGTCAGCAAGGGCCTACAGACATGTGTGGTCGGAATGCTATGCACAGAGTTGGTGGCACCACATCGAAGGGAGTATACTGATTTAAACTCTGCATTAACATGTGTACTCTGCCATTGTGTAATCAAGACTCAGTTCCAAATGTGTGACCTACTTGTCCGCTGTGTATGCCAATGGAGTACGTCAACAACAAAGGAGTACTGCGAGCCTTGCCTGCGGAGGCCGTGATGGTCTGAGGAGACTGCCAAGGTAGAGGGCCTCTGGCTTGGTGCGAGCACCGGCACGTGGTGGAACCTCTTGGAGACACGCCGGCGTCGGCAAGTGAGCAGTGAGGCCTGGATGCACAGGGGCGGATGGGACTGGTTCGGGGACCAGCGGCCCGGGCTGCGGCAGGCGCACAGGATCGCGGCCACACCGCTCACGGCGTCGGCCTCGTGGCGGGGTGGGAGGCACTGCCCTGGCAGACATGTTGGGCATTCCAGAAGAGAACTACGCCCAGAGCTACGTGCTTTTTATTCACACCCCTACGCTGGCCTGGTGCACGCCGGGCCAGCCCACTCCGCACACGCTTACAGGGGGGGACGTCACAAGCTACATTTCCGAGACCTTCCCCACTGGCTGGGGTGACATGGTTGCGTCCACTGTCCACAACACTACCACCACCAGCAGTATATGTCGACATGGATATGTCTGTGGTCTGCATGCTGCAGTCTGTCCAGCACTTCCATGCCACACTTGGCATTGTGTGCATTCTCATTCATGGGTCACTTGCCTCCTTCGCACATGCCTAGTTCCCACCTCGCCCCACATACTGCTATTGTGTGGCTGAGGTGCCATGCCGTTGATGGCTCATGTACATGGCTAGGCCAGGTTTCCGCAGTACGTTGTGCTGTCATGTATGGTGGGTGGGCATGTTGTATGTGTGTTTGTAACGTGTGCATTCCCAGGGTTGTGAGTTGCATGATTGTGGAGTTGAAGTGTGTGGTGTGTTCATTTGGAACTTACCAACGAGCACTGCATTTCCGTAGGTGCCATCCTGGAACCGCCGGTTGATGATGGACTGTCGGAAGATGTATGAATCATGCACACTGCCTGGGTAGTTGGCGACGACATTGGTGTAGAGTCCCCGGTGGTCCACTATTGCCTGCACATTGGTGGAATGCGTGTGCTTTCTGTTGCGGTAATTGTGTGCAGTGTCGGCAGGGGGCACAAGTAGGACATGTGTGCAGTCAATTGCCCCCAACACGTGCGGGAAGCCTGCTATGGCGTAGAAGCCTTGCTTGGTCTCCAGCTGTCCCTGCGCAGTGTGGGGGAAGTATAGGTACTGGGGCACCAAGCTGATGATGGCATCCAGGACAGGTTTGAGGAACTTGGATAGGGCTGGCTGTGAGACTCCTCCGACTCTGGCGGTTGTTGGTTGGAATGTCCCAGAGGCCAACAGGTGCAGCATGGCCAGCAGCTTTGTCTGAGGTGGGATGTTGGTTGTCCTCTGTGTTGGTACCGTCAGCCTGTGGGAAATGATGGTCAGGAGGCGGAGGATGGTTGACCTTTTGAGTCTGTAGTGGGCAATGACATTCTCTGGTGTCAAGTCTGTGAAGCTGGTGCGTTTCCTGAATGTCCGCTGTCTTTGTCTGCGCTGCCTCCGTGGTGGTCCGGGGAGGGGGGGGTCCGGGGGGGTGGCGGACAAGGGTGTGGTGGCGGTGGGTGTTGTGGCCCTGTTGGGGCTCCGAGCTGCATGATGAGTAGCTCCATGGCATCTGTTGTTCTTCAGGTGTGGCTGTGGGCTGGGCTCCCTTTTCTGGTGCAGGTTGTCGCCCGACTTTGCACCAGGTCAGAGCAGGTGTTAATTTCCTGCTGCTAACGCGCCGTATCGCCTGTTTTGTGTTCTCATCGCCGATCTGGCTGGTCGTTGGGAATGTTGCGTTGTGGTGTTGTCGCGGATTTTTGCTTGGGAACGCCTACTCTGCATCTCATTAGCGATAGTTGCCGGGCTCATCTGTGGCGAAGTTTTTTGCGGTTGCTATCACAGGTAAACTGGTGATATCGGCTGTTTGCACCAGCTTGTGAATGGGGCGATAATTTTATCTCGACTTTGACTGCGATAATGTGCCATTAACTCGGCGTTAGATCCTTGAGAATATGCCCCTTGGTCTTAGGAAAAGTGAAAGAAAACTCATTAGTTAAAGTCCCTAAAAAGAGATGGCAAATGCTAAATGAGTGCTGTATCTTAAACACTTGTTTAATGTGGGCTCAACTTTGTACTCAAAAGATAATGTTAGGACACCAAAATAACATATGCATAATGTCACTTTTGGGGCAATCACAAGACCAGCATTGGGATGAGATATCTGTTGAAAATGTAGAACATTGAAGGGGAGTAATGTAAAGTCTGTGATAAATAAATATACTGGCTGGTCCGAGAGGTTTTATAAATATGTAACCATATCGTATTCCAAAATGTAGTGTGCCAGGTAACCCCTAAGTCTCTTTCCTAAAGGAGTTCAGCTTTAAACTTGGTTTGTGTATGATTTGGAGAGGAAATCAATTTCAAGGCCTAGTGGGAATTTAAATGATATCATCACACACTGGATTCTACTTATTTGTCTCAAAGTTCTTCTGTTCATAATACATATACTTTAGGGTTGGCATTAACCAATTTTATTACAAACAATGTAAATATTCTGTCATCTACAGTTTTAACTTTATCAGAAATGTTCCATCCACCATAAATATTTACCTCTCTGTCATCAGTAGTTCTCCAGATTACTGAATTGAAAGTTGCTATTGACTTAGTTATTATATTATATCTCAGTTGTTTATATGTGATATACAATTTATGAAGATTCTTTCTTTATCAATACATATGTTATATATGTATTGCATTTTCCCCCTTCATTCCTTTTCTTTTCCCCCTAAAAAATTAATAAAAATGTTTCTTTTATTGTCCATGTAAACTTTCTATTATAACAGACTTGTATATTGTTATAATCCTATCAAATTGTTCACTGTTTATACTTGTTATTTAAATATAACCTTTTTAGCTCAAGAAATACATGATTATCACTTGTACCAAATAAGTGCACAATACAGCTGTCTCTTATAGTGTCTGACATGAAGAGAATTGTGCATACCGGCATGCTAAGTCATGGTCTGTTCTAATTATTAGATAGCACTTTTGCACCAGAGATTTTGAATCTTGGCCTTTGATCCAAGCATATTTGACACTCACTTTGAGCCCAATTATGATGTGGGTAGACCACCACCGACAGGTCGTCGGTGGCGGTCCGCCTAACATCCAGGGTATCGGTCCGACCGCTGGATTACAATACGGGCGGTCGAAGTATTTGGGTGATGGGAAAGACCGCCGCCTCCATCAGGCTCATGAAGCCCGTCAGGGAGGCGTTCGGAGCCTAATCCCTACATTGGAGGTGGTGCCTGCGGAGTCATCGCCGTAGGGATTAGGATGTCAATTCTTGACAGTCAGCCATGAAAAGGCTGTCAGAAAGGGACTTTGCGGGCCCCCAGCAGGGCCCCCGTCCCCCGTGGGCCACTGCTAAGTGGCCAGGAGGCACATGTGATGCCCCCCCAAACATCCATGCATCATGTGACACATGGTGCACTGATGTTAGAAAAATACCTTTTACTATTGCGGCTTGTGCAGCGGACCTTTTCTTGGGCCGCTGCACAAGCCGCAATGGTAAAATGCATTTTACGACCGCCTGCACAGCAGTCATATCGTAATTAGGCTGTCGGGACCAGCGACTCCTTGTCAGACAGTCGCATGAGGGAAGTGACCCGATTAGGGTCACCCGGGTCACTCACGACCACCTCTCAGCCTTCCATACAAATGAAGAGTCGGTCAGACAGTAGAGAATACAAACCAATATATTTATTCAGATTCACTCAAGCGGAGCCCAGTCTGCCCAGTCTCTAAAGATTGCTGCAGAGGGAATGACATCAGCAAACATGGAGATACATTATGTACAATTCAGAACCAATGAAGGCACGCCCATAATGGAATTTTCCAGGCAGATGCAGTTAAACAAAGAAGTACAGAAGGATAGGCTTTGATTCTGAGGCCGGGCACACACTATCTCTTACCCAAGGTCACTCTGTCCATGCCTGCCACTAGACTAGTGGGAGAAGGCCTCTATCTAGTGGGAAATGTATGCGCTAATAAGAACAGTGTATTCATTAGCAAAGCAAGGCCCAACCTTGGAGAAATGAAACTTACCACAGGCCGTTTCTCAGAAGAAATTAAGGATTAGTTTCGATCATGGTTCAAAATGGCAGCCAAACATAAAATGGTGCAGCGAATGCTAATTTACATAGAATAATACACAGACAAAATAACGAAAATATTTTCATTCCAACAGACCCTCCTTTTAGCATGAGCTAACTATTTTATGAAATGATCAAAGAAAATATAACATTTTCGAGGACAAAGGAGCATCAGTATTAGGAGCAGGTCATATATTCAGTATCAGGGATGGAGGCTGCAAGGAAAGATGTAGTCTCAAAAATACCTTCATCAATCTGCATCAAATCGTCAATATCCTTTTGTATCATAATCGCAGCATTAGTATCATGAATTGATATTTTCTGTTTGGGAGTGAGGATATTGACACAATAGGAGCAACAAGCTGGAAGACATTGTATGCAGAGGCAACATGTAAAGAAGATACCGGCAACCACAGCCAAGAAAGTGAGGATCTTCCAACCCCAGAATGTTAGCTTATTCCAAAACCACCCCGACAGAGTCCAAGTACCTGTTTCTTGGTGTATCTCAGCTGATATTCTATGTAATTTTTTGTATAGCTAAATAAACATTGGGAGCGTTATCAGGTATATAAACACAACAGCTGCTTCCAATGACGCGACAGGCCCCTCCCCTATCTGCAAGTATAACGTCTAGCACCATCCGGTTCTGCAAAGTGACTAGTCTCGTAGCCTGGAGCTCAGCAGTGATATTTGTCATTATCCCAGCAGTTGTATTGATAACCCCTTCAACAACTCTTGTTAACTGACAAACATGAAGGCTATTAGCCATGGGGCCCCAAAAAGGTAGCAGGCCCTTCACAGCGCCTCCAAATTGCTGTGCTGTGGTGTCTGTCTGATCTATATCCTTTGTGTCAACAACCCTTTTGGCTTGGGTCAGGAAGGTACTTCTACATTGCAGCTGAAGATTTTTATGATAATTAGACGGGGCAACATATACAGGGGGAAGAAGGAAGGAGAGATAACATGTACCTGACCATCCCCTCGTGAGCTTGTGACCCACAAACAAAATAGACATTATGGGGCAGGATCAAAGGCGGACTATTAGTCGTATTCAGCTTGTAGGTGAAATTATATTTACTCTCCCCCAACTTTATCTCCCCGGTCCCCTGGACACAAAAACTAGCTGTCGTATTGACCACCGACACAGGTATCGGCTTATCTTCAGTAAGATTTTGACCTCGGAAGGATTGGAAGTACTCAGAGGTATTAAACCATTGGAAATCAGCCATTTCCATTCTAAACCAGGCATTATTATTCACCCTATGGTACATTTTCAAACATGACTTTGAGGACAGTGTCCCCAGAGTCCCTTGTCCTGCTGTTCCGAGAGGGGTAAACCCTTGATAGAAGCGTAGATATTCATTCGCAGTGTGAGAATCAATGGGTGTCATACCCAAAGTAGAAAGATGATATTGGAAATACACCAGTCGAAAAAATTCGTACCAACCCTCACAGCTGCCAGTATACGACAGTGGCATTGACAACAAATTGTCGCTCTTATGAGTGACCGAAGGTAGCAACCCACAAGCCCAACAATTAGTTGTATTAGACACATTATGAGCATGATGCAACATTTGTATAAATACATTGTCTGTTTAGGACTGCCTATGCGCTTCTTTGTGTGGGGCTAGAGTAACAAAAATCTGCTCAAGGGGAGCGGGAGCTGTACCAACCAAGGAATGTACAGGAAATGTCTCCTCTAAAAACCAGGATATTCCAAATATTGTTGCTAGTGCAATCACAACAATTAATATGCAAATTATTTTACTCTTTGTCGACCAACCCCTTGTTAAACGTGGTGGTGCAAATGGCTGTTCCTCCTCATCAATAGGCCGACCAAAGGGATGCATTATTAAGCAAGGAAAGAAATGCAACAAAAATGATAGTAAAGGTAAGTTTTCCCAGTGTCCGTCAGAGCCTCACTGGTACAGGCTCCTATTGTTCATCAAACGTTGGTGCTCTTGAGCACTGGCGGTGGAGCTCGCTCTGTCCTAAGCTCTTGATGTATCCCATGCCGATCAGGATAATGTACCCCCCCCTCCAAGGGAGCACGTTCAATTTATCCTGTCCAATGTAAAAAAACAGTGCACAAATCTCACTTCACCCAAAACTAACTCCGTTGGTACTACAGCAAAGTACATCCTAACTTGCACAGTCCATCCCTGTCTAATCTGACTTCTCCTTTTGTGCACCATCCCTCACCCATTGGTCATTGGGCAAGGGCAAAGGTATCCTGCGGCAGTGGGTAGCATGCACCCAGTTCTTTCGGCCGGCAACCTTCACAGCTGTACGTGTAGCCAGGAGGACCTGTTTCGGTCCCTTCCAACGCGGCTCTAAACTCCTCTTCCTCTGAAAATTACGGATCAGGATGAAATCACCAGGCTGAATGTCGTGTCCGGGCCCCTCTGGTATGACTGGCCGGGCTTCCCGGACCTGTTGGTGAATAGAACGCAGATTTTCAGTTAACTGGCAAAGGTAATCGATCAATAACGAATACTCAATATCTGAGAACTGCCGAGGACGCGGGACGCCCCAGACATTTGCCGGGCGTCCAAACACGACCTCGTACGGTGACAATCCTGTCCTAAAATGTGCTGTTGTTCTTGTCGACAAAAGAGTGATAAAGCATCTGGCCACCATAACCCTGTTGTCTCCTGAATCTTTGCCAATTTCAGTTTGAGAGTACCATTGTACTTCTCAACCAAACCTGCTTACTGGGGGTGGTTTGCAGCATGAAACTTCTGTTTTATGTACAAACCATCACAAATTAACTGAATGACCTTGGCATTAAATGACTTCCGTTATCACTCCAAATTAAACGGGGCAAGCCGAAACGAGTAAAAAACTCCTTCAGGAGTACTTTTGCCGTCGTAACAGCTGTATTGTCTTTAGTGGGATATGCCTCAACCTATTTACTGAATGCACAGACAACCACCAACACGTATTGACCCTATCTAACTCAATATAATCCATCTGAAGGACCTCAAAAGGTAAAGTGGGTGGTGCAAAATTGCCGGGTGGGATAGGAGTACCTTTTTCTGGATTGTGCATCATGCACACCATACAATACTTCACTAAATGTGCAGCAGTCTTCGAAATGTTATCATTCTGCCATACAGGATCTAACAACTTGCAAATACCCTTAGCACTAATATGGGCTGGGCCCTGGGCGATTGTAACTAGAGGGAGAACATATGCATCTGGCAACATCCATCTCTATTTCCCTGACTTGTCAATCCAACATCCCTCATCATTCAATTGGGCTGTACTTTCTTGCCACACTGCTAACTCTTCTGTTGTCGCCTCACTTTGTATCTCCTTCACATTCTCAAGTGTATCTTCAAACATGGTGACTTCAGGCACCCACCTAGTGGGACCTGCTACAAACATTCTTTTCATTTTAGTCCGGGCCGTTTCCTTAGCTGTCTGATCTGCAAAAGCGTTTCCCCTACCTACATCCTCAGTGACTTTCCGGTGAACACTACACTTCACTATTGCCAATTTCTTAGGGAGTGTCAAAGCAGACAGAAGCCGCAATATGAGGTGCCTGTGCTGGATTTTGGTGCCATAGGAAGTAAGAAACCCTCTCTCCGCCCAGAGTCGCACAAAATTATGCGCGACTCCGAAGGCATATTGGCTGTCAGTATGAATATTGACAACCAATCCCTCACTCAATTCGCAAGCTCGTATGAGGGCAAGGAGCTCTGCAGCTTGGGCCGACTTATAGGGAACTTGTGATGTCTCAACTACTGTACGCAGCGTAGTAATAGGATATGCAGTAGTTGTAGTGTCATCTGGTAATTTAAAACAAGAACCATCGACATATAGTTCCCCTTGCGGGTCAGATAAGGGAACATCAGTCAAGTCTACCCTTCCTTTCGTCTCTTCTTCCGTCTGGAAGATACAGTCATGCTTATCAATCTCATCATTATCAGAAGGGAGGGGCAGTAACGTGGCTGGATTCAGAGTGGCACATCTTTTGATTGTGATGTGTTTTGCGAACAATGTTAATTCATAGCCTGTCAGACGTGCACTGATGAGGTGTTGTGTCTTTGTTTTATTCAAAAGTGTATCCACAGCATGGGGTACCATGACTGTGCGATCAGTATCAAGTAGAAGTCCAGCCGATTGCCTTATTGAGACAGCCGCGACCGCTCTCAGACAACTCAGGAGGGCTCGTGCGACAGGGTCAAGCACAGCAGAGAAATAAGCACACGGCCGTTGCTTATCTCCAAACTTTTGTGTTAAAACAGAAAGCGCGCAACCAGCCATCTCATGGACGTACAACACAAACAGTTTAGTATAGTCTGGGGTGTTGAGTACTAGAGCCGAACAAAGCACAGTTTTCAATTGCTCAAAAGACTGCTGACAGTCAGGCATCCAAGGCAGGGGTTCATGCACATCTTTTAACCTTAGAGCAAGCAGGGGTTTGATTAATAGCGAGTAGCTAGGTTTCCACTGCCGGCAATAAGAAGTGATACCTATAAAAGCGTGCACATCTTTCTGAGTCTGCGGGATGGGCATTTTAACAATGGTACTGATACGCTCCGGGGTCAATCTCCTACCCTCCTTCGACAGTAGGTGACCTAAATAGGTGACCTCCTGCCGACAATACTGAAATTTTGAAAGGGAAACTTTATGTCCGTGGTGTGCCAAATGCAACAACAACTTAACTGTACTGTCCCTACAGCCTTGTTCTGTGTCAGAAGCGAGGAGCAAGTCATCAACATACTGCACCAATACATTACCTGGGGGAAGTGAAAGGGAATCCAATTGGCTCTTTAATGCTTGACTATAAATGCTCGGACTTTCTGTATAGCCCTGGGGAGCTCGACAGAATCTAAAGCTTCTGCCAGCTAGTGTAAAACCAAACAAATACCTGCTATCTGGATGAATAGGAACACTAAAGAATGCATTTTTCAAGTCGATTACAGAAAAGAATTTAGCTGTAGAAGGAATCATCGTCAAAAGAGTGGTAACCACCGGAAACTGGGGAATCACTATTTTATTAACTTCACGAAAGTCAATCACAAAACGATAAACATCTTCATGGTTATCAAGAGAATCTGAGGGCGTCCGATTAAGAATAGGAAGGATAGGGCTATTACAAATATTAGCTGTTGTCTCCTCAACCACTCCCTTCTTAATCAAATCCTGCACAATTTGCAATAAGGCTCGCTCTCCTGCCTGCGGAATTTTATATTGAGGGATACGAGGTAAAATAGCAGCATCCTTAACACGTATCGAAACAGGCGATATCTGCAACAATCCCACGTCTGTGTCACCTGTTGCCCACAGAGTGGGTGGCACATCTTTAAATTCAACAGGAAGGGGCGCATCTTTGGACAGACACTGCTTATCGCACACCACATCTGGACCCATTGTCATATAGACACCTGCTGGGGAACAATAAATCGTAGCATGCAGTTTTTTTAACAAATCCAAACCCATCAAATTCTCACCACAATTAGATGTCAGCAAAAATGGCGAATCCACAGTGAAAGGACCGATGGTCAATGCAAGGGGTCTTGAAATGGGGCTTACAACCGGTACACCAGAAAAACCTACCGAAACATTATTATGGCCGGACAGAGCCCAGGGACCATATTACGAGAAACAGAACTTTTCGTCGCACCTGTGTCCACCAAAAATTCCTTAGTCGAACCTTGCAGTTCCGCTGTTACATAAGGTCCACGCTGGTCCACAGGTATCGGAACTGGTCCCCCACTCTATCCCTGGCTGTCCTAGCTGTAAGACATTCCTGTCACTTCATTCACATCATAATCATCGTGGTAGTACTGTCCATCCCGAGGGTCATCAAAGTAATTATTATCAGAACGACCCTGTGAGGCTGCAGCGTTCTGAGCCCTGCCTGCCCCACCAGCTCCACGACCCCTTCCACAAGAACCTCGTCCTCTAGGGACCACCACCTTCTGCAAAAGCACAGGACACTCGCTACGCCAATGTCCCTCCTCTTTATAATATAGGTTTGGCTGCCTGCTAGTGAGTGGAAGCTGTCGGGCCAAACCACCACGTCCTTTACCATTCCCTCTAAAAGCCTGTTGCAACAACACCTTTGTCTTCAAATCCTTATGCTTTTTCTCTGTCCTCTCCTTTTCCTCATTATCCCTATGCTCATAGTACCGTGCCATATTCAAAATAACAGAAGGGGAAGAGGTGGACCAGGTGCTTTCGGAAGCCTGCAATCTCAGGAAGCAAATTAGAAACAAATCTATTAACAAACAACCGAACACCTCCCTCAATAGACAGATCCTGCCCACTCTAATCCAGGAATATATCTTCAAACCGAGTGAAAAAATCTGACACAATCTCATCTTTCTTTTGTCGACAAGCCGTTAACTTGTCCCAATCAACCTTCCTCGGTGGAATAAGAGAATGCATAAACGTAATGATACGGCCTGGCAAAGCAAGTATCTCTGCTCTAGGCTTATCACCTGGCTTATGTTCCTGATCCCATACTTTAATTTGGTCCCACGTACCCCCCCAACTCTGCAACATGGTCTTGAGTATTCACCTGTCTCCAAATATCAACCGGAACAAGAAGACCAAAAAACATTTAAATATCAGCTAGAGTCATCACAGTGGAGGAGGCGGCTTCAGTCAATTCTTTATAATAAGCAGTTGGATTCTTCCTTGGATCAGGCAAATGAGTCTTAAGAGACAAAACTTCATTCCTTTTCCACGGAGTCCAAACCCATTGTTCCTGAAAACAAACCGCTTCTCTGGCCCTTATAATAATACCGCGGCCATCTTGCACGTCTGGTAATTCTGGGTGGTATATAGGATGAACCTCCCGCAACGGAAACTGAGTCACCGTTTTGGGACTGTTCTCATTCAATCTTCCCCTATAGGCTATTATTGTCGTGACATTACTGAAAACTTGTTCTGGGCTCTCTAATATCATGTAAAATTTTAGGCGCTTCTGATTCAAAACACTGCTGCCAAAGACCAATCAACGTCGCCGACATGTGCTTAAGAGCATGCTGCTGTATAAAGGGCTCAAAATCTCGCATTATTCCCCAAACATCCTCCACACTGTAAATGGGATTACGAGCCCACTGGGCAGCCTGATTAGCTATTACCCTTTTCTCTTCATCTCCCACATCAGATCGTACTAACGGCCCCATATGTTCCTTAAATTTCATCTAGTCTCTATCCTCAAATCCACGTACTGGTGTCCCACTACTCAGTAATGTCGGGGGATGAAAAAACAGAGTGGGAGTAGCAATGGAAGTAACAGGCACTAACGTCACTGCTGGCTGCGTCGCAGGTGTAAGAGCTGGCGAAAGGGACGCTGAGACAATAGGTGTGGCAGGAGTACTAACAGTCATAGTTGCCACAGACGGCAAGGACAAAGAAAGGACAGGAACTGCCGTGGCCAAAGCAGTCTGATCAGCAGGAGCAGAAACAGCAGAGACAGAAGGAGCGGGTGGCTGGGACTGTGAGGGAATAGCGGGATATATCCTCTGCGGGGCATATGGAGATGGGGGTCAAGTATCTAACAATTCTTCCATAAAAGTATCATTTTCTTTTTGGGCCACATAAGATTTATCAATCTGTTATTGAAACCTTCTATCTTCACATTCAATACCCTTCTCCTGCTTTTCCTTGTCATATGCTACGACCTTCTGAGTCAACGTCTGCATTCTCCCTTTCCGGGCCTCTTTCTCTGCTTTCATTCGCCTCTGTTTAGCTGCTTTTTGCCACGTTCTAAGGGAATCAAACATAGAGTGTCTACTTTTTTCTTTAACAACTGTTCTTGTAAAAACTCGATCTTTTGCTCATCAAAAGTGCCCTTCAAAGGCCACTGCAACTCAGCATTGTCCCTCGTATATTTGTGCCATAGCGTACTAAACATAACAGGGCCAAGGCCATGCTTCACATACATATCAAAATTCGGAGTGCCTTCTGGAGGCGCTGATTGACTTTCCTCCAGTTGAGCATCAGCAGAACAACAACGACAGCACAAAGAAACCAGTTTACTTATTCCAGGCATTCTCTTTTTTTTTTTTTTATCTTTTTATTGGTGCATGAGTTTCAATATTTACAAAAAATAACATTAAAGTTTAACATGTTTGATTCGAAAGACTGAATAAATTATATAGTTACAGATTCTATATTCATAACATTACATGTCTTTAAAGCCAATGGACTTATAACGGAAAATAAAGGAAGAGGAAAAAAGGCTTTGAATTAAGTCTGTAACATTTCTGTAGTTGGTCTCATGCACATTTTTAGAATTTTCTACCCCCTCCCTCCCCGGGTTGACCATCTATCTACATGTGATTTTGTGTTAGAAAGTCTTAGATATACTGGGGTGTAACTAAAATGTCGTGTTCCAGTGCTTTTATTTCTCGAGCCATTTAGTCAGTGGTTCCCAAATTTTTAACCCTTTTGATCGGGATCGAGTCCCCCTTTTGCCATAAATTGCTTTTTCAAAGTTATAGTTCGCAATTAGACATGTTAGCCACTGGCAATACCCTGGAGGGGATGAATCTAACCAGGCTGATGTTAGAGTAAGGCGATATATTGCCATACTTATAAAAATTAACTGTTCTCCGGGCAACCCTTGAGTCTCCTGATCTACCCCTAGACAAATCAGAGTTGATGAGAGGTTTATATCCCTTCTTAGAACTTCCTTAAAAAATTTCATGATGTCAGCTTTTAAAGTATTTAGTGTATTACAGGAAGCCAACATATGTTCTAAATCGGCCTGAAACAGCGAGCATCGAGGACATAAGGTCCCTTTCCCTATTCCCCATTTGGCTATCCTTTTCGGTGTATAATAAAGCGAGAAGCAGGTTTTATAATACTGCGCCTGAAGTCGTGCTGGTATTAAGAGTTTCTGTGCTAATTCGGTGGAATATTGAAATAAGCCCTCTGAGATATCAATTTCCGCTTTCCATTTGTTAGCCCGTTGTTCCATATCATCTATCATCAAGGAATTGAACAGATTATATACCATTCCAATTGATTGATTATTCTGTCTTAGTTTATCTATAATGAAATTATTTATAAAACCTATTGGACCTCCACATTTCTTGCTTAAAAAATCACGTATTTGTAAATACTTAAAGAAATCTTTCCAATCTAATTCATATTGTGTCTTAAGGTTTTCAAAGGAGATTATATCAGTGAGAGAATAAAAGTCTCCAAGCTTGGATAGGCCTTTGCCTATCCATCTCCTCATTGCAGTGTCTTTAAAGATTCCGGGTAAATTAAAGTTATTATTTATCGGGGTATAATAGTTCAGCCGGCCCAATCCTAGCATTTTCCGGACTGCTTTCGAGGTTTTATATCCCGCGACCAGCGTCTTATATCGTACTTTTTTATAATGTGAATCATTCAAGAATCTCCAGGCCCATCCCCAGGCCTGATTACCCATTATTAGTTCTATAGGTGTGGGAATGTACCTAGGGAGTCGTCTAGTGGTTTATCGGAAAAAGAATGTGATTGTGTAAAAGAGTGGTTGCCCAATAATAAAGTTTAATGTTTAGAAGAGCCAAACCACCCCTATCCTTTGGTAAGGAGAGAAACTTATATGCTCTTCTAGGTTTCCCATAAGACCAAATGACCCGGGAAAACATATCTTCTATCTTTTTTAGGCATTTGGAATTAAATTCTAGTGGAATGGCTCGTATAAAATAGAGGATCTTGGGGAAAAAGATCATTTTGATTATATTACATCTCCCGATTATTGAGAGATGCAAATTATGCAATCGCCTCAATTCTGGTTTTATTTTTTCAATCATTGGGTCAATATTTGCATCAACTAACTTTTCAATATTAGCGGTAATGTCTACCCCCAAGTATGTGGCGTTTTCTACCTGTCTCACGTCGTCGCCCATTTTGACATTTTTACAAATAATCTGGGTTTTGGTTTGATTTAGGGAATATCCTGCCAAAAGACCGAATCTCATCGCCTCTCGCTCTACCTCTATCATAGACTCTATTGGGTTAGATGTTACAAGCGCTATATCGTCGGCATATGCCAATACTTTTGTTTCCCATCCTTGAGTAATTATCGGCCTAATCCTTTGATTGTACTCCAAAGCGCGTAAGAAGGGGTCGATATATATGGCAAATAGTAAAGGTGAACTAGGGCATCCCTGACGTGTGCCTCAAGTTATTTTAAAGGTGTTAGTAAGTGTACCATTTATGAATAATTTCGCGGTTGGTTGAAAATACAGCATCTTGAATGCCTGTATGAGATGTTGGCCTATCCCGACCCTCGACAGAGACTCCCAAAGAAACGGCCAGGAAACTCTGTCGAAGGCCTTCTCAGCATCAAGTAGGATGAGTGCTGTTGGTTCTCCGGAAATTTGTGCTGCATCAAAGAGTGAGATGGTTCTTCTTATGTGGTCTATAGTACCACGTCCAGGGATGAACACATGTTGCCTTGGGAATATAACTTTATGGATTACCCCAGCTAATCTGGTCGCTAATATTTTAGAGTAAATTTTACTGTCTGTATTTATTAATGTAATTGGACGATAGGAAGCAGGGTCTAGTGCTGATTTATGTTTCTTCAAAAAACAATTATTTTTGCTTGCGACCATGATTCAGGTGGTCTTCCCCCTTAAAAACATGTACAAACAAAGGAAGAATAGCTTCTCTTATTTCTGTAGACATTTTTTTATAGAATTCTGCTGGGATACTATCTAAACCAGTTGCTTTGCCATTAGGAAGACTGTTTATACACAGCAAAGCATCAGCCCATTGAGGGGGTTCCTCAAGTTGAGCCTGATCTTCTGAAGATAGTTGTTCTGTTGAAAATTGGTTAAGATAAGTCATAATATTATTTGAGTGAGATTTGGTGGTTTCTTGATATAGATTTTGATAATAAGTTAAAAACTCATTGCGTATACCTTCTGGGTCTGTGATTAAGGCCTGGGTGGTGTCTTTCACTGCCGTAATAATATTTTTTGTGGCTTTTTGTCTGGCCCTTATCGCAAGATGATGTCCGACTTGTTCACTACACTCATATGCTTCTTTTCTCCAAGTCTCCAAACTATCTGCTGCCCTTTTGGCTATTACTTCCAAAACTGATGATTTAACTGAAATTATTTTAGCCAGTGCTTCTGTAGGATCCTCCCCATCTCTATATAGGGTAATTAAATTTTCTTCTGCAGCTGCCAATTGCATTTGTAAGATATCCATTAATTGGCGTTTTTCCCTATTGAGAGCTAGCGAAAAGCTCATTGTTTCTCCCCTTATTGCGGCCTTAAATGCGTCCCATACCACTTCTATCTTGGTGCTGCCAAGATTCTCCTTAATAAATTGGGGGATCCAGTGCCTCATGTGTTTACAATATTCGTCATTAGCGAGTAAAGAGCGGTCAAATGACCAACTAAACGTATCTCGATTGACCCTTCTTTCCCCTCTTATTTCTAAAACCAAGGGATTGTGATCTGAAACTATTCGTGTAGTCTTTTCTATTGAACACTTATGAAGAATGGAATGAGATACAAGGATATAATCTAATCGGACCGGTTTTTTGTGCGGGAAAGAGTAAAAAGTATAGCCTGGGTCTGCAGGGTAATATGATTGCCAGACATCCATTAATGCCTGTTCCTGACTTAAGGCCTCCAAGGCCTTAAAGACCTTAGGTTTCCTACCTGTGTAATTCCTATTGGTGTCTAAAGATATACTTTGACTAGCCGATATATTTATATTAAAATCACCACAAATAATAATAGGTAAAGACCACTCGGCCAATCCGTTGTTTAAATAATCAAATATTGCCGGATCATCAACAATACTGCCATACACCGTACATATCGTAATAATGTCCCCATTCTCTCTACGACATTCGGTAATGACCCACCTCCCATTCTGATCTACAGCTGTGCGGGGAAATTGAAGTGAGCCTTTAGCAGATAATATTGCGACCCCCCGTGTCCTAACACTCTGTGACGTCGCTCCTATTACTGTAAATCCAAGTGTGCCTAAAAGATGAATCTGTGTCCTGTCTATATGTGTCTCCTGTAGGCATAGGATATCGGCTTTAAGTAATCTGAGGGCTACAGCGGTATTTCGACGCTTCCTTGAATCATTCAAGCCACATATATTTAATGTAGCTATGCGTAATTTACTCATTTCATTACCTAAAGTTTAGCCCACTCGATAAGACCCTGGATAAGACATAATAGTACCTCCTGACCATATAACAACATTAAAAAAAAGGAAAATTAGCAAAAAATCCACACCTGGAGCAAATACTCTTGAGGTCAACCCATCCCCCTTCCCCCTCCAAACCCTTCCCCCCAACGAGACCCCCCACCACCTACCACTGAGGCCTGCCTGATTCTGCATGAACCAGGATGTGGACATCTGAGAAGGCAGAGTCCCGTATCACCCCACCGGTCCGGTCCCTGCCCCAAACTGCACACTTTATCTATGTCTACTCATATTGTGATTACCCAGTTTGAAACTTCATAGAAACTCAAACATTTAAGTATTACGTCCATAACAATTCAGACTTTGGATCTATCTCTGCTTGTCCCTGTAATTTCCTGCAAATATGTTTGAGCTTGAATTTCCGAAGTAAAACTGCGAGTAACCCCATTGAAGATGATTTTCAAACGTGCCGGATTCTGTAGGTACACCGTTGCTCCAATTTGCTGAAATGGTATAAATAATTGTCTCAACCTCCATCGCCGCTCAACTGTGGCATGGGCGAAGTCTGGTCTGGTGAAAAAGGTGACGCCGTTATATTCTTTTTTACTTGTAGGTCTGGCTATATCAAAAAGAGCTTGACGCAAAAGAAAATTCCCGAAATACACTAAAATTGCACGAGGGTATTGATCTTGAGAAGTGGGTCGTTTAGAAAGTGTCAGAGGAAATCGGTGAGCGCGTTGGACTTCCTTGTCCCAGTCCCAGGATTGCATCTCAGGAAATGCACCTTTAAAGAGTGATACTATGTATGCCCTGGGGTCGTTCCCTTCCAATCCCTCAGGGACCCCGAGAATACGTAAGTTGTTACGTCGCATTCTGTTCTCCTGTTCCTCGATCTTCCCCATTAAATCTTTCACTATGGCATCATGCGCATCTCCCTGTACTTTCAACGAGGAGACATCTTTCTCTAGGTTCTCAGTTCGAGTTTCAACCGATGACATTCTGTCTGCAATTTCGATGCATGTTCGACCCACTTTCCTAATAGCACCTTGCAAATTTTGTGTAGCTTGTCGGCTTTTTCGATTGTCCTGCTTGGCTTCTTCTTGGAAGCCCTTGATCGACTGTAAGACTTCCGCAGGGGTGGGTTCTTCCATGTTTCTAGAGCTTCCACTCGGATTTGTTGTCACGGAAAGGTTGTGACCTGCCCGCACAGTGTGGTCTGAAGGTGTCGCAAATTGGGAGGATGAGTAATCCCATCTGAGCTCGGGGTTGCTGCCTTGATCCGTGGATTCCCCAATTTTTTTTTTACCATTATGTCTCTTTTCTTTTTTTTCTTTTCTAGCTTCTTTTTTGTGCAGCCGATTGCCATAGAGTCTCAGAGTCAGTGCTGTCACCCCATTCATGCTTTCTTCCGTTTCCTTCCCCATCACTTGATGATGATATACCTGTTTCGTACTTTTCAGATTCTTCTGTGATTGGGTAGGGTCTTTCCAGGATGTCGAGGGGTTCGGGGCTTTCAGCGTTTCCTTGCTGGTTGTTTGTTGCATTTGGTGCCAACCCTAAAGCTCCTGGATCCTGAGGAGGTAAAGCGGCCGAGGGAGCATCTTCCAGCTGTATTGTTCCGGCCTTATTTGCTTGGTTACTGGCCATGTCTATGATTGTAGAAGGTAGGACGGGGTGTATTACTGGAATAATAAGGGTCACAGGTGAAGAAGTAGTAGAGTTTGGATTTACCCCTCCATTTGTTAAGAATGACTCAGGGACCGATACTTCTGACTGGTCTCCAGATGCTTCCCCTTCTACTAATCTGTTACCATGTCTCCCCATCTCTATCTGGCTGAACATATTAGAAATCAACGGTTGTGAATTATGTGCTGAATCCAAAGATTTTGTGGGGTTAAATTGTAATTTTTTACTTTGCTTTGCCTTGTCTTCCACTATCATCTGCTCATTTTGCACATTTTGTACTTTGTTTTTCAGCCCCCGTGTTTCAGGGCGTCTCTGTGAGCTCTCCGGTCTATTATGCTGTGTCATTTTATTTACAGGGGCCAATGCTTGATTACTTATTGCTTTCGATATTTTCCCCCCTCGCCCCGACATCCTTACTTGCTTCTTTTTGATGTTACAGGATGCCGGGAAACAAAGTATCCACCGTTGAGTCTTGATGCGGTGGCTTCCTCGTTGTATTGTATCCAGTGCCGTCGTCAGGATTCTTCAGATCACCGATAGCGTAATGCAGTACGTCGTGGAAGACAGCCGCAGGGCTGCGTGAAGCGAGGATGTTAGATCCGCTGGTCTCCCTGCTCGAAATGCAGCCGTCGGCGGCCCAGCTGTCGGACGTGATAGCTTTTGCAAGCCGCGTCGATCCCAGCAATGCCTCGAGGTCAGGATGGAAGTCATACAGCTATGCAGCTATGAACAAAATCATCCGGCAAGTATGTTGTCCTGAATTACCACAATGCGGTGCAGTTTAAAGCCATTTATTTTGCGATTGGGGCCAGACCGGAGGAGCTCTGCCGGGCTACTGCCGCTCAGGCGCCATCTTGCCTCCCGTTCTAGAGAAACATTCTATTGTAGATTTGCAGGGTATTCCAGGCATTCTCAAAAGAAAACAAATTCACTACTTATGCCTGGCAAAATATTTGCAAACACTTTTCACCCAAAATCGGTCCTCAGACCGTACCAAATACAAACCAAATCCACAAAGAATCAAAACAAACTCACCTGATGTATGCAGGTCAAACAAATTTAGTCTCCACTGCCGACTCTTCAGACCAAACGGTTAGATCCAAGGGTTTTGCCGTTCGGACCCCAGTCGGGATGACCGCTGGGCGAGGCACCGTCCAGCGGGACAGAAGGGGCAGCTGGCAGTACAGGAACTCTCTCGTGCAGGGATCCCTGATCCGTCCGTCCGACCCGACGATGGCCTCGACCTCCCCACCCGATTAGGGTCACCCGGGTCACTCATGACCACCTCTCAGCCTTCCATACAAATGAAGAGTCGGTCAGACAGTAGAGAATACAAACCAATATATTTATTCAGATACACTCGAGCGGAGCCCAGTCTGCCCAGTCTCTAAAGATTGCTGCAGAGGGACTGACATCAGCAAACATGGAGATACATTATGTGCAATTCAGAACCAATGAAGGCACACCCATAATGGAATTTTCTAGGCAGATGCAGTTAAACAAAGAAGTACAGAAGGATAGGTTTTGATTCTGAGGCCGGGCACACACTATCTCTTACACAAGGTCACTCTGTCCGTGCCCACCACTAGACTAGTGGGAGAAGGCCTCTATCTAGTGGGAAAGGTATGCGCTAATAAGAACAGTGTATTCATTATTACAAAGGAAGGCCTAACCTTGGAGAAACTAAACTTACCACAGGCCGTTTCTCAGAAGAAAATAAGGATTAGTTTTGATCATGGTTCAAAATGGCGGCCAAACATAAAATGGTGCAGCGAATGCTAACTTACATAGAATAATACACAGACAAAAAAAAACAACATTTTAATTCCAACACGTTTGTCTTAAACAATGGCGGTCGGATGGTCACCCAACCACCATCGTAATGATGGCCTTTGTCAGCCAAGCGGAAGCTCATTTACTTGGGAAATTGTTATGATTTGCTCCCTTTGCGGGGCAACATGGCCAACAAAAATGTAGGACTGTCATGGATAAAGTTCTCCTGCAAATTCTTAGTAAGTGACTTTGTGGGTCCTTTTTCACTATCAAAGTAGAATCTAAGGTCTTTTAGAAGTTTTGCGATCGGTTCAAAAGACATGTAAGAGCACATAAAAGAGTACCACAGGAGGGCTACTTCATGTACTCTAAAATGCCTTTACGAATAGGCCCACTAAAATGGGAACAAAATGGGAGCATTCAGGAAATACTCAAACAATTAGTTAAAGTAAAAAGGACTATGCCATTTACTAATAGGGAGTTGAACGTTTCAGTGCTGATTCAAAAGGCATATAAGAGAATACGTAAAAGAGTACTCCTGTAGAACTACTTCCCACGCTCATAATGCTTTTGTAAATAATCTCCATAGTTTGAATCGGACCCTGACAGGAAGCCAGTGCAAGGCTTAACTGAGCGTGGAAATATGAGCCTGTCTTTGGACTCCAAACGTAAAATGACATATTTCCTTCTAAATATGATGTATGTCAGGGCTTTAAGTGGGATGAAAAAACTGGGGGTCTCTCAAAGGGGCGTGGCCAGTGTAATTAAGGGCGTGGCTTACAACACAATCTAAAAATCCAGAGAGAAAATGACTCTCTTTAAAGGATTTCCCTTCCCCCTACAACGCTCACCTGGCATGATGTCCTGCCTTTTTAACTTCTCCACTAGTGAGAAGTGAGCAGTGTGAGCAGCGCACATCGATGTGCCTGCTGTCACTGCAGTCCGGAAAAAACGGACCGCCTGTGCCAGGGCACAAAACAGAGCCCAATAGAGACCCGTTTCGAGGCCTCCGTAAAAAAACTGCCGGTGCTCAGACCCGGTGAGACCCGGCCCACTTAAAGCCCTGATGTATGTGATACATGAGCTAGCTTACCTGCCGACATAATGACTTGCTGCATTTCCTGGTACAGTAATTGCCCTTGCAAATATGGCTTAGTGAGTTAAGGGCTACACCCTACTCATTCTTTCACGATGCATCCTTTGATATTATGCATCATCCTGGTGGTATTATTACTTTATTATGGATTTTTGGAAGAAAATGCATTACAGGCAAATTGGAACACATTAAATCCATGTATTTAAATGCATCACCTGGTAATTGTGCCTTCTCTTGATACGTCATTAAAAGAATTATGAATACGTTTTTGACTTTGTAACAGTTCTGTTCACTTGTTTGTAATCTGTTTCGATTTTTAATTGTTTGAGAGGTTCTAATGCTATAGCCCATTATCACTACATTTCCTCATGTGTCTGCAGCTCTAATTATGATTATTTTGTCATCTGTCAATCCAAATTCCAATATTACTGATTTATTTTTATTTAAAACAGTAATATTATCCAGTGCCAAATGTCTCTAAATGTAGTACAACTCTAGGGAAATTGTGAATCCTTGCCATATACCACGGGTGATGCAAAATGAGCCTGAAATCGATCCATTAAAGGAGCCTTCTGGTGAATGATGTCATAATAAGTCAAAAAATCCAAACTGACATCATCAACCAAATAACATTGCCAAATACCTATTTGATTGTTAAAAATGCAGGACTGGGTAGACAGAACTGTCTCTTTTTCTCTACACTGGAAGGACCCTTTATATACAGAGTGGCAGCTGAAGGCTCTGAAATGAAATTCTAATCTTAACAAATACATTGCGCAGGAATTGTCACTACTTACATTACTGCCAAGAGAAATTGCCCCTCCACACAGTCAAATGCCTTTTTGACATTAAGCAGGATGAAAGGTAATGACGCCTCATTTTCTTTGGCCTAATTTAATATTGTCACAGCGCCGTTAGTCTGTTCAGCATTGTCTTGTCCTCGCATGAAATCAGATTGATTGACAGAGACCAGTGAACAGATAACGTCATCCAAGCAAGCAGATAAATAGCTGGCGTATATCTTAGCTTCAGTGTTTAAAGGTGTACAACCATGATGTGAGCATTACCCCATGAGGGTGGCTGTGGATTCCTTTGCCCGATTTAAGAAAACAAAGTAAACATTTTGGGGGTCAGAATATTATCACAGGTCTGATATACCTCAAAAGGAAGATCATCTGTGCCTGCACTTCTGGACTGATATGCTTTACTTAAAGCACTCTGAATTCTGAGAGTGGTATCGGTGAAGGTAATATGAGAGCCCGTCATCTTCCACTACAGATGTATAAAGTACTTAATGGTATTGAAGGAAAATGTTGAGAATCACGAGGGTCTTTGATAAATGAATGAATGAATTTATTCATGATCAATAAATTAAAACCATTACATGAAGCAGCATACACAATATGTTCTGAATACAAAAATAGAAGTTTAAAATCAGAGTTATCAGTAGCGGCTCCTCGAGAGAGTGCTGCGGGGCAGCGGGGCGGGGGAGGGGCAGGGTGGAGCATAGTAACTCCGGAATACTTGCGAACGGAGTTGAGTAACTAAGGGGCATATTATCAACAACCGGCGATAAATATCGCTAAGCGCACTTAGCGCTAGGATATTTATCGCCGGCGATCGATGAATTTTATCGCTGAGATAGCGTGCTATTAGCAACGCTTATCTCAGAATCGATAAAATTCCTGGAAGAAGTCGCCAAATGTCCGATTATTGCTGGAAATCCAGCGATAATCGCACGACATTTGGCGATAGCTTGTTGATAGGGCTGGGCATACTTAACCATGATATCCACCTTCCATTGGATATCATGGCTAAGTCAAACTAAAAGCATGCGTAAGGAAAGTAGCGTTAACCAAGGTTAGCGCTACTTTTCTCATCGCTATGCTTGTTGGGGATTCCCTTGATAATTGGAGAAATGTCGGTTAACGACATTTCTCCAGTTATTTTGGGACGGAACGCCCACTTTGCATCTCATTAGAGATGCAAAGGTGGCGTTATGGAAAAGGGCGATAGGGCAAGGATTCACGCGATAGCGTGGCCTTGCTAATACAGCGATAAAATTATCGCCGCTTTTCGTCTGAAAACAGACGCTAAAGCGGCGATAATTTCTTATCGCCGGCTTGATAATATGCCCCTAAATAAATAAATAAAACGAATTACATTGCGCGCGCTGCAACGCCAAATCAGCGATGCAGCGTGCAATGTAATTCGTTTTATTTATTTATTTAGTTACTCAACTCCGTTCGCCCGTATTCCGGAGTTTACTACCCCCCACCCTGCCCCTCCCCCGCCCTGCCCCACCGCCCGCAGCAATCCCTCGAGGAGCCGTTACTGAGAATTATAAAGATTGTCAAAGTTGAAAATACTTAAAAGGTGAAAGGGGTATCCTCTCAAACTGCAAAGTGCTGTTGGAACATCTTAGCAGTCAGCAGAGCCCAAATTGTCATTGCGTGAGTTCCTAAGGACGTAGACAGGGTACCCATTGAAGGAAAGTGCTAATACGGGGATCTGGCAGGCTGGACACAGTCAGAGTCTTTTGGCCCGGAAGGGAGGTGCTTCAGTGGGGGCTTTGCTTGGCACAGATGGAATCTGGTCTAGTAGCCCCCATCTGCGATGATTGGACTGCTGTTTGAATAACATCGGTAAATTTCCCCCAGCCTTGCTAGAATCATTAGAGAGTTGTTAATGAAGAACAAGTCCAAGGCCGTTCTGCTAGTTCTTATTCCATGGACCAGAAATGATGGAACTAATAGGCGATGTCGATCACTGGCAAGTTTAGGGAAACAACACAAAAAGTGAAACCAGGATTCTTTTTGATAATTGCACGTCCTGCATATTTTTACCTCCCCCTGCCTTGCCCAAGAGGGGTTAAATTCCATAACTGGTAGCGTCGTGTAGCTCCTTCCAATCCATAGGACCTGCACATTGTTTGGGCAACATAGACTAAGGGCTTGGTGTCAAGACTGATTCCGGACACCCCCGCAGGATATGTTGGCCTATAGACCAGCTAGCTCACAGTGTCTATGTGGGGGTATTTGTAAAGCGCGACTGCTACTCCAAGGAGTGTCAAGTGCTACCGTAAGCCCCCCTAACCTTACCAGGGAGCGAATGGTTTCTGGCAACCACTGAACATGACAACCCTAACCCCTCAGGGATTGTGGAAACAGTATAGAATCTTTTGCTCAGTCACGCATGCTTACTTATTCTCAGGGAAATATACAGAGAATACACAGTGGGACATTTTTAATAATAATTATTTAACCAACGTTATTCTTGCATAAAATATGTGTGCTGCAATGATTAGTAGACAGAAGCAGATAAACGTGATTACAAGCACCAAAAGCGTAAATAGTAGATATAGTTCTACCATGGTGCTAAACAATGTATATATGCAGGCATATAAACAACACAATAATCTAGTGTACTCCTACTATGCGAACCCTACTCTAAGTGTACCTAGAATGTGTGTAGGTGTGGAGCCAAGAATCTCCCCAATGGACGATCCAACCCCATTACCTGATGGGATAGAGTGAAAAACCCCGTCTTGGTCATTAACTGGACACCCCTCTCGAGATGTCAGACCACGGCGTGGTGATTTCTCAGCATGCAAGGACTCTCGGTATCAGCGGAAGTGCCTCCTCTGCTAATCAATCGGGATGCTCATCTTTTATAATAGAAAGCACCCTTGTGATGTGCGTATAGATTAGTGATGTAATGAATATATAGATAGTCCTGTCGCCCCGTGGATGAAGACAGTGATGAAATATGAACATAGTGCAAAACGAGACCTTGTACATGATGTTCAAGGCATTGTGATAATGTGTGAAGCTAGATGTAAAAACAAGCTTGGTTTCAGAGAAACTAATCCAACACTGCAATCGTGTGCAAAAGGTCACAGCAGGAAATGTTATTTGTGAGGGCAACGTAAGAAATAAGCTGCTTCGCTACACGGGCCTACAAGTTGTCTGCAGAGCCGCTGTTCACATCACTAGGAGCTGAAGCATCCCAGGGTGGCTCTAAGAATGCATTTATCATCAATGGAATACGCTGGGGACAGCAATACGCATGGGCCTTTAAGGGGTCCATCAGTACTTCAATGACCATCGGCGCAACCAATTCTTGTCCGAGACATATATCCAGGACGCATTCATGGCTGCAAAGCAGGCAGCAGAAGACAGGTTGTATGCAGTCAAGGCAGACTGGTCTAAACAACAAGAACCAGTGCTCATTTAGTTCATGAAGCCGAGGTGTGTCAAAGCAATGTATTGTGCGCTCATGGCAACACAGCAACAGCAGTGCTGTTTCCATTCCAAGTTGAACTGGGACGTCCATTGCGGAGCAGATAGAATAAAATCAGTATTCCAGCCACAAGTAGCAGGACAAGTGGGAGCCCTCCAAAAATGCTTCCCAATACGGAGCGTATGAAAGATGATATAACTTCGAATATCGTCTGAAAGGTGCTAACCAAACCAGAGCCGATACATTTAAAAAAGTGCACTATTCATTTCGTATCAGACATGTTAAAGATTCGATGGACCAGCTCCCCAAAATGCAGCGGGAAGTTACTATTGAGTAGTGTCTGTATCTCAGATGAGGACCTTGCAACCTGGAGATCAAACGTCTCCTTGGCTGAAGTTAAGGCCATATCTTTTTGCAAAAGCATGGCTTTCAATTTGCTTAGGGAATAAAATTTTATGTTGGAAACAATTATTGAAGGCCATAGCGCTGCCTCCTTAACTGTGCGGGCAGGTGGAAACAGTACTTGTGTACAACAGGTGACTATGGAATTAACTGACACTAGATAAGCGATGCCCGGTTCCATTCCGCAGCAATCTTGATCATTCAGCATCAAATAGCTCCCATTCAAGAGCCGCCTGAATACAGGATGAATAACAGCAGCTGAGGAACCCTTTAGATAACAAGACAAGTTTGCCATTGAAGCATTACATGCCCCATGGAGAGAATAAGGCGTCTTCACAGTCGGAGCCACTAAGAAAAACTTCTGTGTCCCCATTCTTGCATCTAAACCTGAACGATAATTCCCAATACTCGTGCATATATCCTTCCCCTAGCGCTTCATATCTGCCTACCTGTTGATATTGGAGACAATATTGGAATTGAAAGGTCGTGACCGGTAGCGTGATGTAAACATGGATTATCCAATCAGTGGATGGTGTCTCAGCCACAGTGAAAGGTAATTGGCCTAATTTTTCAATGTGCACCATGGTATATTTCGCATTTCTTCATGCCATTGTTATCTGTCTTTCTGTTAAATCGTATGCTGAAAAGAGATTTGTACTGTTGATGTAAAGCCATGGCACGTGGCCAGAACATAACATCTGTAACGTACAGCTCAATATTACTGTTGACCGTAATTGTGACTGTCCATGTTGTTATATAGACATGTTTTGCTGTATTATGTCAATTGTGGAAGACACTATGTTGCCAAGTGAATAAATTCCGGATGATAATGTGGTTATTCCATTGTCAACAACAGCCAAAGCCTTTTCTAAATTAACCCCATCAATCTTGTGCAATCTCTCAGCAGCTACCTGTTCAGAAATCTACCACAGCTCGTTGTATATTCCATACAAAAAGCACTTTTGACGTGGGTTTCGGGGACCTAGTAAAAAATCCTTGAGATTCATGTCATCAGAAAGAAGGACCAAGTGTTGTTTCACTTGGAAGAGTGTTGAGGTCTTTAGCCAATCTAGGCATAACTTCCCAACACTATATGACGTGACCACCAGAGTGTTCTGTCTGTACATATGGTTGATCAGGCCTATTGATCCTAAACCCTTTGGTGTTACCCATGAATCTAGATTGGCACCCATTTGTGTCCACAGGCCAAACCAACCAACCCTTCCCATTGGGGTCTGATAAATTGAAAGAACCATTTCGTATCATGGTCTCTAGCGTATCCTCACTAAAGTGTGTAAAGTGCTGCCAATTCTCGAAACGTGAGAATGTGGGAATACGTGGTGCATTCAAATCCTTTGTTATCGCTATACATGAAGTTTGCTGCACTGTCTTGTTCAGGAAAATCATTTGATGTGGTATGAGGCATGCTCTAAATAAGGCCTCTGTCCCCTGAACCTGACAATCTTTTGTCCCCCAGATAGACTTTGTGTCTATCGTGTCTTTCCAAAAGTCAAAACCCTGTATAAACAGATGGGAAATAAAGGAAGCTGAGTATATCAGCTCGGTGTTTGTCAGCATATGTTTCTTTGCAGGTGTAGGTGCAAGCCTATAGTAATATGAGGCTGGGTCCGATGTTTCAAAACCTGAAAAATAAGCAAACTTCTGTGCAAAAGTCTTTGAACTACCTTTTGGCGGTGTTGGGTAGTGTTCCCACTGTGTGTAATTATAAACAGCGAGTGGGATACTAGCTGTATGTAATAAATAGTGACCATAATGCTGGTAACAGAACATGTCTCCAAAATTACTTCTACCATCATACAGTTCATCATTAGAAAATGCAGCTGGTTGCTCTAAATCTGAAAGCAAATTATGCACAGTTTCAATGTCCCAATCATCAGAGAAAGTGCTAGAGGTGATGATGTAATTTAAAGAAATCTTAAACAAATAAGGAATTTTTAAAAGTTCAGAAGGATCATATACATCATTGATACCCCCTCCCATACAATTTCTTCAGGAACTGGAACCGCTGTAATGTTCATCAGGGACATGTCTCTTAGTTCACGGTATGATGATGCATGTGGTTTAAGAACCAAGTTCACGAGTTGTACTGTGGAGCATTCTGGGAGAAGGTGTCCATTCAGAAGTAGGAAAAAGACAGATACTATACCAATCCAAAGTACCAGGAAAAGTAATCCAATTGTAATCCAGAGATGTATCCAGGGAACAACGAAGTAAGTATTTTTCAACCAAAGATAGAAAGCATAAACTCGTAGCTTGAACGGTAAAGGCGGTGTCGGCAGCTCAGGTTCACTTGGATCTGATGAGAAATTGTCATAATGCACGATGTAGCCAGATGCCATCCAGTCTATTCTTGGCAAATAATGCAGGTTTTGTAGAACTGGTAGATGACTCGATCTGTGGCATGTTTACAAAGACGTCGTAAATTTTTCGAATTGAAATTTCTGTTGCTTGTACAGTTGTAGTTGTTTCAACAGGGAGAAGCATCATTTCATTGTCATTCACAACTTCTCTTTGGAAAGTGGAGTCTTCAGTCATTATTAAAGCCTCCATCTGAACTTCCTGTATGGTAGTGAGAGGAGTGCGGCGGCTACCCAGGAACCCACGCGGCCTACTGTTGAGAATCAGCCACAGTGTGGTTGGATTAGATCAATTGAGACAAACCTTTTGTCTTGGCGGCCGGCAAGGGGCGGAAGAAGGACAGTTCTGGCTCCTTTGACAGCTAGGACAGGTACAAGCGCTCTGTAAGATGGCCCAATTTCTTTCTTGTGCACAATTTTCTCTCTGACCAGGTCTCCAATATCTGGGAACCAGGCAGGTCTTGCCAATACCGTTTTCACTTCCCCAGTGGCGGTGCGTTGTACTTGGACATTGCTTTGTAAAGCTCTGTATTCTTTAAGGTCCTGTAAAACATCTAAATGATCATTGAGGTCAAATGGGATTTCAGCTGCCACTGTGCTGACACTTTCGAGGTTGGGTACCCACATTCTTACCCCAAACAGGAGCTCATAAGGTATACGAACCCCCCCAGGGATTTTCTTGGCCTGTTGTTAAGAGCCCTCTGGACACCATATAGGTGATTGACCCAACTGCTGCCCGAGCCTAATACCCTTGCTGTTAAGGATTGCTTTAAGTCACGGTTTTTCCTCTCAACTACCAAATTTTCCTCAGGATGAGAGGGGGAGGAGTACCGCAAGGCCACACCCAACTTCCCATGGCTTCTTTGTAAGCCCAAGAGCTAAACCCCAGACCCTGGTTGGAATGTAGTGTGCCAATTGCGTATGTGCTGATAAAGACTCGCAAATCCTTTATAACGGTTTGAGCGTCAGCCGAGAGCTGGGGCCAAACCCACAGGAATCTAGAGCATGAATCTACTGCCACCAAGATGTCCTCGTAAGCCCAGTGAGAGTGTAAGGGGCCACAGTGATCTAAATATACACACACAAGTGTTTTGTCTGAGATCAATAAAGGTGTTTGTGGTGGACGTGCTACGGTGGAGCCCATCATCTGCTGGCAGATGTCGCATTTGAGGACAAAGTCCTTGGTGTGATCAGTAAGGCCTGGCCACCAATAGCGCTGCCTTAGTAGTGAAACTGTAGCAGAGATCCCTGCATGTGTTAAACCCAGACCCTCGTGTGCAGCTAGTATCAGTCCCAATCTGTGATCAGTGTTTGGTATTACTCTATCCACCACTCCTGGAATTTGAGCATACAGAATATTTTGTGCATCTAACTTGTAGGAGTACTTGAGTGGAAAGCCTTTGGGTAGGGCCGGGCAGTTGCGCGTGGCATTGCCAGCTATCATTGTCGTTCCGTCTATTCTTGTACTGGATCAAGTTATTCCAGCAATGGCAGCAGTGCATACTGTTGCCTTGGCGGCTTCATCTGCCATTGAATTACCTTCAACGTGAACGCCAACACATTTATGACTCAATGTATGGATGACATGAGCCCATGGCAGGCCTTCTTTCAGCTTTGCCACTTGTTCCCAAAGCATCTTGTGCTTTACTGTGCAGCCTTTGGAAACTCTAAATCCATTCTGGCCGCAAGAATGTAAATATTCGTTATTGGAATCTCTAAATCCATTCTGGCCCCAATAATGTAAATATTCGTTATAGGACTGGACACAGTACAATGAATCGCACACTATGAGTGTGGGAAATTCACGATCCGTATTTGGTAGTGCCAGTATCAGGGCTTTTAGTTCCACGAACTGTGCATGTGTATTTTCCCAGGAAGGAACTTTCCGTCCTGCATGCGCCCTTTTACAATTGCACATGCCGCAGAATATTGTTGTTTCATTCCTACGGCCAGCTGGGCAGATCCATCGGTATATATGATACATTCATATCGATCTAGAGGCAAAATTTAATTCGAAAGAGGATATTCTTGTTCTTTCTGCAGGAATGCTTGTGTTTGTAATGTGGAATCAAATCTGTAATCTACATCTGTTGCATGGAGACAGTTAGCCCATTGATTCCATCGTGGATGCAATGCTTTAGCATTCGGGATGCTTGCCTTCGTAACAACCTTTTTACTGTCGGTACCGGGGTCACAACAATTATGCATTTCCCCTGTGCTAGTGCTCTCTCACTACAGCAGTCTGTACTGCTGTGAGTATTTTTTCTGTTGGTGCAAAACGCATTTCAGCGTTTGTGTACAAATGTGATTTGTAAGCAATAGGTACTGTATCCCCTTCATTGAAAATGATGCAAGTGTACCCGGTTGGTCCAGCGACCACGCGGAGCACCAGGTTAGTTGTGTTGACACGTGTGTGTAAATGTTTGGAAGCTATCATGTCAGCTTATATGGAACGTAGCATATGAGTATGTTCCTGTTTCCAATGGTGCACTGAAAAATCAGGTCTAATTAAGTCGTAGAATGGTTTCACCATTTCTGCGTAATCCAAAATGCATGTCCTGCAAAAATTGAAGAATCCTAAAATGGATTGTAGTCTTTTCAGAGTCGTCAGAGATTGGAGCAGTGCACATTTTTGTAAAAATTGTGCCGCCAGGCTTTTGCCTTCACTTGACAATTTGTACCCTAAAAATAGGACACTGATGTGGGCAATTTTTAATTTTTTTAATTACATTTGTATCCCAAGTGGGCTAACCCAAGAATTATGTTGTTCACCTGAAACAAGTGTTCCATTAATTCATCGTCATCAGATACATGTCATCTACATAGGACAATGCCTCCTCATTAAAACTTTGAAGCAACTCTGCTAACCTGGCTGAAAACAACCAGGGGCTATTTTTATACCCCTGGGGTAATTGAAAAAATTGGTGTTGAGAGCCTAGCCTAGCGCCAAGAATGCTGTCAAATATCTGCTTCCAGGTGCTATATTTTGGCAGAAAATCCATTTGAGATGTCTAGTGTTGTTTTGATTTCTTTCCGCACAATGTTATTCATTAGTGCGGCTCTGTGTGCATTCTGTACGTCAAATGTGCATGTGGATGCATTTAAATGTCTATAAACTAAGACTAGACAATATGAATTATTGGATTTCATTACGGGAAACAAGGGATTATTCATAGGTGAGGTGCAATTCTCTATCACACCCTGGTATTCAAGTTGATCTAGGATCTCCCTGACTTGTTTCTTTGCCTCATGTTTAATCAGGTATTGTCTCTGGGGTTGAGAAATTGATTTAATGGGATTTCGTGATGAGGTGACTTATTATCCCACCCAACATGATTGCGGTAAAGTTCAGGAGCTAACGCTAATGCCCACTCCTAAGACTATGAATTTTTAACTGATTCCTGTACGAGCTCGGAGAAAGCAGATAAAATAACTTTTTCTCCCATTGGGCAATCCATTACAAACTCAGGAGGCCAATACTTTTCGGCCAAAAGAATATCATAACCATAGGTCAGGATCTCCCAAAAGAGACCCTTTATCTTCCTGGGTATGTCCCCCTCCATTTGGAGCATTATTCCATATAAATGATGTGGGACACACCCTTGTATCAGGTGTTTCCACTGTGATATGCTCACTCTGCACTACTACCCCCACATAATCCATCAGGTTCTGGCGAGCTATTGTGACTTCTGCTGCTCTGTCCAGCATCATCACTGCCCATTCCCCTTCAGAAGCAGAGTCCTCAGTAGCCTGGGCATTTCTAATTTTAATCCCGGCTACCTTCTTCTTTTTAAATTGAGGTTTTGAAGTTTTTTGTTAGTCTTCCTGTTTAATGATGTAGTCTGAAGTGCAATGTGTCTCCCTTTTTGGCTTGACTTGCTCTTCCGATCTGTATTCTGACCATCCGTCTCTCTCCGAATGCTTTTCGGATGTCTCCTGAAAGGAACTAAATGAATGTGTATCAGTATCCTGATACCTGTCAGGTTTTCAAATGTTTTCATGGTTTCTCAGATTGTATTTTCTTTTGGTGTGTTCCTGTTGAGGAGACCCACCCCATGACTATGTTTTCCATTGTTTGATTTTTTTGTCTATTATCCCATTTCTTCTTTGAAGAATCGGGTGCTTGCTTAGAGTTATCCTTTCGGGAACTACTCTTAACTATTGTTTTCCCAGGTCTGGCTCCCAGATTATCTCTGCCAAGTGAGACATATGTATCTTCAATAATCTTAGGCAATTCTTTCTCCTATTGTGCTGGAGTGAATTCCCTCAGGCGTGGCATATAGCCACTGCTGCTGCCCCCCATTTTGTGTTATTCAACATAATGTCTGATACTTGGGCAAAATTGCCCATCGGTTTTATCCCCAGATCTAAGGAAGGCTCTGCCCCGTACTCGTTCTGTATTTGCTTCAGTGCATCTGGTATGACCGCTATTGAAGGGATACTATGTGTTCTCATGTATAAGGCAACGAAGATTGCACCCCAAGTGACACAATCTTCTATCGGGGGAGCCATCCCCATTGGCAAGCAAATTGTCAGTATTCCGTGTTTTTCCTGTGGGCCAGTATGGGGAAAAATTGCTTCAAGCTGTGCGGTTTTTTGTGCTATCCAGAATGGGATTTGCCCCCGGCTGGTGGGAACCTTTCCCATAACAACATTTAGGGCCCGATTCACAGAACTAACTTACGTCAAAAACGTAAAGTTAGTACTTTTTGGTATTCACAGAATGCACTTACTCATTTTGGTATTCACAGAATGCACTTACTCATTTTGGTATTCACAGAATGCACTTACTCATACTAACTTTATGTCCGCACTCGGGCCGGAGATTCCGGCCCGGAGGTGGAGATTTCGGCCCAGAGGTGGAGATTCCGGCCCGGAGGTGGAGATTCCGGCCCGGAGGTGGAGATTCCGGCCGGTTGTGGAGATTCCGGCCGGTGGCGGAATGTCCGCCACCGGCCGGAATCTCCACAACCGGCCGGAATCTCCACCTTCGGGCCGGAATCTCCACCTCCGGGCCGGAATCCCCACCTCCGGGCCGGAATCTCCACCTCCGGGCCGGAATCTCCACCTCTGGGCCGAAATCTCCACCTCCGGGCCGGAATCTCCGGCCCGAGTGCGGACATAAAGTTAGTATGAGAAAGTGCATTCTGTGAATACCAAAATGAGTAAGTGCATTCTGTGAATATCAAAATGAGTAAGTGCATTCTGTGAATACCAAAATGAGTAAGTGTATTCTGTGAATACCAAAAAGTACTAACTTTACGTTTTTGACGTAAGTTAGTTCTGTGAATCAGGCCCTTAGTGTTAATACCTGTAGTAGCCATGTGTGGTAGCCTGTTAATACCTGTTAATACATGTTAATACCTGTAGTAGCCTGTAGTAGCCATGTGTGGTAGCCTGAGCAGCCCTTGCAGGATGGACTGTAAATATTCTCATTACGTATTGTGTAAGATTTCTGTACATTTTTACTAGATCTCTATAAAGTTTACACATTCCTGCTGCTGTTAAGACAGCAACGTCTGGATGCGGTGTGTATGAAGCTAAGACCACCCAAGTTGCTCCTTCTCTGCTGAGCGGACCGAGTCTCACATGTTCTGTGGTATGGGGTAGGATGTCTTTATACCACTCAATGTGCTCTTGGTAAGTTAATGGGACTTCTAAGTCCACGTATGAGAAATACTCATCAGGTGGTTAATCTTCAATGTATTCATGAAATAACCGTGTGTGTTTGCATCTGCAGGCGGGAATTTAACCCAAGAATAGAATACCTCTGTTCTGAATGCTTCGTGTGCCTCAACCACGAAGGTAACTTCTCCACATGTTGCCGGGAGGCCATGTTGTAATAATTTCATGGTGACTTCCTGTCTGCAATTTTCTGAAATATTGAATCCAATTATCTTATTTTATTTTATTTGTTTTGAAAGTTTTATATAGCGCGAACATGACCACCGAGGGTATCAGAGCACTTTACAGATTATGCATCACTAAGGGTATAAGCAAACAAAACAGAATAAACAAAGCGACAAGGTCAACGTCTAAGATTGACCAATATTCTCGTGAGGGAAAAGCAAACACAACAGAATCAACACAGCGACAAAATCACATTCTAGAATTGTCCGACAAACTCGAGAGCCAGGTGGCTGGGTCAAAGTCAAGGCTATGGACCCAGAATCAGATGAAGGGGCCAGGCTAAGGCAGAAATTTCTTCATCAAGAGCCCTTTGACTTCTTTTTTGAAGAAGACAGTGGAAGGGTTCACCCTGACTTCGGGGGGAAGGGCGTTCCAGATCCTTGGAGCCATACCCGAGAAGGCTCGGTTATATGTCTTTTTTTTCTTGAATTTTTGTGGTTTTAGCAAAAGGGTACTGGTGCTTCTGGAGGCTCTAGAACCACTGGAGAGCTCCAGTTTCTGCGCGAGGTACAGCGGGGTCTTGAAGTGGATGGCTTTGTGAGCCATGCATGCAATTTTTAACTGTATCCGAACTTCATATGGAAGCCAATTCAGGTCCCGCAAGTCCGGAGAGATGTGGTGGTATTTTTTTGTGCCAGTTAAGAGCCTAGCAGCGGAATTGAGGGTAGCCCTGAGAGGAGCCGTCCTCACTCTAGGCAGGCCGCAAAGTGTTGCGCTACCATAGTCCAGCTTTGAGATCACTAATGCTTGTACTGTCACCTTTAGGTCATGAGCAGGGAGACAAGGTTTGAGTTTCCTAAGTAAGCTGAGTTGGAAGTTCGCACCTTTGGTGAGGGAACTGATGTGCTTCTGCATGTTCAGGCTTTTGTCTAGAATGACGCCCAGAGAGGATGCCGAGTCCACGAGGTGCGGTCTACAGTTAAGAGCAGTCAGCTGATTCAACCATTGTTCCATGACGAGGGATTGGTTGTGGGGTGAGATCAGTAAGAATTCGGTTTTAAGAGCATTTAGCTTCAAGTGATTACGTGTCAACCAGCTTTGAGTTTCCATTAGGACTGAGTTGAGGGACTGAATGTCTTCGGGGGAAGCTATCTTCAGGTATAGTTGGGTATCGTCCGCATACATATGATAATGAATGCTGGATGATTTTAGAATTTCTGTCAGAGGCTCCATGAACAGGTTAAAGAGCGTGGGGGACAGTGCTGAACCTTGGGGGACCCCCAAGGTGACCGGTTCAGGATGGGACACGGATTGGTTCACCTTGAAGCTTTGGGATCTGTTCTGAAGGAACGCAGAGAACCAGTTTAATACAGGCCCAGACAGCCCCATCCTGTGTTCCAGGAGGTCAATTAGGTGATCATGTTTGACAGTATCAAATGCTAACGAAAGGTCCAGGAGGATCAATAGGCACAACTCATTGTGATCCAATATTCTCAGCGCATCATCCACGATGTGCATTAGCGCCGACTCTGTACTATGGCCTGGGCGGAAACAAGATTGGCAGTGGTCCAGGAGTTGGAAATGGTCGATGTGATGACACAGTTGGGCGAGCACACATTTCTCCAGGAGGTTTGCCATGGTGGGGATGTTAGTGATTGGGCAAAAGTTAAGAAGGTCCGTGGGATCAGCATTTGGTTTCCCTAGGATCGGGGTAACTTGACCTGCTTTAAGGCAATCTGGGATAGCACCTTGCGTAAGTGAAGCATTGACGATCATTGTCCAGAGTGTTAGTAAGGAGGATCTCACTTCCGGGAAAAGGTTCGATGGCAGAGGGTCATTGTAGTGATTGGAAGGTTTCAAAGTCAACAGCATTTTGCGAATAGTGGATTCATCCAAGGTTTGGAACAGACTCCAGGATGCATTGTTTTTGGGGAGGAAGGGCTGTATAGGGTTAGGGCAAAGGGTGTTCAGCGGACCGTTCGAGAGGTGATCTCGGGGGAGAGCGTAATTCAGTCTCGATCTTAGTAGTCTTCTCAGTGAAGAAAACAGCAAATTCTTCACAGTTCAGCAGTGTCCTTTGACACGGAGCCGAGAGGTTAGGATGATTGTTAGCTTGGGACTTGATGAGTTCGAACAGTTTTTTAGGACGGTTTTTTGCTTGATCAAGTTGAGTTCTGAAGAAGGTGGCTTTCGAACCTCTAATGCGTTTATTGTATATGCTTCGCAAGGATCTCAAGTGGCAAAGATGTTCAAGAGAAGGATACGATCGCCACTTCCTTTCTGCAAGTCTTAAATTTCTTTTTTCGGTATTAAAACTATCATTGAACCACAGTTTGGAGAGTTTAGAGGACACTCTTTTAAGCTGAAGTGGTGCCACCGAGTCAAGTACATTAAGCATTGCGTGGTTATAGTGGGCCGTAAGCTCATGGACATCCGACATGTTCATAGGGGGGGTAATATGTTATCACAAAGCGCCGACAGGTCTTGCGAGTTGATGTTCCGTAAACATCTTTTCAACAGTTTTGGGTTCTTAGGTTGCGATCTGCTAGCTCTGACCGATTCAAGGACGAGGAAGGTGATGCAATAGTGGTCTGTCCAGTCACATGGGAGGATTGACTCCAGGAGGAAAGAGTTGGGCTTACCAATGACAAGATCTAAAGTGGCTCCTTTGATATGCGTAGGGCTGTCACATATTTGGATAAGGTTAAGGTTAAGTAGGAAGGTTTTAAGGCTATTAACCACCACATCGTTTACATCATTCCAGTGGAGGTTGAAATCTCCCAGGACGATCTGCGTGCCCTGGAAATCTGCGGTGGGCGAAATAATGCCCATGATCTGTTCTGTGAAGGGAAGGTTGTCGCGAGGGGGGTATCTGTTCTTCAACGTCCTCACCTGCTTGTTCGGTCATTGTGAGAGCAGTAGCATTTTGGCTAAAATCTTATTGAGAAATGGTATGCACAATGTGGGAACTTCTAATCCTCCAAGCTTGATAAACCTACAGCCAATACATAGGGTATACGTACTCAGCTGAGGTGGATTTGTTTCACTTCCCATTACGGACGTCTCCGTTAAAATGTGAGTAGGGGTCTCTGAGAAAGCACGACTGAATTACTCAGATTTGACCATTAAATAAGAGCCTAACCAACGTTGGGCTCCATGTCGTGTAGTTCCTACCAATGCGTAGGACCTGCACATTGTTTGGATAACATAAACTAAGAGCTTGGTGTCAAGACTGATTCCGGACACCCACGCAGGATATGTTGGCCTATAGACCAGCTAGCTCACAGTTCCCACCGTAAGCCCCCATAACCTTACCAGGGAATGAATGGTTTCTGGCAACCACTGACCATGACAACTCTGACCCCTCAGGGATCGTGGAAACAGTACAGAACCTTTCACTCAGTCAATCGTGCTTACTTTTTTTCGGGGAAATATACAGCGAATACACAGTGGGACATTTCCAATAATATTTATTGAACCAACATTATTCTTGCATAGAATACGTGTGCTGCAATGATTAGTAGACAGAAGCAGATAAACATGATTACAAGCACCAAAAGCGTAATTAGAAGATATAGTTCCACCATGGTGCTAAACAATGTATATTTGCAGGCATATAAACAAGGCAGTAATCTAGCATACTTTTACTATGCAAACCCTACTCTAAGTGTACCTAGAGTGTGTGTAGGTGTGGATCCAAGAATCCCCCAAGGGACAATCCAACCCCATTACCTGATGGGATAGAGTGAAGGACCCCGTCTTGGTCACGAATTGGACACCCCTCACGAGATGTCACAACGCTGCATGCAGATTTCTCAGCATGCAAGGACCCTCGGTGTTGGCGAAGTATCTCCTCTGCTAATCTATCGGGATGCTCATCTTTTATAATAGAAAGCAGTCTTGCGATGTGCGTATAGATTAGTGATGTTATGGATATATAGATAGTCCTGTCACCCCGTGGATGAATATAGTGATGACATTTGTACGTAGTTGGAAACGAGACCTTGTACATGATGTTCAGTGCGTTGTGATAATGTAAAAACAAGTTTAGTTTCAGAGAAACTAATCCAACACTGTCCTCTGTGCAAATGTGTGCAAAAGGTCACGGCTGGAAATGCTATTTGTGAGGACAATGTAAGAAATAAGCTGCTTCGCCACATGGGCCTAACTCGGGAATATAACAGTAGGTGCATGGAAGATTTGTTTATATGCTGAGATCTGGATGTTGTTTAGTTGTGCTACCAATGCACCAGGAAAGGCTGAGTGGACGTAATTTACTGCTGGGATCAGTTTCGCTTTCAGATCTTTCAGCATGGGTTCAGTGGTTGGGGCCTGCAGGCAACTGTTGAGGCGGTTTAGACTCTGGATGACTCCCATGCCCTTGATTTTGAAGTGCTTCATGTGAACAGTTGGTTTGGCCCCTTCTGTAAACCAGACGCCTAAGTAATTGTAATTTGGGACTATTGTTATTTGTAGCTCCCCAAGCCGCCAGTGTGCATGTTTATTGTGGGGATATTTTCCAAATATGATGATTTTACAGTAGTTTGTTGGCCTCGTTGTACCTGTAAAGTGCATAGAGGGCTCTCTTTAGGCCTGATTTAGTGTGGTCCATAATCATTATATCGTCTGCATACTGCAGGATTGGGAGTCGTGACAGTCTTAGTCTGGGTGTAACTAGGCTGGCACCTTTTAATGCTTTGCCCAGACCGGCATTGTAAAGGTTGAAGAGAAGAGGGGCCATCACTCAGTCCTGTTTGAGGGCATTGTTGGTCTGGACTTTGGCAGTTGCTGTGGTGGGGCCTGTTTCTATCTGGACCCAGGTCCCCTGGTATAAAGATGTTATTGCTTTAAGGTGCAAGGGGGGCACCCCCCATGCTGTTCGTTTTTCCCATAGCGTGCCACAGGCCACCCTGTCAAAAGCTGCGCTGTAATCGTCGAAACAGCTGAACAACGGTGGCTGTTTTCTCTGCGCTGCTTTGCACGACAAGTAGGCTAATGCTGTGATGTTGTCGACTGTGGAGCTTGCCAGCCTACATCCTGATTGAAAGTGTGGAAGAATGCTGTTTTCTTTCACCCAGGCCCCCAAGTCCTCTAACAGGGTGTGTGCGTATTCCTTTGCTTCGAGGTCTAGAAGGGCAATAAGACGGTAATATACAGGATTTGAACGATCATCCTTTTTGTGAATTGGAAAGAGAATGGACTCTCTCCATGAGTTGGGGATCATGGCAGTGGTGAAAGCGTGGTTAAAAAGCAGTGTCAATATTCCAGCCCCAATGTTTTGCGCTGCTATAGAAACTGGCGCAGCAAGACCGTTGGGTCCAGGGCCACCATCTCTCCTCATTTTCCATATTCAGTAAGGGGAAAGGATGACTGTGCATGGCAATCTAATACTGGGGATGTCTGGTTGGGCTTTATTTCGATCACCTGATCTTCCATGTATAGCAGCTTTGTATAAGCAATCCACTCCCTTTCTGCCACACCATTTTCCTTGGTCTGGGCGAAGTTACTGAGGCTGTTTACGTGCTTCCAGAAATGGAGATGATTTCTCTCATGTAGAATGGTAAATATCTTAAGCCATTCTTCCTTGACTTTCTTGTTTTTTTTGTTGCCAAACAATCTGCCTGTGAGGTGCTCCATATGCATGACCACTTGTGCCGGGTGTTTTTTACTTACCTCGTCTGTTGACCACTAGGGCTCTTTGAAGATTACGCTTGCTTATAACCAGATCCTTAGAGGATGTTTGAGGGGCTGTTGTTTAAGTAGGATTACTTTTTCTAGGGAGCAGTCGCAGTCCTCCCCCCAGGGCTATGCAAAGGTCTGTCAGGAATAGGATTTAATTCCAGTGCTCCAGTAGTGGATGTGCACTAGATGGCATATCAGCGGCCTGTTTTGATGTGATCCAATTATTTAACTTTTCTTCGAGGTTGTTTTTTTCATTTAATTCTGGGGAGGACTTTGTGAAGTTCTTCCCTGGTTGGTTCGCTCAAAAGGAGTAACTAAGGTGAGACTTAGGTGGCTAATTTCAGGAACACTTGCAAAGGTCTGTGGTCGCTTTCTCCCCGGTCGTCTGCTTCGAAGGTGCTGATTCTAGCTGTCAAACATCTTTGATTATTTTGATCCTAATTCATCTGAAATTTCCTCCCTAAACTCCCTTAGCAGCCCTTTCTATGTTCAAGAGGCCTTATACGTGGCTCTGTCTGAGGTGTTTTTCTGCTAGTCGCTTTAAGCACATTGGAGGGTGTTGAGACTGCTTTCAACTAAGCTGTACTTCAGTGGCATTCACCAAATTTGATAGCTAGTGCATGTGCTATTTCTAGATCTACTCAAATCATCTGGAGCTTATTTAGATATCATTGTTTGCCTGCATTCAGTTGAATTGCAAATATTTGCAGCAAGTCTCAGTTGTATAATTTCTTAGTGTCCCATACCCCAGCAGGGAAAGCAGAGCTTTCATTTTTGACAAAGACCAAGTATAATGCCCGAGACATATAGCTCAGAACTGAGTTTGTGCCAGCAATGACTGCTGGAAAGTACAGGGAGCCTAGATTCACCGTTCAGGGGTAATGGTCCAGTACATTACCACAAGTGCATGGTTGGAGAGATCTCACTGGACTAAAAAGAAGTCTGTGTGCCAATGCTGTTGGTGATGATATAAATGAAAAGTAAATGCAAAATCCTACAGGTGCTCGATGTATCAGGAATCCATCAAACATAGTTTGGATGTCAGTGTGACAATTACACTCTTGATCTGGCCCCTGCAGGGACGTATTCAGCATGTCCTGAGAATGATTAATGATTCAATTAAAATCCATGCAAATAATCAGCTTACCGGCAATCTGGGAGTTTCATTGATGAGATCAGGATAAATCTTAGGGCTATCCTGATTCAGGCCACACATTAAAGGAATAGCCCAAATCCTATGTGAATCTCTTTTGGGCGAATCTTTACTTGCCAATTGAAAATTACTATGGCCACCCCTCATTACAATACTTACTCAGATGATGAAGACCACCTAGCCACAGCCGAGTTTGTAATAAACGTGTCTACCCAGCTTTCATATATGTAACATCTGGTTGCATCATTTGTGTTTCCTGCTTTCAGCTCACATTTAGACACATTCCAACCAATTAATTGTAGTTCAGGCCCCACTGAGCTTTAGTTTCAATGGCATAGAACCATTGTAAGACCTGGCATCCTTGATGTGGTTTCCCGTTGACTGTTTGCCTTCAGACCTCCTGATTTTGCTGATTTCATTTTTGCTGGCTTTAGGACTCTGAGCACTTTGCCACTGCTAACCAGTGCTAAAGTGCATGTGCTCTCTGCTTAAAACATGGTAATATTGGCTTATCCACAAATGGCATATTTAATTTAGTTATAAGTCCCCAGTAAAGGGCACTACATGTGCCCAGGGCCTGTAAACTAAAGGCTGGTAGTGAATCTGCAGCATTGATTGTGCCCCTGTTTAGTTAGCCCTTCAAACATGTCTCAAGCCTGCCACTGCAGATCCTGTGTGTGCAATTTTAAACTGCCATATAAACCTGGCAAGTTAAACCTCTTGCCAGGCCCAAACCTACCTTTTAATATATATAAGTCACCCTTAAGGCAGGCCCTGGACAGCCAAAGCGCACGGAGCAGTGTATTTAAGTAGTAGGACATATACTTTTAAGGTTTACATGTCCTAGTAGCAAAAAACATCCTACATTTGTTTTTCACTACTGCAAGGCTTATCTCTCCCATAGAATAACATTGGGATTACCTTATTACATTTTCTAAGTGTAATTTCCAATTGGGAAGAGATTTGACCCCCAGGTTTGGTGTCTCTGGCATCACCATATAAAATCAGAACTCATGGTGAAGTTGGATATTAAATTGCAATTCTGAAAATGCCAATTTTAGAAAGTTGGCATTTTCTTACTTTAGTCATTTGGTGCCTGCGGCCTGTCACTAAAAAACATCTGGGGTGGGTGGCAGCTAGACTTTTTTGCATTCCCTCTGGACAGCCACCCACAAAGAGAGATTAGGTGTGACTTGATGGGCCATCCACATCCTGATGGTCCATCCTGTGCAGGATGGGAGGGAGGAGCTCAACACAGCCTCACACTTACACCTGACTAGGCTGTATCCTGTCCCCAAACAAAGAACTTCTTAACCCCCTGTAGTGAGTCTGGAGTCAGGGCAGGAAGAACAGGGACTCTGTGCACTTCAAAGGCATCTCTTTGAAGTCTCCTCCACTTCAAAGGCACAACTGAGTATAAGTAATTGACCTCTGACACTACCACTTCAGTATGCTTCTGGACCTGCAACTTCATCTTGAATCCAGGACCTCAAAGTGACTTAAGGGGGTAGTCTGCTGGCCTCCTGATCTAAGCCTCAGGGACATAACAGGCCCCCACAGCTCCTGGACCGATCTTGTTTGAGTTCCTAACCCCCAAGAGGCACTCCTCAGGTCCCTGGGCCCTTGGGAGGACCTGTAGCTCTTAAAATCAAGCTTTTGGGCACTTCGCTCAAGAACCACGTCGCTCGCACGAAGGATCAGTGCTAGCGGGAGCAAGTTTGTCTCTTTGCACAGCCATATCGGTTCTAGTGACTGCGAGGTTCCAGCCCGTCCGCCAGCAACACCCAGTGGCTCTTTGCACCCTGCGCACCAGAGCCAGCTACGCTTTCCTTGTTCCCAACTTCTTCCTCACAAATGGGACTCTTGGCATAAAACTTGAGAAGGTAAAACTTCAGCCAGTCTGTATCCGACCCTCGCTCAATCAGGGTCTGTCTGCACTTTTGGATTTAACCCGGTCTAAGGCGACCAGAAATCTTTGGTTTTAAGCACTTTATTGCATTTTTTTTTTTTAAAGATATTTTTATTGGCATTTTTACGTATCCGTACATTGAGTGCAATCAGGATGAACAAAGAAACAAAACATGGTGCATCATCAATCTTTGACTACTTTCTGGAGTATATGCTCCATCAAACCGTTTACATCTAGATAGGTGTTTGGGAAGTCATCCAACCATAGATCAACGTATATATAGTTATATGAAAATGTAAACATTACATGCCATGAACAATGCTCAAAACCGAAAATCAATAAACAGAAGAAAAATAGGGAAAAAAGAAAGAAGAACAAAAAGGGGAAGAAAAGAGGAGAAGAGGAAAAAAGGATAGTGGAAACTAAGGAACTCATGCAGAGGAGTGGTGTGAGCATGTCCGGGCTTTAACATCAGTTGGAAATTTTAAACCATGAAACCTTCCGTGGGTGGGACTAGTGGGGGGACCCCCCTCCCGAAACTGACGACACTCTCGTGCCTGGACCGATACAGTCGTGAGCTACTCAGGCCCGAGCATCCCTTTACAAAGATCCATCCCCCGGGGCACCGGGAGACCCCGCACGCGAGGCACTAGGCATGGCAGCTATATGTGGCTCACTTTCCGACTCTTCCCCCTCACTGCTGGCTCCCATTGGTTTCTCCCATTCAGCTAGTGCCTCTCTCCATTGTTCAGCAATTGGGCGCAATCTCACTCCTTTGGCTTCCTCCCATGCTAACGCTCTGCCCTCCGCCCCAGCCCATGCAATAACATCCCTATTCCAGACCGCAATCTGTGGCCCCCTAGAGGATTTCCACTCCATTGCTATCCTACGCTTAGCTAGGCCCAGTGCAAGGTCTATCAAATCATTCCCCACTTTACGTTTAGGTGGCCTGGGGAATAGACCCAACAAGCACGTCTGAATCGTTAAGGCCAGCTCCCTCCCAAGCACGTCCTTGATCTTGGCCAATATCACCTCCCACGAAGGGCGCACCCATTGGCAATCCCAGGTCATATGGCCAAAATCAGCATCCAGGTGAGCACATCTGGGACACTGTCGCGCCTCCCCTCCGTACGTCACATTAAGCCGGTGGGGCGTCATATAGGTCATGTAAATGTAGCTGAATTGGATGTATTTCAACCGAGCGTCCCGGGAGACCTTCCCCGAGTAGCGCAGAACCTTGCGCCACTCAGCGTCAGTGAGGGCTCTGCCACCAATCCTTTCCCAACGCGCCCGCAATCCGTCGAGGGGGCCGGTGGGAGCCTCCACTAATGCGATATACAGCCATTTCACCAGGTGGCCTGCAGTGCCAAGGGTGAACAACGCATGGAGGACAGGGTGCGTATCAGGCTCCCCCCTCCCAGCACCCCATAATTGTGCAAAAGTACACATCAGTGCCTCATAGAGCAGAAACTGACCCGAGGGGGATCCCACTACCATCCGCCAAATCTGCGAAAGGAATCAGTTCTCTAGCCAGATCGCAATCCCCAACATTATCTAGTCCGGCTACCGACCACCTAGCCAGCTAGGCACTTGTGAATGTAGTTTGAGGGTTTCCGTGCGGCAACCCCACCAGGGGTAGCATGGGGGAATATTTCGCACGGTGCTGCTGACCGCTGCAACATCTCCTCCACGTCTGGAAAGCCGTGTTCTGGAGCAAGGAGCAGGAAGGGATGGGCGTGACCGGCAGCAGGATCTTCGCCGTTATTAGTCGGCGACTCAATGCTGGATCTGACAGGCACGTGCCCTCCTCGTTCACTCCCTCCACCCACTGTGCCAACCACTGTAATTGGGCAGCCAACATGCAAAGTTCAAAGTTAGGCACCCCGAGACCTCCCTCTGATATGGGATTCTGTAAGGTTTGCAAGGACACCCTCGGGCGTCCATCTCCCCAAACTAGATTCCGCAGAAGTGCATGTAGAGGTCGGAACCAGCCTCGCGGCATCAAGACCGGGAGGTTCACGAAGAAGTACAACAGCCGGGGCAACATAACCATTTTAGATAATGTGATCCTGGCCAAAATGGGCAGTTGCAGAGTACACCAGTACTGAACACAAGAACGGAGGGAACGCAATGCCCGTCCCAAGTTCCCATCCCTCAAATCGTCCAGGTCATGAAAGATATTAATGCCCAGGTACTTAAAGGTACGTTGTGCCCAGAGTGTATCAATTGGCAACGTCTCCGGTCTGGGCAGAGGCCCAGCTATAGGAAACAGATAAGTCTTGTTTTTGTTAACCTTAAGGCCCGAAAGGAGAGCAAAATCGCCCAAAATCCATAGAGCTTCTGCAGCCCCCTCGACTGCCTCCGTAAGATACAGCAACAGATCGTCTGCATATAAGGAGATGTGGTGCTGATGCCCACCTATTTCAGCCCCAGACCCCACCCACACAGGCAAAACCGCTCTGCCAACGGCTCCACAGCTAAGGCAAAAAGGAGCGGGGAAAGAGGGCACCCCTGCCGGGATCCCCGGGAGAACTTATATGATCTAGATATGGTTCGGCCTGTCTTGACTCTCGCAGTAGGTGAAGCATAGAGAAGCCACACCCACCGTACCCAGTCATCTCCCAATCCCATGCGGCGCATCACCTCGAAGAGATATTCCCAGCACACCGTGTCGAATGCCTTCTCGAGGTTGACAGACAACAACGCCGCTTGCTGTAGCGCCGGCGCATCCGCATGGTAGAGCACAGAGTAGAGCCTGTGGAGATTGTAGGAGGTGTTACGAGAGGGAATAAACCCGTTTTGATCCGGATGGATCAAAGATTTCATATGCGGAAGTAGCCTGCCCGCTAACACCTTACTCAAGAGCTTAAAGTCTAGGTTTAGCATGGAGAGAGGACAGTATTCCCTGACTCCCGGGTCAGGCTGCTTGGACTTAGGAAGCGGAATCACAAGTGCCGATTGGGTGGAATCCGGCAAGCCCCCTCCCTCCTCATACGCTTCCGCATATAGCGCGACCAGGCGCGGGGACAGTACATCAGTGAACCGCTGATAAAACTCGGCCGCGAGGCCATCAGGCCCCGGAGCTTTAATAGGTGCCAACGCCGCTATTGCAACCTTAACTTTGTGTACAGTAATTGGACCACCCAAGTCTTCCCTTGCATCTTCCTCCAGTGTGCAGAGCCGCAGGGTGGTTAAGAAGCATTGTATATCCGGCAAGGGGGCCGTAGTCGGGGCCCTGTACAACCACTCATAGTACCTTAAGAAGGAGTCGTTGATGGCCTCTGGGTCATACACCACACCGCCCGTGTCCAAGCCCAAACGTGTGACAGGTGTTCCCCCCAACTCAGATTTGATCAGTCGTGCTAGTAATCGACCCGCCCTCCCTTCCTCTCTTTGTACTTTGTCTAAGTAGTCTTTATAGCTGTAGCACCTTAACCTGCCCGGTGCGTTGTTATATCGTGTCCGCGCTTCTTGTAAGGACTCCTGGGCTGAGTCGTCTATACCCTGTAAATTGTCCAATCTACAAATAGTCCCTTCCAAGTCCAGAAGTTCCTTATTAAGTTCCCTGTGTGCACCACACGCCTGGGCCATACAATGGCCTCTCACAACCAGCTTAAATGCCTCCCATTCCATCTGTGAAGAGGAGGCGGTGCCGGCATTGGTAGGAAAGTATGCTTCAATTAGTGTTAGTAGGGAGGCTCGGAAGGGGACATCATCAAGCAGTAACAGGTTTAATTTCCAAGTAGGAATCGGAGGGCGCCGACCCAATGGTTGAAATACCATGAGCAGTGGGCTGTGGTCCAACAGGGTGCGTCCCAAGTATTCAGTGTGAGAGACAGAACCACTGAAAGCTGGGGAACAGAGGAATGTATCCAGCCTGGTATGAACCTGGTGGACCAGCGAGAAGAAAGAGTACTCTCTATCTACCGCGTGCTGCAGTCTCGAGGTATCCTCCAGGCCCGAGTGGGATATCCAAGTCCTGAAGCCGGCTGCTGTACGATGTGGCTGCATCCCCGGTAGGGGAGGATGCGAACGGTCAATCATGACGTCCGCCATGCAGTTGAAATCGCCCCCAAGTATAAGAGTACCTGTCTGGCAATGAGCCAAGGGGGCGGAGAAGGACTCCAGGAAGCCGATTTGGTTCTGGTTAGGTGCATATAAAGTGCCTAGCGTCACCTCCCGCCCCGCCAATCGTCCCGTAAGCAGGGCATACCGCCCTTCCGTGTCAAGCCATGAGTGGTCAAGGGCGAAGGGGACCCCAGGCCTCACCCAAATCAGAACCCCCCTGGCAAAAGCCGAAAAGGTGGTCGCAAAGATCTGGCCCCGCCACCTCTTCTTCAGCCTCCTCCTTGTTAAGATGCGTCTCCTGGAGGAAAGCAATGTGGACGTCCCTGCGCCACAGGTAGGAGTATATATTATGTCGCTTAGCCATTGTGCCCATCCCACGAATGTTCCACGTAAGAAACCTCAGTGTGTTAGGTGTACTCGACATTTCTGCAATTCACCCCGCAGCAACAATAGGGGGGACCCCCTCTCCCACTCCCCGCATGCGCACAACCACCCTCCCCTGCAAACAAACAAACAAATGACAAATAAACCCCCAGTGTTGAACAACTCCCCGATCCCAGGGCAACCTGACAACGGTCAGTCGCCCAAACAGCATATGGAACATATCCCTTAGTGAGACCCTACACTAGTAAGGTACTCAAGGAGGGGTGGACAAAGGAGCAGAGATAGGGAAAAAGACAGAGCTGACACACAAGCTGTCCTGAGCGCGCCGGCCCCATTAGAACAAGACGGCCCAAGACCGGGGTTCACCATCAGCAGACTAGCAATACCCCAAGAGACAAGCTTGGCCCCAAGTCCCAGCAGTCTCAGATGACTTCATCAGCCGTGCTAAGTCAGAATCATTTTCCCCAGTGTCCCTCGATGAGCGGGTCCCCGCCTCAGGGGTGGGGCTCCTGCCCCGCGTAAGCGCCGCCACAGCCTGTAGGGCTTCAGCCCTCTCCTTCTCTGTTGTGATGAGGACGGTTTCTTGGGGGCTCCCCTGCAGGGGCAGCGCTGTGGTCGCTTCCCCAGTTCAGCCTTGCTTCGCCCCTGGGCTTTATGGCCCGCAAGCTGGGAGGTTCCTGCCCTATAAGCTTCGATCCAGTCCCAGGCCTCGTCCGGACTGCCACAGAAATGAGTGCTGCCATCCAACTCAATCCGCAACTGGGCCGGAAACATCAGGGAGTACTGGAGGCCCTCTTCCCTCAGCGCCTTCTTAGCCTCTAGGAACGAGGCCCGTTTCTGCTGGACCTCTAGGGTGTAGTCCGGAAAGAGGGTGACCTTACTATTGGCGACTCAGTTTGGGCCCTCCGCCCGCGCCCTCCGTAGGAGCAAATCCCTGTCCCTGAAGTGAAGCAGGCGGGCCACCACCGGACGCGGGGGATGCCCCGGCGCCGGGGGCTGGGCCAGGACCCGGTGGGCTCTCTCGAGAGTGTAGAAGGTTGTCAAGCCTTCAGGTGCCACTACCTCTCTCAGCCAACGTTCCAGGTAGGACACCATGTCGCTGCCCTCGATTCCCTCCGGCAGGCACAGAATCCAAACATTATTCCATCTGTTGCGGCCCTCTGCATCTTCGGCTCTCCACTCCAACACGCCCACCCTGTCTGTGAGGGCTCCCATCTGCTGCTCCAGGGCTTTTTGGGCGGGGGGCCATTGCGGTGATGCCGGACTCGGTCTCCTTCACCCGCTCCGAAAGCTTCTTGTGCTCCTCTCGCAGGAGACCCAGCCCTACAGCCACTGTACTGATGTCTTGGTGAAGGGTAGCCTTTGTGTCCGCTATGGCCTCCAATACCTTGCCCAGCTATTGTTGTAGCGGGCCTCCAGGATGGGCTGTGATTGCTCCTGGGCGCTATCTTCCGGGTCTTGTGTGGCTCCGGCCTGCCAGCCCCGTGATTTGCCCATGGCAGGAAGCAGCCCCTCAGCCGTTAAATCTTGTCTGGGAGGGAGGTCCGTCCGACAATCGGTATCTTGACTCCGCCACTCACATCAAGGCCCAGGCCCAATGCACTCGGGAAAACTCCAACACCAAAGCCGCGGCGATAGACCCGTCGCTAAGAATCCTACAATGGCTCACTCTTCTGTGCGCAATCGGCAGTCAGGTGGTCGCTCAGGGCTGGACCCGCGCTAATGTTCATGGCCCAACACAGCCCCCGACACCGGCACACCCACCGCCACATCCGGTACAGACCAGGACGCCACAGGATCAGGCAGGGGGGGCCCAACACTCACCAGGGCAATGTCCGCCCCACCGTACAGGCAGTAGATCTACCAAGGCCCGGCCTCTTCCACAACGCAGGGTGCAAACAGTGGTTCTGGACGGCCACGGGCAGACCACAGCAGGCTGCAGCCCGGGCCAGCTAGGGCGATGTGCACTCCTTTTTTCCCCCCAGAAAGAAAAAAGGGGGGCCTATGGCAAGACCCACGCTCTGGTCCACTGAGCCTCTGAGCCCCGGTATGGGCCCCGAATACTTGCCCTGTCCGGCGTTGTGCCCCCAGCGACCGCGGCTCCCAGCGAAGCCCAATCCTGTGTGTGTGGGGGCGCGGGGCGCTTCAGTTCAGCTCCTTCCCAAGGCTAGTGGGGGGGAAGCAGGCCCCAGCAATCCACAGGCCTCCGCTGCAAAGAGGCACCCCCCTGTCAGGTGCCTTTTTATAGGGGCCACAGTTTCTCCAGCAGTCCCCTCACCCCTGCACGCCCCCGCCACCGGGCCGACCATGCAGCAAGCCCCAAAGATCTCCGGCCCCGATCGGGCCCTCACCTCGCCGCCTCACCTTGCGCTCACCGTTGTGGGCACACCGCTGCGCAGTGGAACTGGTGCCGATCTTGCCCTCCGGGCGTCCCCTACAGCGCTCCGCCGTGTACCACAGCCCTCTGTGTGCGTGCTTTCGGCCCCAGCCCGATCCCTGGGGGGGCGATCCCCGCTCTGCCAGGCTAGGCGAGTCTGCGCCGGGCCGCCATCTTGGATCGCATCGGGCGTCAGTGGCCGGCGGGGATCTGCTCTTCTCACCGCCTCCCACTCAGTCGCTCAATCTCTGGTACCAGCAGCCAGGTAAACCGGCACCGTTCAGGCAGCCGTCGCGGCGTTCCCCGGCCTCCAACATTATCGAATTAGGCTGATAAGAGTCAGGCCGGCGCGGAGCTCCGAGCTCACACGTCCGCCATTCACAGCTCCTTAGCCACGCTCCCCACTTTATTGCATTTTAATCTTTAAAAATGAATAATTCCGGTTCTACTTATTGGATTTTTTTATCATTGTGGTCTTGTTGTGTTCATTAAATTAAGCTTTATCTTTCTAACTTGGTGAGGGTTATTTTTATGTTGTTTTTCTACTGTTGTACTGGTTGAAGTGTTGCACAAATACTTTACACATTGCCTCTTCAGTTAAGCCTGACTGCTCTGTTTCAAACTACCAGGGGGGTGAGCACAGGTTAATTTAGGGTTTATTTGTGACTTACCTTGGCTAGGACCGTGGTTCCTGCTTGGACAGGGTGCATACCAGTGCCAATCAGAAACCCAATTTGCAACAATCATGACCTGCTGGATTTTAACTATGTACCCTTGCTCCCACCTCACATCTCTGTGTTTCCTCCAATGTACCTATGCTCCCCTTTAAGCCCATGAGACACCCCACTTTCTCCACCTGTCAGACAAATTTAGCATGGAGTCACATTGCTATCCAGTGTAACATATATCCTTTTAATCTATCTGAGAGTAGATATCTCTAAGTATAAAAATAAAACAAAAACTTTGTATTCAAGCATCTCTAACCATTTCAAAAAGAGGGAAAATTTACAGTTTTCTTCCTCCATCACACTACTATTTTGTGATGTGTTCAATGGCTTCCGATGATTCCCGATGCCCCGAGTTGTAATTCATTAACCTGTAGCCCAGGTTTTCATATATTCCTACATGTTGTATACAGGGGTGGCTCCTTCGTTTGAGTGGATGGGGCGCTGCCCCGCCTGCTGCGAGTGCAGCAGGCACACACGATTAATTAAAATAGCACGTCAATGCCATTTTACTTAAATGCCGTAGTGCGAGGGCAGGAGGTAGGGCTGAACCCTGCAATTAAAGGATTATAGCTGCCCCTGCAGTGTGCATGTCGGGTTTGATGGCTCTATTGCTACCGCCAACTCGACATGCACACTGTAAACACAGCAATCCCCTGGCTGTAAAACAGCCAGGGGATTGCTGGCACAGGCCCCCAGCCTAAAAATAGGCGCTGGGTTAGCCTGCTCCCACCAATCCTGAAGTTGCTCTCAGCATGAGGCAAGCACCAGGATTGGTGGTATTGGTGTCCACTGAGCAGGAAGGAAATCCTTCCCTTTTATGCTTGTGGATGCTGATCGGGGAGAGTGGTGCGCACCTGAGGGAGCAGTATATGGTGAATTTGGCGCTGTAGCACACCACCATATTTTTATAGTTGTAGCCGCCACTGGCTTTATATATATACATTTGTGTTATACGAGTGAACATAAATGTAGTTCAAAACCGTATATATTTGGAACAAGAGTTCTAATTAACTCATATTCACTCATATATTAGCACAGTTGAGAGGTCGAAACCTATGTCACTGCAACACTAGAGCTCAAGTGACTCAAGATACACTGCTTAATGCTGCAAAGAGTCTATTCAACAAACAGATTAAGGTAGAAAACAACAGGGGCCATACTCCCAAGCTCTGAATTCAACTCACTGCAATGATTTAACCCCTTGTGCTCTGTTTAGGAATAAATACCTTTATTTACAATTTCTACACATGAAAAACGGTATGGCATAACCATACATGTATATGGACAAAATGTAACATGCTATTTATTAGCACTGTTAGGGGGTACCACGGCCTACTAGAGGCAACACCTTTTATGAATCATGTCCTCCCCAAATATCATATTACATTCTGAGTAACTGCATATTTTCTAGCTAGATTGATAGGTAGATAGATTACATAACCAGATGCCATTTTTTGCTGATCAAGGAACAGCCATGGATACTTCATTTGCTTCCACCTATGCCAACCTCTTTATGGGAGTAGTGGCAACACGTCATTCAATCAACAAGGTTAATTGATGATCTCTTCATAGTAAGGGATGGGGATTCATGGGATGGAAAAGTCCTTTGCATGGTAAAAGACACATACCCCAGCCCTCAGTGCCCAGCTGTACTGTTGTCATCGAAATCGCTGTTTCCTGGTGGGACTCTGTGTCCCAGGATCCTGCTGTGCCTTGAGGGAGGGGCCACCGACATCACCCATGCTCTTAAGCACTTGTTAACTCCAGCTGTGCGGGTCACCAAAATCGCTGTTGTCTGTACCCCTAATGCTGATTTTGTTCTGTCATAGGCAAATGCGGCTCATGCATGTGCACTATGACATAGGGCTGTCTCACGGATTGCGGTTTTATTTGACCAGGAGAGGTTCCCAAAGTGCTACCCATATAGTGGTGGAAGGCTACTGCCTTCACCAAGAGTTAAGCAGCACAAGCGTGGTGGTGGCAACATACCGTGTAGAGATCAGTAGTAGTGAACAGTTCCTTTTTACCCTGTATCACTGGAGTGAGAGCTACAGGCTCACTCACCTTATTAAAAGTTCAGCTGCTGTGTGCTTAACCCATCCTTGGCCTACATCAGGTAGATATGGAGTGCTGCTCAGCGCATAAGTTGTGACTCTGCTCTGGATATATGTGTGGCTGGGAAAGGTACAGTACAGGCATAGAGCAGTACTGTGCAGTATGTGTGGTTAGTGCATGGGCTGAGAGTATGTATCGCTGGCCTGTTGGGAATACATTACATGAGAGATGTAGTACTGTGCAGCACGTGCGCAATGAAAACATGTGCTGGGTGTATGTGTACTTGCAGGAATGACAATACACGAAGGGTGAAATGTTTTGCAGCGCACATGGTGAGTGCATGCGCTGGCAGTGTGTGTGTGTGTTGCAAATAACACATCCTGGTACAATACAGAAAAGCTACAGTGCTGACAAGTACTTGCAGACTGAATGTGTGTACTGAATGTATATGTGCCTGTAATAGTATAATGCATGGAGGTAACAGTACTGGAGAGGATATGGGCTATAAAAGTACACTGAGTGCAAGTGTGCCAGCAATGGTACATTATATGGAGGACCATGGGTTCCATTTTGGGAAGCCCAGACCTGCTTGGTGACGACATGAGGAATAGATGAATCATCTCAGAGAGATTTGTGTATTGATGTATTACTGTGAGATGGGTGGGACACACAGGAGGGAGGGAGAGAAAGAGAGAGACACTCACAACTCAAAAGGTTGCTCTTTGATTAAGTAATAGATCACAAGGAAGGGGCCTGGACACTTCCCAGGAAGGAGATGGGGCTGATAAGGGTATCATAAGGAGCAGGACTGGGAGCCTGGGATTAACCTTTTTATGCACATATTGTGGCTGATATACAGGGTGAACTCTGGTTATTCCCATGAACTGTGTTGTGGGTCAATCAGCTTTGGAGTCTTGCCTGCTATGACAGACATCCTTTCAAGAGGAAAGAAGTAAAAGAGAAATCTCAGAACCTAAATAACATTCTGGTGCCTGAAAATGGACTAGAAGAAGGAGAGGTTGAGACCCCAAACTTTGTCATTTGCCAAGCAGCCAGACGGGCTATGTGAGAAGAAGACTCTGCAAGACTTCTGCCTGTGACCATGACTGGGGGCCAAGGCCTACTAGTTTCCCAGCTGGTTGAGGGGACATCATCAGGGAAACCAAGATCACCTGCCCTGGAGCCTGGAGCACCAGAGCCTACCTGCTTGCCAAGACCAGTGTGCCCTATGAGGAAAAGGAGAGCGTTGAAGGGAGTGAGGTGAAGTGGCGAGCCCTACCAAGAGAACTCCCTGAACGAATTCTAAGAGAACGGCTGCACACCGATCGTGTCATTGCTCATGTGCCAGATTAGTCCGGCGACACCCGTATGCCAGGAAAGGGTGCCACCATGATCTGAGCTGTGCAAGGAGTGCTGTGCATAAGTGCCAGACCTACACAGCCTCTCCACTGTGCCCCTGTATGCCAGAGGGAGCCACTGTTGAACTTATTTGGCCCAGGAGCTGAAGACTTATGTCCGCTGAGATCAGCAACACAGAATGCCAGGAGGGGCCGCAGTAGTGAGTATTGTGGCAACCCTTTATGCCAGGAGGTGCTGCTGGAACCACAGTGGCCAAGAGTTCAGGTCGTTGCCCAGATGGGAAGAGGATTGCCTTGACCAGCGGGTCAAGCTTGCCAGCTGTGAACTCCACCTGATAGATTCTCTAAAGATCACAAGGACACCGCCGAAGAGGCTGCACCCTTGTTAGAAATCCGGTCGGAAGATAGCGGATCAAATTCTCCCCATTCAGGGGAAGGGACTTTCCTTGTGTCTGCTGAGCGGAAGCAGCACCGATAGCTGGAAGGAACAAGCTGCAATGCTCGCAGGAGAGAGTCTGTGCCTTCTGGGTGATGCCATGTACATCACAAGCAGCCCGTCTTCGCCAAACAGGATCAGGGCTTGGGAGCACCTGTGGAGAGGGCACTTTCTGCACTGCTGAACATTTCCATCCAGATGGGGCAAGTAAAACTGTAACTGGACCTTTGGGGCTCCCAGGGACTCATTGCTAACTGTGCTGCGGCACCATAGACACTTTTGACTAAATCCTAAGATGTCAAAGGGAACTCTTGAGTACAGCATACTAGTAAGCATTCCCTGGATGCAACCACCAGTGAATGGGGAATAACCCCAACCACGTTAAAAGACAGAGGATGCCCTAGGGATTTGCCTGTAAATGACTATTGCACTAACCTGAAGGGCATTGTGTCATTGCTCATGAATGTCATTATTCCTTTGCATGTGTAGGGTTAGAAAAAAATACTTCATATCTAACAAAAATACGTTTTTTTGATGGGACATTGATTTATTATTCATACTGTGTGCATTTTGATTTATGAGTTGTGTCCACATACCTGTATTTACACTTCTCCCGAGGGAGCCTTTTACTGCTTGTCCAGTTACCAATGAGAGTCAAGTGTAGGAGGTATACTTGGCCCAGTTGCTCAGGACCCATTGTAGGTCAGGCCCTGGAGCATCAGGAGTAAAAGGCTTCAAACACCATGGTGGTGCCCAGTAGACCCTGCATGTCTTGCAGTCCTCTGAAAGGGGTTCTGACAGGGATAAAGAAATGCTGGATGGGTTCCTGAAGATATTCAATAAAAACTCTTGCAATTTGAGAGTTACATATGAGACAGGTCAGGACAAGCAGTTTTCATAGTAACACTAGATCTGCACTGAAATCCACAGGAATTAATGGCCTCCAAAGACATTCTTCAAGCCAGTAGAGGTCATTCAAAATCTTTAAGATGGAGTACCCATATGTAGAACTCCTTAGAGCCAGAGCCACAGGAAATGTGCTACAGAACTGAAATAGAAGCAGCTAACATGATAGAAAGATTCATGGGTAGAGAATAGTCCAACTAGGTGCTGGAAAGTTCTCTGGTTAGAGCGCATAATAATAACAGAAAACAGTTATCCACAATGGCAACCTGTAAGAGTAGAAAGGATACATCTAAGAAGCAAATGGAATTTAGGTTCATCATAAAATACAACAAATCACATGGGGTCATCAAAATCATCCTATGACAAACTGAAAAGTACCGAGAATGGATAAGCATTTACAATGTGTTATTGGCGAATGATCTCTTACAGCCTCTACTGGTGACAGAATTATGAGCATTCAATTTGCAAGGAAGAAAGGCCAGCAAAAATGCACCTGATGGCCAGCACAACACAACTCAGTTTTGTCTGCCATGTAGGGTACCCAAGGGCTCTTCACTGAGCCCCACTATTTTTAATCTGTATGTTACCCCACTGGCAAGGCTGATAAAATATTTTGGATTTTTGGTGGTGTCCTACGCCGACGATACCCAAATAGTGGTATCCATTTCAAGCAACCCTGAGGGCACTGCTAAAAGTTAGCTCTTGTATGTCCCAGGTAGATTGCTGGATGAGATTAAATTGCCTAAAGCTCAATTCCGGTAAAACGGAGGCTCTTCTTTTTGGCAAAAACAATTTCCTTTTGGTCACCAATTTGCTGCCCACAGGATATGGGGTTCCACCTTTACCAGTGCGGAAAGTGACAAACTTAGGAATTCTGTTTGACGATCAACTTAATTTCGAAGATCAGGTCAACGCTTGAACTTCATCAGTATTTTTTACTTTAAGAATAGTCAGAAAGATTTGTCCTTTTATCCCTTCCGACCTTCAAAAATTGGTGGTTGCCACCTTAGTCCTAGCCAAACTGGACTAAGGGAATGCCCTTTTAATTGGCATCTGGAAAAAATCCCTCCTAAAACTCCAGATGCTGCAAAATGCCTCAGCTCGGCTTCTCTCAGGTATACCAAAATACTAATCAGCTTGACAGGCCCTGATTAGGCTACATTGGCTTCCTGTGGCAAAAAGGATTGAATTGAAGGTGCTCTGCATTGCCTTAAAGGCACTGCATAATATTGGTCCACGATATCTTCATGAGAAATTCGTTTGGTACAACACTCTTAGGAGACTTAGATCCTCAGAAGCAAAATAGTTAGTAATGCTAATGGGTAAACAAGCTTCATGGGGAGGTAAGAGTTTTATTTTGAAGCCCGTAAAACTATGGAATGCCCTCCTGATGAACTTAAGGAATAAACATGATGGAGCACAAGACATGGGATGACAAATTATTCGGCAGTAAAAAAGATTAACTATCAAGGTAGATCATGTAGTATATGTACTGGAATGTATATGGCAAAATATATATTAGCAGTACAATTTGTAAGGTGATGTTGAGGATATTGCAAGATCTAAAATTGATAACAACAGGCATCACGCCTTTCAGATAGCAAAATGTTTCACAGAGAACCATGCAGGAAATGTTTACGAATTGACCTTCTGTAGCATCAAAAATGTTAAGAAAGGTGAGATAGGAGATGACAATGAGATTAGGCTACAAAGAGCAGACTCAAGTATGATATTACATGAGGGCATAATTTGGATACTGGGCTGTATGTGCACTTATGAATGATACCCCAGCTTGACTTCTGATTCTGATTCTGAAACTGAATGCTCTGGATATCAATATGAATAAGAAGATTAACATAGTATAGTAAGAATAAAACTTTAAGTACCCATGAACTATTGAATAGGGCACAGCACTAAACTACCGAAGGATGGAGATCACTTAAAGGCTGGGATAAACTTATATTCCATTGGGAAATGAGTTTAACAAGTTTACCTCATTGAAGTAAGGAGATAATAAATAGGCTGAAATTTGGGAACTATAATATAATTGACAATGGATTCATCAGGTTGAACTGCAAAAAAAGGATGTGCATTAGCTAAATGAAAAAAGAGATCAGGATCTGAAACTGATGGCCATGAAATATGGCAATTAACAGGGGACGCTGAGCGTGAAAAATCTGAATACAGCTGAATATGTGGATGAAATACATGACTAATTGGTTATAGCCAGGAACAGGATTTTAAACCAATTGGAATTAATGAATTTTATTTCTAGAATCTCTGAAACATCATGATGGTGAGTTCACTTTAATCATGAAAATAATTGAAAGATGCAGCACACAATCCAAAACCATAAGTAATGGTAACCAAACAAACTAAGAAGAAGAGAAACATCAATTTAAAATAATCCATATATAAATAATGATAGATCACAACAATTAGAAATTATACAAAATGGGAGTCAAACAGACATGGAGGAAGACATTTATTGCAGAATAATTTAGGTTACCTTGATTCATAATTTGGTCCAATATGCCACATAATTTTAGTATCTCTGACATGTTAAAGCCATGCAGAGTGGTTTAGGAGCATGCCCCTGAGTCCTGCGATGGCCACCACAACATATTGTTCATGATGTGTCAAACCAATCACATCGACTAGCCTCCTACAACTGGCCAATCAGCACATATCTGGACACTAATGGTGCAGATATGCCTAACTTTTTAACCCCTTCATATCCAGTCCTAGTGAAAGAAGTGAGCATAAGCTCACAAGCACTATATAATTCCCCAAGTTCCTGAAGAAGCTACTGGTGAGCTCCCTACCATAGACAATCTAGACTAATAACTAGAGCATGGTGAATCCCTAGATAAACAACCAGAACACCCAGGAAATATGGTGATTTACAAAAGTTTAAAATAACACATACTAACCAAGATTTCTTACTGCATGACAATTAAATTATGCCAAAAGAATCATTGTCCATGCAACTAACAATTTACAAATTCTAGCACAGTGCAACAGATTGATAATGGATGGCACATTTAAATAATGCCCACCACCATTTATACAGATATACACTATCCACGGGCAATACCATAGCATAATAAAAATACCACAATCAATTTCTAAAAATAGAAGAAATGCAATAAGCAAAATGATACCAAAACAATAAAAATCTAATAAGGGGAGTCAAAGATATGAATTTTAAAAAATGTAAGGAAAAACTGTAGAGAAAAAGTAAAGCATTAATCGGTAGTCACATTCCCAGGTGACCCAGACCTTATATCATGCTGAATGCATTGGAGTGCTGTTCAGACAAACCAAGCAGGAATCCTGCTCAAAGATTTTACCTTCTGGTTTACTCTCTGAAATGGAAGTCGAAACACTCCACCAGGGCAAGGCTGCTGGCTGGAGAAGGTCTTGAAGCTGAATAGCCGTTGGACGACGTCTTGCTGAAGCCATTGGTTTTGGCAGAAAAAACTCTGAGCAAAGACAAATTCAAATTTTGTGGCCACTGATGTCCCCTCATTGGGCAGATACATTTCACACCTTTGCCTGATTAGGAAAAGTGATTCTAGAAGCTTGTTGTGTCTGCGTAGCCACACAGGCGGTCAGCCAACTGACCCTTGCAACGCACTTTTGGGCATATGTACGAGAAAATGCTGGAGCCGGGTGCTACGCCAAATTTGGCAGCACCACGCTCTGACATTTTCTAAATGCAGGGATATGCTGTATTTACAAATATACCGTGCACCCCTGTGTTTCCCCTAGTGCTGGCACAAAAAAATGCTGCCTAGCGCCAGTGCAAGCCCCCTGCCGCCATGTTGCAAGGGTGCCTGCGCTGCAGGGCAATTGTTTATGTGAAGGAAGGGACACCTTCCTGCACATAAACAATCAATAATGGTGATTTGCTCTTTCTATGTGTGCTGCAAAATGCAGCACACATAGAAAGAGCAAAAAACGAGGAAAAGTTAATAATTTCTCCTTGTATCACCATTCTAAGACTAGGTATTATCTGGCCTTAGTTTTTGGCGCTGCCCCAGCCTTGTAAACCTAGGGAAGTGTCAAAAAGCAATGGGTGTTGCGGTGAAATGCCCACAGCAACACCAATTGCACGCCCTTTTGCCGCAGTGGACTGCGGCAGAAAGGGGCATATGTACAAGGTGCCGTTAAGCCACTTTAAGTGGCGTAGCATCACCTTGTAAAGATGGGGAATGGCGCAACACCACGGAGCATCAAAAAAAGTGACAGCAAGTCCTGTTGTCTGTTAATCCTCAGGTCAAGAGAGTGTTCTGATTATCTGACTATGAAGTGCCATTTTTGTAGGATTCACTAGGTAGATCTTGTTGTGTTATTGGAAAAGGTCCAATCTTACTGTTTGGTGATTTTAATGCAAAGATTTCTTCCTTTACTATGAAGGATGAGCTACAGTTGGAAAAGGAAAATGCCTTGAGGATTACGAGCCAGGTCTTGATGACCCAGCGTGGGGATGGGAAAGGTTGGAAATTGGACACATTATTAGATAACTTGAATATGACCATTATAAATAGTAGATGCTTAGGGGTTTAGCCAGCACAATTCACCTTTGATAATGGGAGGGTGGCTACACTGATCGACTATGCTATAATTTCCACTGAAAATTTTGGCATAGTAAAAGACTGTGATTGGGGAATTATTAGTGTATAGCCAAGAGATCACTTGCAGAAGAGCTTACCAAATTATTGCAGGAATGAGCATAGGTTAGTTTAGTCAGCTACATTAAAATATCAAACTATAAATAATATTGAGAAGCTCCTGAAATCCCAGATTAATTGTACTCCTCAGTCTATTTTGAAAGATTATATTAGACTGCTATTAAATGCTTCTATTTGGGATGGAGCTATGGTGGGCCTAAACTGTGGCAGGGCAAGGAAGGGCATACATAGATCACCTAAAGAGAGGGCACAGATTGCATTAAATAAGAACATAAGGAAGGCGTATAAAGAGTGTGGAGCTAATATGGAGTCTTTAATCAAATAATGTAGGAACAACTATTGAAAAGAAATAAGACAAATTATTTGGAAGGAGAAAGCGAGAGCCTGGACGAAGGCAATTGTTTCCTTACGAACAGGAAGAATAAAGGGTTTTGGAATACAGTCAATAACGAAATTGGCTGTCATAAAAACCAGAAGCAGCGCTGGTAGCCAAAGAAGTGTGGGTCAGGTATATATCTGAGTTTATACACATTAAAAGAAGAAAGCAGAGGAATTATGGGGATTTTGCAATATGGCTCTGCCAAGATGGGGTTAGAGGAGACCTCCCTGTTCCCCACAGTAACTGGTATTGAGGTTTTGATAAACATTTAAGAAGCACAAGGGCTCAAGGTCTTCATGGCCTATCCTCGGACATAATAAAACTTAACCCTAGTTTGTGGGCCCAAGTTCTGACCTCAGTGTATAGAGCCATAATAAGTGGCCACGACTTACCAGAAACCTGGAAAGGAAGTATTAGGGCCCCTCTGTATAAAAAAGGGGAGCGTGAATCACCCAAGAGCTAAAGTTATCGTATGATCACCCTGTTGGACATCGCTAGTAAAATCTCTGCGCAACATCTGTTAGGTTTGCTGGAAGAATGGGTAGTTAGTGAAAGAGTTCTAACAGAGGTCCAACTGGGTTTTCGTAAAGGGCACTCAACAATCCATGGCTGCTTAATTCACAATCCTTTGGCCGAGGAATAAGATTTTAAAAGGAAACAACCCCTCTATGTGTCATTTATAGAATTGTCAATGTCTTTTGACACAATTATTCGGCGCTACTCTGGGAAAAAATGTGTAACTGGGAAATTCCATCTGACTTATCAGAGCTGATAATTCAACTACATAAGGGTTCATCGACAAGGGTAGAATTAGGGGGAAATGGAGCATTGTCCAGAAAAATAGCCACTCCTAATGGTCTTTGACAGGGGTGTATACTGGCTCCACTCCTGTTTTTATTATATTGTTGATGCGCAGCTAGCACTAAACCAGGTTTGTTCATTTCCACCTAAATTAGGACCAGACGCTATTACGCTATTTCATCACTGTACTATGCACATGACACAGTTCTATTGGACCTTACTCCAGTTGTCCTTCAGAGTTGTCCTTTTAAAAATATTGTAAGGCTAATGATTTGTGAATAATCCAAAACTAAAGTAATGGTTTTTGAAAAAGGATTGTGCAGAATATTCGGCATAAGTGGTGGCTAATTGGCAATCAAGTAGAGGTGGTAGAAGAATATAAATATTTACATTAAAGCTCACATAGATTCCCAGGACGTTTGTTCTAAGGCAGGTGCCTTATACAGGATGGACCTTGCTCTGGGGCTTACGTCTGTCGAAGTATTAAGAGAGACCTAAAATGCAAAAATAGTTAATTTGCTGCTGTATGGCTGTAAGGTCTTGACTGTGAAGTTTATATCCTGGCTGCAGATTATAGAAATATATATTTGGAAAAGATGGCTTGGCTTCCCTAGAGGTTCAGTCATCAGTGATCTGAGGTTAGAGTTGGGTCTTACCAAAATAATATTAAAATATAAGCAGAAGATTCTTAATTATTGGGCCTGTCTTCCGAAGTTGGCTGATGGAATTAATGATATCTTATTTGCAAGAGAAGGACACAGGCCAATGGACTGCCAACCTCCAAATTGTCAAAGACTCAATGGATATTATAGTGGGGACAGATCTGCAAAGTATGTCAGTATTGCAGCAGAAATTAATAGAAAAACGGGTGTCAAGGGAAAGTTTCAGGAATTTTGACCTAGAAGATGTGAGAAAAAGAAACAATTTGCTTCACTTAATGAACACATATTATGGCAGGGATAGGCAACCATATGTGTGTGACAAAGAGTGCCAACATTAGAAAGTGGGCACTGAAGGTTAGGCTTGGGCAGGTGCCGGCCTGGAAGTTAATAAACCAAAATCGATACAAGGGAACGGACTAATAGGTTAGCACTTCACTATATTTCTGCTGCCGTATCGGGATGGTCGTGCACAACACTCCGGCACCAGTCACCTTTTAGTGCCTCTGGCTACAGATTCCCACAGCAAATTGAACAAAAGGAGGTGCACTGAACACAATACAGGAAGTCCGATTGTATTTTCTTTAATCTCTTCTTTTATTTCAAAATCGACAATAGTTTATAAAAACATCCAACGCGTTTCGTTCCCCAAAACCAGAAGTTTTTGGAACTTCATCAGGGCTGTAACAAAGAACATAAAACATATATAAGACACAGAAAATGACGAACATGACTCATACTTATATAACGACAATCTTGACTTATACATACATTTTTTGTGAGATGAACCAAAAAATAAACAACTAAGGAAACAGATATAACAGGCACAGTACTAACATATTAAACAGATACATAATACGCAATTAAAAGCATATATGTAATGTAATGGATCCTAATTTCAGTTTGTTTGAAACCACAGTATTCATTTTATATAGATCCAAAGTTTATTTAATATCTAATCTTAAAAACAATACATAGTAGCAATTTCAAACATGTGATCAGAAAAAGGAGCACTAGAAGAATAGACGACATAGATGAGTTATAAAAAAACACACTATTTGTGAAAGAATGTTTTAAAAGACAAAAGAGTAAAAAAGTAAATGAGAAAGAGGAGAAGAGATTTACGCATACCCAATGTGAAAAATATCCCTAAGATCGCATGCCCTTACCTTATGTGGATAATAGCAGATTCTCAATAAGGTGATAATATATGGTATTTCCTGGGGTGGAAATATGTTCCCAGAAATGTCAATCATAAAAACCTAAACGGAAAAAAGTTAATTAATTAAATAATTAATCAACTCTTTCAGTGTCAAGGTGACAAACAGCAACACAAGAATATCAATAGGACTCCCTATAGTACATAGGCCTCACCTCGTATATCTGGATGCAATTAAGCTTTCAAGAGGTGGCATATGATACCAATAGTCCTTGAAAGAGAGATAAACTCCAGGTATTGAAATATCACCACCTGAATGATGGAAATAAATGTAATCGCTTAGTAACGGAGCTTAGGTTCCACTAACCAAACATTGCAAAAAGGAGTCCGTAAAAACAAGCACCTCACTTTTTATAGCGGAATTCAATTAAGATTTGCAAGTAGTGGCACAGATAGCAGTAATCCTTATGGAGAAATTAAGCTCCAATTTGGTGCAATAAGGCCACCTAAATGAAGGAGATAAATACAATCTTATGATTAAGGGGGTAAAGGACAGTTACCCTAACAGACAATCAATGTAACAACGTGAATTAACAGAACTCCTTGCTTCTTCTTCGTAAATGCAACTACGCTAGTATAACATTACATGCCAATGATTCCTCCAAATATCTCTCCAGAATTCTGCCCCCATGCACACGGAAAGAGGGGGTAAAGGGGGGATGAACTGTGACCCGCTCTATCATTACATCCCTCTGAAACCTAAGAAATAACTTTAAGATGCTGACCAATAATAGGGTGCCCATAATATTCCTACCAATGGGACATATCCCTCCCATCTTAGAATAATTCTACATCATGATAAAAATAAGATAGATGAAAAAATCTTCGTTGTTATCTGTTCACTTTTCCGTATAAGAATAAAGCAAAACCAAAAGCCCGTTTATTCTGGAGACCGCTCTGTGATGGCGAAGGGATGCCGTAGCGTATAAATACATAACAGTCACGAAAAGATAATAATTATGGGGACTCAACATACAGTTCATGTTGTGAAGCAGTGAAAGGGAACCCTATAGGTGAACTAACATCCCTTGATAATTTGAAACTCAGTGAGTGGAAAGATACCTGTCTTCTAAGTGATTCTGAATACAAAGTTCTTAAAGTAGATCAACCAAGGTTTCCATGCATATATATACTGCCCAAAGTGCACAAGAAAGCACCATTTCCACCAGGAAGACCAATAATTTCGGGGGTGGGCTCACCGACCGAAAAGATGTCTGAGTTTGTAGATAAGAAGTTGCAGAAGTATATGGTCAACTTAACATCCTTTATAAAAGACAGCAAGGATGTGTTGATTAAACTTAAAGACTTCGCATGGTCAGAGGACCTATGCTTTGTTACTTGGGATGTAGTTAGCTTGTACACTTGCATCGAGAACAAGCTTGGTCTGATAGCGGCAGAATCATACCTGGATAAGGAAGGGGCAGACGTGTATGAGCATAATCTCATGTTACTTGAAATGATGGAACTAATCTTGACAAAAAATTTCTTTTTGCACGATGGGCAATGGTATCGTCAAGTCCGCGGAACTACCATGGGTACCAGGTTTGCTCCGTCTTATGCATGCCTCTTTATGGGGTGGTATGAGAGGGGGCACGCCTGGGGTCGCGGAGCCTCCCCTGGACACAACACATTGTGTTCTTGGGGAAGTACATCAATGACATTATTTACCTGTGGTCAGGATCTAGAGAATGTCTTCAGGATTATTTCAGGTATCTTAATGATAACCCATATAATGTGAAACTAACTATGAGCTGTCATAAGGAGGAGATCGATTTTTTAGATCTCCACTTCTATGTAAAGGACGGCACTGTCCAGAGCACACTGTATCGAAAAGATACAGCATGCAACGGTGTGCTACATGCCATCAGCGCTCACGCACGATCAGTGATAAAAAACATTCCTTACGGAGAGATGGTAAGGGTCAGGCGGAATTGTTCCGAAGCAGCATCTTTCAGAACTAATATTGCCGATACACGTTCCTGGTTCCTAAGTAGGGGCTACAAGAAGCGGGATGTGAATGTAGCTGAATCAAGAGTGCAGCAACTTAATAGAGATGCCACATTGGAAACAGGTGCCAAAAGAATAACTGCCTTTGATGAGAAACTTAGGTTTATCACCAAATACACAACATACAGTGATAGAATCTTTAGAATTTTAAAGAAAAATTGGCATATTCTATTAGAAGTACCTACCCTGAATAAAGCATTAACCAAGAACCCCTCTGTCACCTACAGGAAAGGGCAAACACTGAAAGACAGATTGTGTCCAAGCTATGTAACAACATCTAGACCTGTCAATTCATGGCTACCCAAGAAACCGTGTGGTTTCTTTATTTGTGATTCCTGTAATATATGCATTTTTGGAAAAAACAAAACAAAGGAATTTGCATTCAACAACCAGAAACAGTATACAATCAATGAATTTATAAATTGCAATACTACCTTTGTGATTTATGTGCTTGGCTGTGCCTGCGGGATGATATACGTGGGGAGCACAACAAGAAGTCTCAAAGTAAGAATTCAGGAGCACTGTAGAGCCATAGTGGGGGGCCATATGAGGTACCCTATGGCAGAACACTACAAACAAGTTCATGCCACTGACCCTGCATTTTGGTTTCACAGAATTGAACATGTGTCGGCCAACAGAAGGGGGGGGGAGATAGAGAGCTTACCCTGAGGCAGAAAGAGGCCAAGTGGATTGTAGACTGCAGGCTATAAAATGTGGTCATAATACTGACAATGAATTCCATTATTTTCTAAACTGAGTGGAAACATTATAGCCTGAGTTGATTGTTCAACATATGTACTGTAGGCATGGTTTAAGTACAAACATTGCTAATATAACAATTGTTGTCCAAATTATTGTTAATGATTTCTTATTTCTTTTTGTCTTTATCAATTCTCTCTTTAGTACTGTAAATGATCATTCTGTACTCCATCTTAAGTCCTCCTAATCTCACTTTAATTACATCTTTTACCTCTACCTGTGGATACATATTTTAACCACTTGTCATTTGAAGTTATTAATGTAGCGGTGATGGCGCAGTGACTATCTCCTTTCGGTTTACAGCTTTTCTCATTAGGACCGCCCCCTTGGCTTTATCCTCCTCCATCATATCAGCGTATTTAACTAATCGTTACCGAGCACTGTGTACTCACAAAGCTAACTCGGTTATCATGGGTCCAAGATGGATTTCCCAGTTTTTTAATCACCTTTAAATAGCCGCCGTAATTCACCGTCTAAACACAGAGTTGGGGGGGACAAGTTAAGGGGCATTAACCATCTCAATGGGGCTTTTATATAACAACAATTAACTAGTAGTCATTCTGAGTAGGATCGCCCCCCTTGGCTTTACTCTCATCCAGTATATAGTTGTATCGAATTAATTGTTATCGAGCACTTGGTATTGACAAGTCAATTCGGGTATTATGCACCTTAGATGTATTTACCAGTCCTTTAAACCATCTAAAAATGGCAGCCATTACTCACCGTCCGAACTTGAGTTTGGTGAGCTTAAATGTTTTACCAGTCCTTTACACCATCTAAAAATGGCCGCCATTATTCACCGTCCAAACTTGAGTTCGGTGAGTTTAAACGTAGGGGGCTTCAACCATTTTGATATGGCCGTTAATAAACGGCCATAAACGAGTCTAGACCAGAAGGTGTTGGCCATTCCAACATGGCCGCTGAATATTAACTATTCACTGCTGTAGACCAAGGGACTCGACTGGTGTGGTCAATTCGGGCGTTATGGACCTTGGATTAATTTGAAGGTCTTCTAAAGCATCAAGTGGTGGCCGTCTTCGCTCTCCGTCTAAATACTAGGTCTGTTAATTAAGCTTTCACAGTCATTGGCCATTACAATATGGCCACTAAACATCAACGAGTTACGCTTAGAAATGGCATTTCCAGCGTCGGCCGCTTTATGACATATGAAGTGGAGGACGATGCCTGTTGTGTGCAGGTGTTGGTCATTGGGGCAATTGAATAGGTGTGTAAAGATGGCGCGAACAGGGAGTGACTTTTGTGGCATTCCTGAAAGAAGGCAAGACCGCTTATCACGGTATGCAAAACTCCGGAGAGATATTTTAAGCTGGGACGTCCGGGTGGCGCAGAGCGTTGATGGATTGGGTGGTGATTAAGGGCGGACAGCTTTTTGGTTAACCGCAGTCTGTTAGTGATTTTCCATGACTGAAATATATTTAAAATGCCATCACATTCCCTTCTCATTGTGTTGAAGGCACTAGAATAATGAGCTTCAGTTAAAATTTAATTTATTGAATTTATTTGTTCGGATAGGTTGACCCAAGGTTAAATCCGCTTTGATTTATGTGCTGTGGGACAACACCACTTTGAGGGGTGGGTGGGGATTGAAAATGGGCGGTTTCTATCTGACAACTGTATGTTGAGTCCCCATAATTATTATCTTTTCATGACTGTTATGTATTTATACGCCATGGCATCCCTTTGCCATCACAGAGCAGGCTCCAGAATAAACGGGCTTTTGGTTTTGTTTTATTCTTATATGGAAAAGTCAACAGATAACTGTTATGTATCTATACGTCACGGCATCCCTTCGCCATCACAGAGCGGTCTCCAGAATAAACGGGCTTTTGGTTTTGCTTTATTCTTATACGGAAAAGTGAACAGATAACAACGAAGATTTTTTCATCTATCTTATTTTTATCATGATGTAGTATTATTCTAAGATGGGAGGGATATGTCCCATTGGTAGAAATATTATGGGCACCTGATTATTGGTCAGCATCTTAAAGTTATTTTTTAGGTTTCATAGGGATGTAATGATAGAGCGGGTCACAGTTCATCCCCCCTTTACCCCCTCTTTCCGTGTGCATGGGGGCAGAATTCTGGAGAGATATTTGGAGGAATCATTGGCATGTAATGTTATACTAGCATAGTTGCATTTACGAAGAAGAAGCAAGGAGTTCTGTTAATTCACGTTGTTACATTGATTGTCTGTTAGGGTAACTGTCCTTTATCCCATTAATCATAAGATTGTATTTATCTCCTTCATTTAGGTGGCCTTATTGCACCAAATTGGAGCTTAATTTCTCCATAAGGGTTCCTACTATCTGTGCCACTACTTGAAATCTTAATTGAATTCCGCTATAAAAGGTGAGGTGCTTGTTTTTAGGGACTCCTGTTTGCAATGTTTGGTTAGTGGAACCTAAGCTCTGTTTCTAAGCGATTACATTTATTTCCATCATTCAGGTGGTGATATTTCAATACCTGGAGTTTATCTCTCTTTCAAGGACTATTGGTAACATATGCCACCTCTTGAAAGCTTAATTGCATCCTAATATAAGAGGTGAGACCTATGTACTATAGGGAGTCCTATTGATATTCTTGTGTTGCTGTTTGTCACCTTGACACTGAAAGAGCTGATTAATTATTTAATTAATTAACTTTTTCCCGTTTAGGTTTTTATTATTGACATTTTTGGGAACATATTTCCACCCCAGGAAATACCATATATTATCACCTTATTGAGAATCTGCTATTATCCACATAAGGTAAGAGCATGCGATCTTAGGGATATTATTCACATTGGGTATGCGTAAATCTCGTCTCCTCTTTCTCATTTACTTTTTTACTCTTTTCTCTTTTAAAACTTTCTTTCACAAACAGTGTGTTTTTTTATAACTCATCTATGTTTTCTATTCTTCTAGTGCTCCTTTTTCTGATCTCATGTTTGAAATTGCTACTATGCAATGTTTTTAAGATTAGATATTAAATAAACTTTGGATCTATATAAAATGAATACTGTGGTTTCAAACAAAGTGAAATTAAGATCCATTACATTACATATATGCTTTTAATTGTGTATTATTTATGTGTGTAATATGTTAGTACTGTGCCTGTTATATCTGTTTCCTTAGTTGTTTATTTTTGATTCATCTCACAAAAAATGTATGTATAAGTCAAGATTGTCGTTATATAAGTATGAGTCATGTTCGTCATTTTCTGTGTCTTATATATGTTTTATATTATTTGTTACAGCCCTGATGAAGTTCCAAAAAACTTCTGGTTTTGGGGAACGAAAAGCGTTGGCTGTTTTTATGAACTATTGTCGATTTTGAAATAAAAGAAGAGATTAAAGAAAATACAATCGGACTTCCTGTATTGTGTTCAGTGCACCTGCTTTTGTTCAATCAGCCGGCCTGGAAGTTGGACAATCAGGTAGGGGCGAGCAGTTGCCTTTTCTGTGAATATGTCTTGTTGGCTCTACCACAAATAATTGTATTTTGCACTGTTTTTATAATGAAAGAAGGGGTCTGTTTCTCCCTGTTTTTAGAATTTTTACAGGTTCGCCATTTTAGTGATTTGATTTAAGTAATTTTAAAATGTAATAACATGAGATTGTGTCAAATTGTAGGGGAATTCCTGTGTTTGGTATCCAAATGGTTGGCCACATTGATTTGTTCATAGTCATAGATTTGTATTCATCCAGCTCTGAGTAACAACTTGTTTATTCTTGACTTGGTTTTTAAGTAATAATATGTATTATGATATATGAGAAATGTTATGGCAGATTGTACAATGTGAATTGTTAGCTTTGCATTATTGGCATGATATCAAATTATTAAATAAAACAAAAACAAACTTGGTAGTGGGCTCCTGCACACTCCGTAACCAATGGGGAAAAAGATCTCAGGGGCAAATATTCCCACTTTTGCAGCACATCCCGTTAGCATTACTGCAAACTATCCCACAGTGTGTTATTCTAAGTAAAATCTCACTGAGGAGGCTTTCGGCCCTCGGAGGTGGCCAGCCAGGGGGGTACTTAGAGAAAAAAGCAGTCCCCTCCTCCTCAGTACATAAAACTGGTGCTGGGACCAGCTCCCCCCTTCCACTAGACTTTTGCCAAGGCTTCTCTTCCCCGGTCACCATTTACACTTAACTATGAAAGGGCAGGTCTCATTTGGGTCCCTTTCAATTTAATAATGTTCCTGAACCCTGCCCAGCTGCCCTTCCTGTTCTGATATATGTCACACACCTCACCACAAGGCTTCCTGTCAAAAGGGGAAAGCCATTGTTTCTGCTATAGGAGCAGCATTCACACCTCATTCTGGGAAACAGTGGCGGGCCAGCTGCTAACAGAATAAGGCTAATTAGCTTACTGGAGGTTCAGGAAGGCAAAGTCTAACTCTTTAAAAAGTCCTTTTTCCCAAATATGTTTTTAAAAATTGGATTTCACCACTGAATTGGATTTTTAATGAACATTAAAAATAGTGTTTAAATTATTCCGGTAGCTTGCCCCAAGCCAAAGTTATCAGAGTTATGATTTCACACTGTCATTTCATTTTTCTCATAGGACAGCTACTGTCCTTCACAGTGAATATAGCTTTTGGGGGCAAGTCACTTTGGGTACATGCCAACACTAAATTCTTGAATGTACCATTTTTAAATACTAGATAGCCCTCCATGTGAGTTACATGGCCTATTTAGGGTGGCTTATTTAATATTTTAAATTAGGGTCCTTTTCTGGCAAAAGGGTTTTTTCAGCAGGTTTGCCTGTACATTTAAAAGGTGCAGGAACCAGGCTACACTGTTAGTCCTAAAGCCATGTTTTTAGCCTAGAAGATGGCACAATATGTGCTGCAGTCCACAGGTGACAGTTATCTTTCACATACCATTGGTGTATTTTCCTACAAGATGCACTATGACCTTATTGGAAAGTTAATTAGGCCAATTAGGAGTTAGCCAAATTTCTCATGTTGTAAAGGGCAGCGCACATATACTAGGGCCTGGACAGCAGTGCCATAGTGTGTAGAATTTAAAAAACAGCAACGTCAGTCACCAAACATTGGTGATGACCATTGTAAGAAATTGGGTTACTTGTTGGGGGGGTGGACCATACACAAGCAGCAATCACAATCCTTGTGAAGTTGAAATGCAAGCAAACCCCAAAGTAACCTATGCTCAGCCCTATGTTAGCTTGTCACAAAGCAGTCTGGCTTGACTTACAGACAATGTATAAAGTATTTATGCAGCACTTCAAACAGTAATAAAATAGAAACACAACACCAGAAAAATTCCACACTAATTTAGAAAAATAGAGTAAAATTTAATAAATTATTTGACACAGGAGCAACAAAAATCCAATTAGTAGAACTGGAGAAGCACAAAGCACCACTCGTGGCTATCGGTCATGCAAGACCGGGTGAAAGTCACAAGTTCAGGCCAACCACAATGGAGTGCAAGCAGGATACAGGGATCAGGTTAGTCCCTCTTTAAAGGTTACCCTCTAAAGTCTAGCGCAAAGAGTTCCATTCACAGTGGAGGAGGCCGATAAGAGAAGGAAGAGCATCACGGATGATCGGCACAGTGGCACGAAGAGTAGGCGGGGTGTATGTGATGGTCAACGCTGTAGCACAAAGACCCTGTCGGGCGTTGCAGATAGCCTTTGCAAGAGATTTGTGTTGGTGTTCACAGCAGGCTGTTGATGCTGTAGCACTAAGCGTAGATCTCAAGTTGCCGGTCATCACAGGCGGTCACTGTAGAGTGAAGAGTGGGTTCGTCGGATGTTCACAATGGTGGTTGGTATGGGCAGCAAGATCTTGGAGTGAACGGGCCTGTTCGCAGTCACAAAAAGCCCAAAACTTCAGGATTTCTCCTTTTTTTCAAGGAGGAGCTCAACTGATGCCACACCAAAGGTCCAGGGCCTGGGAGGCACCTCTTGGGGAACAGAATCTCACTCCAGCAGAGGCCAGCAGGGCTCAGGGAGGTCCAGTTGCTGCAAGTCCAGGTAGCAGGGTGCAGGGCAGATGCAGGGAGGTGTCTGAAGCTTGTTATGTCCCTGTAGCTCTAACAGGAGGTCAGTCTGCTGACCCCTTGAATCATTTCATGCTGGAATGAAGGATGCAGGTCCAGTCTTCTTTCTCAGCCAGCAGGTCAGGCCTTAAGCAGCAGAGCAGCAGGGCATCCTTCTTCTGTAGTATCCACATGTCTAGGAGTGAACTGAAGAGTTGGATATGAGAGTCCAATATTTAAACCTGATGCCCTCTTTGAAGTGGGAGAAGCTTCTGGAGTTTCCTTCCGCTCTGCCCTGCGCCCTGCTTGTCTGAGGGCACAAAAGACTAGTGTGAAAACCTTTGTCAGTGTGTTGAGGCAGAGTCTTTGTGATGTGGAAGTGTGGTAGATGACAGCCTGTCCCCTTCATCCTGACAGAGATGACCCTTCCTGCTAATATCTATTTCCCATATGTGACACTGTCTAGGAGCAATACACAAAGAACAAAGACCAACTGCCAGCTACACCTAGTGATATGACCCAGGATACGGGCTGCAGGCACCCAATGGTTGGGACAAGAAAAATTAAGCATTCTAAAGTGGCATTTTCAGAACTGTGGCTTAAAACCAGATTTTACCATTAAAGAGGGTTTTAAATTACAATTCTTTAGATACCTAACTCGACATTCCTGCCTGCTCCCAATTAAACGTTCTTGCTTATTAAATGTAATAAGGTAACCCAATGTTGTCCTATGGGAGAGGCAGGCCTTGCAGTAGTGAAAAAATTAATATAAGAGTTTTTCATTACCAGGACATGTAAAACTTAAAAGTACATGTTCAACTTCTTTATGGGCTTTTTAGGGCATACTTTATGGGTGACTTATATGCATTATAAAGGGAGGTTTAGTCCTGGCAAAAGGTTTATTTTGCCAGGTCAAAATGGCAGTTTAGAACTGTGCACACAGGCTGCAATGGCAGACATGAACATGTTTAAAGGCTACTTAAGTAGGTGGGACAATCAGTTCTGCAGGCCCACTAGTAGTATTTATTTTGAAGGCCCTGGGTGCAGGTAGTACCACTTTACTAGGGACTTGCAAGTAAATTAAATGTGCCAGTTTGCTGTAAGCCAATGTTACTATTTTTTAGGGAGAGAGCACAAGCACTGTAGCACTGAGGCACTGTGTGGCGGTCCTAAGGCCAGCAAAATGAAGTCAGCAAAAACAGGAGGATTGAAAGCAAAAAGTGGGGAGAAACCATGTCAAGGATGTCAGGTCCAACAACCATGCAAAATGATGCACTTTGTTACAACTATACTGAGTGTTTATCCACACACAAGCATACAAGGATGCTCCTACCACTTCAAACAAAGTATATAGAGGCAAACACCCTTTGTAAAGAATATGCCACAAATTCAGAACTGGCCAACAAAGTCAAAACATGAATACCAATAGCCTAGACGTAAACAAAAATACTATGACATGCTAATAGAATTCTCATCCTCCTAAAAAAATGAAAAAAACCTCTCACCACTCATGGACTATTACAAAGATACTTGGATTGGTTGCCTGCATCGACGAGGACAAAGGCACCTGCCAAATTTAACATCCCATGGTAGAATGTCTACAGCATCGCCAGTTCTCAAGAAAGAAAACCGACAATGCAGTGGAAGGGTGGGGCAATTCCTTCTAAGGAACGCTTGGAGGAAGACAAAGAACAGGCTACCAATTTCTAGAATACTAAAAAAAGACAAAAGCTGTCAAGAACTAGAACTTGAACAATCCCTAAAAGAACTAAAATCAACACTATCCAAATTTACTAAACAAATGCATCAAATGATAGTAAGCAAGGTATGGCTATTTACTAACATACAAGTCCTACCCTACCTTTAAACAACATCCAGAACACTACTATGAAAAGCTATTAAATAACACAAACATAAACCTGATTTAAATAAATTAAACAAAAGATTCACACACAATTTGATAAATATTAAATTATTAAGTTTTAGCTTAGGAAATGAATATAAAATGACAATGAAACATACACCTAGAATAATAAAAAAGACAATAACTATTACTTATAGAAAACATCTCGATATGAAACAAGCAAAATACTAAAGTACAAATTTATAAAAATTAATCTGCATAATGTAGCACGATAACATTACACATAACTACAAAAGATCAATACATTAGCAAACACAATACAATAACAAATTCCCACTGAACAAATAAATATAAAAGTTGAATTATTCACAATTTTGTATCTCAAATCTTCCATAGACATCCATGACAACATTTAGCCCTTCAAAAAAAATCAAAACATTTTAAATTACAAAAAGTATAATCCAAAAGATCTGCACTGTCAGACAACTGTGCCGGTGCACATGATAAGGATGCATGTGCCATTATTATAATCCAAACTACTTTCATCCCAGAAAGAATGCTGACATTCCAAAATCCATTAGGCTCTTATTTAATAAGCTGAGGCTGGATTCATTTCAGTCCTGTGCCATTTTGTCAATGGTAACCTGTACAATGTCACTTCAAAATAAAGTGAACTGTACAAAGAAATGGATGACACGCTCCATGGTGTTTTTTAGAATTCTGATAATACATTGCATATTACTTGAAGAGGGAAAGTATCAAAGTATAATACATAATATATTTACAGCTTTGATTGTCAGGGTATCTCAAACTTTTTAATTCTGTGCTCAAAGTCACAAATGATAATAGAAAGTGGACTATTTAAATTAGAGTGTCACATTCGGGTATTTCTAGAAACTATATACAGACTGCTGAAAGTGTTAACAATCACATTCTCCAGTGCAGCAGGAAAGTTAATAAAGGTTCTAAATTAATCCAAAAGTATTAGTGAAATAAATGCTAAGACATTGGAAATCTAACTGACCCATGAAAATAAGCCTTTACTACCAATGATATTCAGAACATGACTTTAATATTGTGTAAAAACATCGTCAGTTGTCAATATTGTTGCAGTAATATTGTGGTAGCTTTTATATTGTTGTATCTTTTATCTCGAGTAAGATTATAATTTTTTTCTGATTTTTTTAATATGATATTAAATATTGTGTTTTTAAATATTGTTATATATAATATTGTTTATTTTATGTCATTTTTAAAAGTTATTTATTACGTATGTTTTTTAAGAACATAATTTTAATGCACATTATTTTTCTTTTAATTGTTTTAGGCATGAGTTGCAGGGCTAGTAGAGGAATTTGTTGAGTAGTGTATTTATAGTTACACCGGGTTTCCATAAAACGATTTACTGTTTGCTAATAACTTTGGTGCCATTTGAGGAATCTTCATCAAACTGTCCAAACAAAAAAGGTTAAACCAACTCAGCTCCTTCCTGGAAAGCTTTGAGGTGATCTGTCAAGCAGGGGCTGAGGAAAAGGGGGGTCCCAAAGCATGTTTTCCCCATGTAATTTTCCACTGCTGAGTTGATTTTCAACAAATTGGGTAGAAAGCTAAAGTGTTAGCCAGAAAGCATGCTTTTTGTGATTTGGTACAAATCTGTTTAGTAGTTTGGGAGAAATTAAAGTTAAAATTGTATGTATATATGGAGAATTGGTGGTACGTCGGGTTCAGGAGATCAAAAGGTTAGATTTGGTTGGCTACCTCACATCAACAAAGATGTTTGACAGCCATTTTAGGACTTGTGGTCTGACCTTGGGCCCTGAAATTTCTTTGAAAAAACATAGGGTGGCAGGTTAGGCACCTGCTAGGCCTCGTGGGGGAGTCCCAGAAGGAGCCCCCCCGGTCAAAACCCATTTTTTTAAACAGCTTTAAAAAAAATGGACAGGCTCCTGCCCTTTTCAATTTGAAGCCCCCCTATGGTCAGGGCCCATGGTGTCACACCATTAAAGAAAAAGGACAGGGGGGCCTCCCAGGACATTTAATGGCCCAGGGAACCCCATCCTTCATAAAGATTGTGGCCCTCCTCCATGAGGTATTCCATGGCCACGGTGACCCCCACGGGCGGGACCAGGGCAACCAAAGGAAAAATACAGGAAAAAAAATTGGCGCAAATATAAAATTTGCATAATAGTCACTCATTTCATGTTCACTGCTCCTGCCAGGGAGCACCCCATAATGCCCTGCGAGGACTATTTCTAGATAATGATACATCCGTGTGGCACCCCAGAAGGGGCAGGGGCACAACAAAACATTTTTTATGTGTTGTGGGGGTCTGCAACAAGCTGTTGCTTGAACATGAAATACTTTGAAAAAACAAGAGACAAAAGGCGTTTGGCAAATCAGGAACAGTTTGTTTAATTAAACAATGTGGCCAGGAGCGCAGTCACAGGCATAGGATCTGTGGACTGTCTCAATATACAAAAGGTCTAACACAGACTTTTATACAGTCCATTGAATGTAATAAAATATTTCTGGCCATACTTTTTTAGTATGGAATGTGTGCCTCTGTCTTTGGAGCCATAAATTTGGGTATTGGACAGGTGGGCCTCGACCTTGTATAGACACAATGCGGCCAGTGGGTAACGTGCCCAGAAGTCCGGCATGGGGAGCGCTTGATCACTGCATGTACTGTGTGTGCTGTGTCTTGATTGGCTAAGTGATCCTAACTTCATGTGGCATCTGACTTTAAGGTGTTTTGGGAACACGCACACCCCTTCGGCCATGTGTGCTTTATTGGGGCCAGTCTCCCTGGACCACTGTGCTGTCGCTGCACCTATATGTGGGATCGATCTGGGATTTCCAGTTCGCACATTTGTAGGCTGACTATGTGCTACCCCTCGTGTGATCTGTCAATCAGTAACCTCGGGCCTGAGTCTCAGGACTTGCCTAACCACGTATTCCTGAGTCGGGGTTAATGTGGTTTTCACAACAGGTGAATTCGTCAATAAAGATGTAATTTCGTTTTATACATGAATGTGTTGTTATTCATATTGATATCGACTTTCCCAATATTAACATTTCCCCCTCTAGTTGAATTTTCAACTACACTATCTAACACATACTTCATGACAGTCACTTTATTGGGGGATTGTTGTTCTTCGGTTCTGACAATTATTACTTTCCTAGTTACTTGCATTTTACCCAATTTGAGGACTGCGCTTTTTACAGCAGGAAATTCCCAATTGCACAGAGCCACACACAAACAAGAACACGGTGAAAACAGGTAGCAATGGGGTGCACAATCCGGAAAGCCACCAGCGGAGCCAAGAGAACAAATTCAAAAATCACTCCTGCTCAGGGACACCTCACTCCTCACGCATGTCTCTTTGTAAACTGTCAAGTGCTTAGATGGCAAGAGTCAATAGTCCACTATGTAGATCGTGAAAGTGGTTTTACAGTTCATGAAAGAGTCAACTGTGTATTCTATGGTGGTATAGTATCTGAATTTTTTGGTCCTGTTGAGTCCCAACTGATACACAGGACACATGCCACAGGTGAAAAATTAATGTGGATTTTCAGGAATCCAGGTTTTAAGACTGCCTTTCTCACACCTTACATAGCTAGGGCACAACATTTTTTTAGGGTATTTCCTCTGCGATAGACTACCCTGGGCTTTCGTGGCACAATTCCATCTGGAATTGTTGTATTGGAATGGAGTATGTGCCAATTCTTTCTCAGAATGTCATATACATGATTGTTAAAAGCATTACACTGTGTGATGAACATGACCTCTTTGTTCATTTTTGCTCATTTATTCACATGCACTTGTTTGGTGAAAAGAGTCTGTTTTCTATCTAAATTCCTGACCCTGTCTTCCGCTCTCATCAGACATCTATCATCATACCCTCTTTCAGAAAAATATTGCTTGATCCCTTGCACCCTCTTGGTAAAATCTTGTTACTGACTGTAATTGCACCTTGCCCTTACCATTGCTCCATATAGTATGGCTTATATTGTTTAATTATGGTGGGCGCTGGTGGCACACTATTGCAAGCTGTTTGTTTCCTGAAAATATCACTCTGTATGCCGTTCTGATGTACATACAGTCTCAGATCAAGGAAATCAAGCTCCCATTTGTGATGCTTGATGGCTAACTTCACATGAAATCGATTGCTATTCAGGTACATGTGGTATGGCAGAAGATCACCCACAGTGCCATTACAAATGAACAAAATGTCATCTATATAGCGCCTGTAAAAGATAATGTTGTTCATCCAGTTATATGAACTAGGGCCCCACGCATGCTCTGTTCCAAACAGACCCATGAATAGGTTTGCATAAGACGTAGCAAACCTGGAACCCATTGCAGTACCCTGCCTCTGCAAGAACCATGTCCTGCCATGAAGAAAAACATTCTGACTCAGGATGATCCTCGACATTCCATGTAGCATTAAAGTATGGACCAAGTGACTTGCATTGCATTTGTAAAGATGATACTTAAGTGCCTCCAAGCCACACTCCATCTTAATACAGGGGTAGAGACTCTCCACGTACACAGTCCCCAACATAAGGTCCACACTATCCCATTGAAAATCTTCAAGTTTGCATACTACATCTTATTTTTCTCTCAAATATGAAGGGAGATTTCTCACAAAAGGTTGCAAAAAACCATCAACATATCACATCAAGACTTTCAGTGGGTGCACCAGAGATAATTGATCTTCCAGGTGGAAAAGGACCTCCTTTATGAATTTTTGGAAAGATGTAAATGCATGGATGTCTTGAGCATTGTGTTTATAAATATTTATATTCCAGGTCAGTAAATAAACATGACTCATGTTAGTCCATAAGTCTGGCATTTATATGTCTCTCAATGGAGGGAATTGGATTTTCCTTTAATTTCATAACATGTTACATCCTGCAGTTGCCTGTTACTGTCACCCAGATAGTCACATGAATTCATAAGAACAATGTTCCCACCCTTGACTGCCTCACATTTCACTAGATTTGGATCTTCTCTATGGTTCTTCAAAACCTCTCTGTCCTTTCTGGTCATGTTAAAGTGCTGTCTCTACTTGTTTCTATCATTATGTGAGTCTTCTAATTTGTATAGGCCCTGTGTGATCCTGCTGAAGAACCCATAATATCATTGACAAGAATTTCATTTTTTGAGGTAAGTAGTATAATTTAAATAATATCGATGGTTATAACACCAATTTCACTAATATAGTGGTTAAAAATATAATTTTTAATCATTTTAATGTGTTTCAGTTGATACATTAATTTTATGTGTTACTATTGTTTATATAAATGTTATTAATTGTTTTTAAAATATAGCTTGTAATTACACAAGAAGGACCTCTCCAACTAGCGACTCCAGCTCTTCTGGTATGAAGGCAGGGCTCCTCTCACCTTCTTGGCCTGGCATAGTTGCTACAAGAGCTGGCACACAGCAGCTGAAGGCAAAGAGGTGTTAATGGCAGCAGTGTCAGTAGGCAAGTGAGTAATTTTTCAAAACTCAACCTTACGTTGACTGTCGTGCAAGTAACGGCCAAAAGCGTGGTCATCGACCGCTGCCAAAGAAACCTTCTATTTGTCCTTTTACCGAGATCAGACATCTGCCATGGTAGCGGTCATATTTACAGTGTTGGAAGCGGCATGTTCACATTTGCAGGGACTGTAGTTGGCACGCCGAAGTGCACCACCACATGAGTTCTGAGACCTTGACAACTGAAAAGCTCAATTCCCGTGTCATGTCCTGTACAACACTACATCTGTTTAGTGCTTTACTCTGCACATATGTACAATGTGCACTACGTTATGTGCAACATATTATCTGATTATACATGTCATCTATGCCTCACTATAGTGCTGTTTCTGTACTTAGGTTTGATGGTGTGCACACTCATGTGATAGCCCTGGGTATGCCTGCTTGTGGATGACTGCTGGACAAGTCAGATTGTACAGCAATGAAGTCACATGTGTATTGCATCTTGATGCATACAAACATGTGACTTTGGCCTTACAGGTCACATATATGTAAGTTTGCAAACAGAGACCAATATTCATGTTACATTTACTTCTCACATACGCACCCTGGGAGAGGGAGGAGATGTCAGCCTTCACTGTTTCGCCCATTCCTAGACCTACACACAATGCAAGAGCAGCACATAATACAGAAGTTCAGATTGAATTGTCAGACAATTCTCAATCTCAGTCATCAGTTGGAGCCTGACCTCCTACCTCACATCAATAACCCTAAGTCAATGCCACCACTTGTTAAATTAATGTCTGTTTCGCATGTTCTGGCCACAGGCTCATTTCAATTCACTATTGCTCTCTCAGGTGGAATGTAACTGATGTTCAGTCCTGTCCTCACAGAGGTGCTTACAGCAATGTTGAAACATGTGGGCAGCTACATCCAGTTCCCAGATGTCAGGATTTAGCCACTGTGAAGGCGGATTGCTGTTGCATTGGTCACATCCCACATGTAATTTGATTGATTGATGGCACCCATATTGGCTTAGTCCCACCACATGACATGGAGCAAGTGTACCGGAACAGGAAGCACTTCCATTATATCAACGTGCAAGTTGTCTGTTTAGCAGATTTGTACATCTCCAACGTTTGTGCCTGGTTCCCAGGATCTTTGCATGATGGCTTTGTACTGCAGAACAGCACCACATCTGATGTCTGGTTGTGTGTTCTTGCATGATGCCCTTCAAGCTATCTCTCATCTAGGAGACTCAGAGTATCCCAAATGGCCATGGTTGTTGGCACCGCTGAGGAATCCTACAATGGCAGGGGAAATTTGTTTCAATGAGGCCCATGGAACAACACAGTGTCCAGTGGAGCAGGCTTTTGGGCTCCTGAAAGCCAGATTCAGGTGCCTGGACAGGACTGAGGGAGCCGTCCTCTACTCACCCGGGAAGGTGTGTCAGATCACCGTAGCCCGCTGCATCCTCCACAACATTGCCCTGCAACAGGGCATCATTTTACATCACACAGGATGCAGGCCATGAAGACCCACTGAGTGGGGACCCTAACATGCCAAATGAAGATGACGATATTGGTGAAGATGATGGAACAAATTTGCAAAAGGATGTCATCCAGACCTACTTCTCCTGAGTGTAAGAATGGCGTGAAATGTGATGAATGAACAATCTAGGTAATCTTGTAGTGGTAGTCTGAGGCTGGTTTTGAAGCTAGTAACTAGGACTATGTAGGTCTGGAAACATCTTGGGAAAGATGTTACGTTAGCATTACTTTCTTCAGATATAAATGTTGAGGACTGTGTTTTATGGAACTTGACAATGTGATGTGTGTCATATGTATTTTTGCTAAGCTAATCTCTCTGTGTTGGTCTGTTTTAGGTATCTTTACCATGTCATCTTTATTTGGACATTTCAGAGTTGTGACATCAGCAGGTATATATTGCTGTTCAGCCATACTAAGAGGACATGGATTGTTCCTGGGAATGTGTTGCAGAGTTTTGATGTATCAAGCCGTTACCAAAACAGCTTGCACAGCGATAGGATGGAAGTTACCTGGCTTCCATTGGACTTATTTCTTGTTGTGTGTTGGTCCTAATGCCAAATGTGTGCTATAATGTGATCCTATAAATTGTAGCGTTGTGGCCAAATCATGCTATCCTACCTTCACATTGTCTGATTCCTCATTGTCTATAAACTGGATGTAGGTGTTGATGTGTTCCTCATTGTTGGCTCAAAGTGCTTGTAGCACATCACTGACATTTGTTTGTGACATTCCACTAGATGCATGCTGCACTGGTTTGAAAAGACCCTGTGATCAGAAACTGTGGTACTGACATGGGTCTGTGTACTAATTTATTTGATGTAGTATTCCTTTTGTAAGATTGTCAATATGCCTGAAGCTGATGATGTAGACTTACTTTGTTGTTGGCTATTGTTTGCAATGTTGTCCAATGTGTCCCCTCCTACCATGTTGTGTAAGTCTGCAGGAGATGAGAGCATTGTCCCTGGATCACTTAGTCTTGTAATTTGTATATATGTGTCTGACATCATGTCAGCCTATGAAATTAACCAATGTAATAAAGGTGTTGGAAGCCCAGACACTCATATGTATACCTTGTTGTGATATGGTAGTGTTCCAGATTTGTTCCTTTTTTTAACATACAACATACACATGCTTCCATTAGGCCCTAATGTTGATATAGCAAAGTTTACATGGTTGTACTTTCACACTGTCATATGTGAGAATGACAACAGGAGACAATGCTTAGGTGACGTGAATTATTGAATGAACAGACCAAATTAATCAACTGAAACGTAATGACTGTAAAAAAAATATATAACTAAGTGAGAGATTCAGTCATGGTGGATGAAAACATTGGAGTAGAGTCCATTAGTCCTGAAGTCCAAAGTTCAACATACACCTCCCATCAGAAATGGAAATGTAGGCCAGAAAGTCAACAAGGTGAATGTGTTGCGCACACACAAGGAGACATTAAGACTGACCTTTCTTGCTGACGGTGGTGTATTTCTTGCCATCCTTAGCTTCTGAATCCTTACATGGATGTCCCCTCTTTCTGACAGAGGTGTGATCTTGAGCTGTGGGCCAGGGGCACTTGCAAGAGTATCCTCCTCTGTCAGGTCCTCCCTTCCTGTGGCTGCAGCAGATGTTGATGCTGTGGATGTACTAGGCACACAGGGAGGGGTAAATGATGGAGAAAAAGCCCTGCAGAGGGTGGTATTAATGTCCCCAACATGCCTACCAGAGATGCCACCTCGGAACGGAGGCTGGCCACCTCGGCACGGACCACAGCCACCTCAGTGCGGACCCCAGCTACCTCAGTGCATAGGTCCGTAACCTCAGTGTAGATGCCGCCCACCTCAACCTGTATCCTGGCAACCTCCTGGTATATGTCTTTATGTACCTCTTTTATTTTCTCCATCTCTGTTACGATGTGGCCCAACACACTGTGTGAGTCCTGGTATAGTCCCAGGGCTTGGGTGATGGCAGCCTGGGTGTCCGTACACTCAGTGGGCTCCCACTGGGGGCCCACATTTACCCTCCCATGATGGCTAGCCACACTGCCCTGTGCCCTAGGCAATGACTGCACCCTCCCACTGGGTTCTGGCTCCTCACTGACTGGGGTGGTGGTGGCAGCCATCTGAGAGGCCAGGACTGGGGGGCAATGCAGGTTACTGTCAGTGCTAGGTGCACTGGTTGTGAGGCCAGCAATTAGCTGTGTTGTTGTCACTGTGGTAAGAGGTGTGGGCACAGTGAGCTCGACTTTAGGCATCTGCCCAGGCTGACCAGATGGGCCAGGACGGTTGTGGACGTCCATCGCTTCAGGAGCATGGGCATCACTGAGGGCTTCTTCTGGTTCCTGGGGTGGAGAGGGACTCCGGTGGCTTTCCTGCCTCTGCTTAGATGCAGTGGTTGATTCACCTGTTGAGAAATTAAAATACATGATCAATGGTCGAATTGAAGTATGTACATCAAAGTTGTTTGTGCCTGGTTAATTAGGGAGCTAGAAGGGCTAAAGAGTAATTAGTTATTACTGCTGTCAACTATTTGTGCGGAGTCGTATTTGGTTGCTAGACATTAGTTGACATTCAATCTATATATCTGATTTCTTGAGCTCATTGTTTGTGACGCTATATGTTCTTTGGGGTTTGGGGATAGACGTAATATCTCCAACACTCAGCTACACACACAATGTAGTCATATCATGTGTCTTTGGCAATTCCAAGGCATCTTTAGGTCAAATTCAAACAAACAGGCAGGTTGGTTCTATAAGTGGCATTGTTCATCTTGTTAGGATGCTATAGTCAAGTGGTCACCTGGTATTGGAAATGAGCTGTGTGTCTTTCATGGCTGACATATATTAGGGGTACCCCGTAGTTATGGCATAGCTCAGGCCAATAGTTTTTGTTGATGTGTCCAGGACACCATCAAGCAACGTTTTCAGATGTGTATTTGTGATGAACATTGTCTGTACTTTATACATTTCATGACTAGTGTAGCTCAGTAGTAAGACGACCGTCAGGTGAGAAGGTGAGCAAAGAGTGTCACCTCTTAGTTGTAGTGACAAGGCTTCATGGTAGTTTTAGGAAAGTAGGATCTGCTTCTTATGGTTACCCCAACTTTTTGCTTGATGTTGCACTGTTTTGACTAGTCTGACTGGAATCCTGCTAATCAGGACCCCCGTCTATCTGCTTTCTCCTTAAAATGTTATGCATGTACTTAGGTACACTCCATATTGGATACTGGGGTACTCTTGTCAGTCCCTAGTATATGGTACAGATGTACCCAGGGCATAGGTACCCCAGAAGCCTCCCATGGGCTGAAGCATGTATTATGCCATCCGTGAGAGGCCATGCAAAATGGAACTACAGGCCTGCCATTGCAACCTGTGTAACATGGTGCATGCATCACTTACTTTAGATATAGGTTTACTATGTAGGAAAGTAGGATCTGCTTCTTATGGTTACCCCCACTTTTTGCTTGATGTTGCACTGTTTTTGACTAGTCTGACTGGGAACCTGCTAAACAGGACCGCAGTCTATCTGCTTTCTCCTCTAAATTGTCACACATGTACTTTGGTACACTCCAGATTGGATACTGGGGTACCCTTATAAGTCCCTAGTATATGGTACCCATATACCCAGGGCATAGGTACCCAAGAGGCCTCCCATGGGCTGAAGCATGTATTATGCCACCCATGAGAGGCCATGCAAAATGGAACTCCAGGTCTGCTACAGCAGCCTGTGTAAGATGGTGCTTGCACCACTTACTTTAGATATAGGTTTACTATATCTATAGGTCACTACACTTAAAACTTATAAGTCACCCCTATAGCAGGCCTTATCAATCCTGAAGGCAGGGTGCTGGCATTTTAGTGAGAGGGTGCCCCTGCATGAGCAGAGCCTCCCTCTCTGCAGCCTTCAGAGACCATTCTCCCGGGTTGTCTGTGACTCAGCCGGACATATAGGTAGAGGTGCATTATAACTTCGCGGTAACTGCTATCTCGAAAACGGCTGCATAGAAACATATTGTGCTTGGTATCAAACACCTTGGAATCATACCTCCACACCGGTAACCGGTGTGCAAAGTATGATTCCACCCTTCTGAAGCAAGCTTCGTGGGGTCACTGGTCTATCCGGTGCCAGCCTTCTCGACCCGGTCAGCACAAAATGGATGCTGCTAACCAGAGACACACTTCTGCCCTCCTGCTGCTGAGCCAAGCTCGAGCAGGGGAAGGCAGCACAATAGGCATCCTGTAACAGGGAGGTGTGACCACCTCCCAGACAGGATTTAGTGTATTGGGGGTGGGTGGGTGGGTGCACTCTGAGAGTGCCTGAAAGTCTGCACCCGGGGCACATTTGGTGTCCCTGTGCATAGTCCAGCTCAAACCAGTTCTGGGAGCCATTGGCTCCTGCTCTGGCGAGAAACTGGACAAAGGACATGGGTGTAACCACCCCTCTGTCCTGACCCTCCCCTAGGAGGGTCCCCAAAATCTGTCCAACCCTCTCCCGTGGGTACATAAGGGCTTACCTGGCTGTAAGACTTTAGATTTTACGTGGACAAGATTCTACAAGAAGAAACCACTGACCTTCGACCGTCTGGACACTCTGGACTTCGCTGGACTTCGACTGGGCCCGACTTCGTCTCCCTCTCCGTCCAAAGCTTTGTCTGTGCCCTTGCCCCATACAGGCTCCGTGTAGGACCTGTGGTGCACTAAGGACAACTGAAGAATCTACCTTGGAGTGAAGGAGTCACTCCCCTGCCCTGGCAGGCACCGTAACGCAACTGACCGGTCTGCTGCTCCTGAGCTCCTGTGGACTCCGAAGATTTCAGCAACACAGGAGGTGGGTTTTCGAGGGTCCCTGAGGTCGATCTGCCCTCTCAGCAAGTTTGAGGCCAGTATCCCTCGTGGGGACTGCATAACCCGAACCCCTGTGCACCGCGTCCATTTGCAATTGCATATGCTTGTTGGCGATTCCCGAGCTTGTGCACTGGACTCCGCGTAGTCCTAACCCTGAGCAGTATTTGGACCAAAGAACTCCAGCCTCCTCGCACCGAGTGCTCCGTGGGCTGGTACTTTGCAATATTGCCCGAGGTCCCCTCGGCCTGTGGGTCTCTCTGAGGGTCATCTTGATTTCTGTTGGGCTTTCCTGGTTTCTCCAGATGTGCCCTGAATCCCCATTGCTTGGTGAGTCCCCTGGACCTTGCTGGTCCACACCGTAACCTGTTTGATCTTCCTTCGTGGGTTGCTTTTGCCAAGGCATGTTGGTGCTCCAGCCGGACACCGACCACTCAGCACTCGACATCCTTCATGGGACAGCTCACCTCCGGCTCCTGGTCATCCTCAACTTCTCCTGGTCCTCATGGCTGCAGAGTCAAGCATCCCTTCTTCGCACCTGAAGCAACCGACATCGGTGGGCATTCGTCTACTGAGCCCCTGGTCACTCTGAAGTGACCCAGACTCTGTCCCCTCTGCTTTCAGGTTCCTTCCTTCCCGAATCCAGGCTTGGATTCCAACGGACCCTTTTCACCTCACTGCAGCAGTACTTCTTCACAGCCCTCCATTGAGAACGACAGCAGTTTCCGACACCACTCCAGACCTATGCACCCGGCTCCTCTGGGATAGGTAACTCGGGTACTATGGTATCCACGGGTGGGGTGGCTCTTCAAACTCTTAAGTTCCAAAGGGTTCGCTCGAAGTCCTCCTAGAAGGGTCCTTAAACTTTAAAAGTGTAACCGCAACTTCCTCATAGAATTGTACGGAGCCCGCGGTCGTGTTCACACACTGCACCCGCCCTCCATGGGGTCCCCATCTGCTCACCTTGGGTGGTTCCCTTGGGGTCCCAGCGATTCTACGTGCTCCAGACCTTGTCTTGATCTCAGTCGTGACTGTTATACCACTATTTTAGTATATGGTTTGGTCCCCCCCGGGAGCCCACTGTGTATTGTGCTACTTACAACTGTTCTATTGATCTTGTATTGTGTGCTTGGTGTTCTATCCTCGTGTAGAGGATAGTAGAGAGTGTTTATTAATAAATACATATTTTTATATAACTACTGTGTGGTTCTCCTTTCATTTAGTCAATATAGGAGGTGATATTCTGGTAAAACAAACTGCTTTACATTCCTTCAAGATTAAGCCTGAAGGCTGCTCTCCACAGCTACCACTAGGATAGCTTTCTAAAGGTTATCGTTGACCTCATACATCATAAGGGTCGTTTGGACTGGTGCAAGGTGCCCACTTTAATTAGTGGACAACATATACCAGGCCAACTTCTCACATACTATATCTATAGGTCACTACACTTAAAACCTATAAGTCACCCCTATAGCAGGCCTTAACAATCCTGAAGGCAGGGTGCTGGGTTTTACGTGAGAGGGTGCCCCTGCATGAGCAGAGCACACCTGCAGCCTTCGGAGACCATTCTCCCAGGTTGTCGGTGACGCAGCCAGACATATAGGTAGAGGTGCATTATATGCTCGCGTAAAATGCTATCTCAACAATGGCTGCAACAAACCATGTCGTGTTTGGTATCAAACACCTTGGAATAATACCTCCACACCGGTAACCATTGTGGGAGGTATGATTCCACCCTTCAGAAGCAAGCTTTGTTGGGTCCCTGGTCTTCCCAGTACCAGCCTTCTCGACCCGGACAGCACAAAATGGTTGCTGCCGACCAGAGACACATTTCTGCCCTCCTGCTGCTGAGCCGAGCTCGAACAGAGGAAGGCAGCACAATAGGCATCCTGTCACAGGGAGGTGACCACCTCCCAGACAGGATTTAGTGTATTGGAGCTGGGTGGGTGCACTTCCAAAGTGCCTGAAAGTCTGCATGAGGGGCACATTTGGTGTCCCTGTGCGTAGTCCAGTTCAATAACATGTAAAAGCACACACCTGGGCAAGGTAGTTAACAGTTAAAGCAGGCAAAGAAATTCTAGAATTCTAACTTCCTCCTGGCATTAATTAATAAAACAGATATCCAGCCAGTGTATATTTATTTCATTTATTTTTTTCTCTTTTTTATCAAAATATCAAAAATTCATCCATGATTCTTTTTTCAATATATAAATAAATAAATAAATATGTTTTTTAGTTACAGATGATTAATTTCTTATAAAATATTGTCAAAACATCATTTTCTGTTACTTCATATCATTATTTACACATACCAACAATGTAGACATATGTACACACATAATCTTCCTTTGTTGCTAGACTTTGCATAATCAGTTTTCAAGAAAAGGAGAAAGAAAAAACAATATTGTGATGATGTGCAGAGACTGGCGGTATGTTGTCAGACTACGCGCGTTTCGGCATGACCTTCGTCAGGACTCCGTCACAGTATCACTAAATGAAGTAATAGACAACATCAATGTCCAGAATTAATGTGCCCGCTATTATATTTACGATAAAAATCTTGCACTAGAGTGACAGGTAACACCAAAGGGTTTCTAGGATAAAAACGTTGTGACTCTTATTGTTGTTGTATCGACGAAAATACAAGGGAGAAACAAATCCACCCTAAGAAAAGTTTAAGTGTAAAGAGTACCCATGCATCAAGATCTATAGGTGGTTTAGGGATTGTTCTATACATGCTGCACAGCACAGATATAGATATACGGAAGAGAGAGAGATGTGCATTCTCAATAAGTAGATGACGAGCACCTTATATCCCTTGTTATGGACAACTTAATTTGTCCATTGTTCCTGGTATGTTAATTTTGGAGGTCATACCTATTATTTGTGCAGTGGTCAAGGGATCAACCAAAGGATGAAAATATGCTGATTCCCATGAATAAAGCTTCCCGCATGATCACTATTTCCTATATGCATCAAAAAGGAAGGGCGGGAGGGAAGGGGGGGGAAAGAAAAAAGTTGTAAGCGCAGTGATATTTACCGTATATACCCCCATAAATAATAAGCGAGTGGCAACTTTGAGATGTATATTACCTTTAAATCTCAATCTTTTAATAGAATGGGCAATCCCTATTCTTTGTTTCAGGTCTAAGGATAGGATGGCGTTGACTGGTGGGTATAGGATCTTCGCTTTTAGGTGGAAAATAAAAACAAGGAAAAGGTAATTGTTAAGACATAGTTCTACTTCCTTGTCAGATTAAATGCTAAATGTGAGGTCAACCGGATAAGTAGTGTCATCTTTTACCTTTCATTTATAAACCCGATCACACAGCGACAGATGTTCATTTAATTTGATGAATGGCTTGTTTTTATCATAAAGAGTATTAATACTGAACCGCCGTGTCCTAGGGATGGGTAGGAAAGTTAAGATGAATTTATTGTTAAATCTATTCTCCTATATATCAGTACAAAGTCTGTATAAATACTAACCGTTTATATGGGCACTTCTCTTTATATTAGTGGCCGTCAATGAATACACAGTTAGCTTCAGGTACATATATTGTTGAAGGTAGTTTCCTGGATGGATCCTACACCGTCAATTGGCTAAAATGAAACAGTTGTCCGTGAAAGGTCAGGTTAATGAGAAAGAAGCTATGAGTTTTCTATTTTATTTAGCATTGGCTACTGAAGTCCCATACACTAAATAAATGGACCCTGACTTAAGCTATCTATGGCAAGGTAGAGTAAGGCCATATAGGTAGATGTATATTGATATGCCAACAGTAACTCTACTTCCTTAAAAACATAGGATCGCTGTTTAGTCATGTGTTTATTAGGTGTTTCATGGCTACTATGTACATCAATAGCCATTATCTACCGGCCAACAATATGTTTATTAATGTGTGAAATAACCCTACTCCCAAATCGAGCCCTTTTTAAAAAAAAGAGAACGTATCTCTTTTTAAAGTAATATATATAGCAGCTCTTTTTAAGTCATCCTGACTCACCGCGTCGAAGATCTATGGAGCTGAATAAGTCTCAAATTCATATCTCCTTACGGATAGCACATGATTCTAAAATAATTCTTAAGGGACCTTTGTAAACCATCTCAAATACACCATCCCTAATGTTTATAAAGTTGGAGCACTGCTAACCCCTTACAGACAGCGTCTGGTTCTAAAATCATTGAAAAGGACTTTTAAGCTTGTGTGACCCGAGTAAAATAAGCTGCCTCGTTCTTTAATATCGAGGATGTAATACTCACCGTCCGTGTCAGTCTACACGCCGCCCTTGGGAAACGCCAGTTCACGTCCATGCCCGGCCTCCTGCATTTTATACTGACTCTCTTACGGGGTGGTTGCATAATAGCTACTTCCTGTTTAGGTGATTACACTTGGTTCAAATGGCAGTGTTTTTTAGGCGCCATGTTGGAATGGTTCCTAATGTGTATCACTAGATGATGCGTGTAGTGTAAATGTGAAGTTCACAAAATTAAAGCGCTATATCTGTGGATTGTTGAATCTACAAAAATCCTGTAGCCAATGTTTGAATATTTTAACCTTATGGACAGTCAACTAGAAGTGTAAAGATATATGCCTACCTATATTAGCTACTTCCTGTTTTAGTAATTGTGCTTGGTTAGAATGGCGATGTTTTTAAGCTCCATGTTAGAATGGCTCCTAATATATGTCACCAGATGGTGCATATAATATGAATGTCAAGTTAACATTTGTAAACCGAGACCTCTATACCATAATTTGTAGTGAGTCTGCAGAATGGAATGAGAAAAATGGTGTTAGCTGTGACTGGCGAGTTGCTGTAGCTGGGTATGTAGTTATGATGGGACATAAATTTATATGAATAATAGCAATTCCTAAGTAAGTTGGTGAAGATCTTAATGTAAAGATAAAGGCCATCTAGAGGAAATAGTAGCCAACCCGGATGTATGGGCGTACCTGATGTTCCACTGTGTTCACGTGTTTCTGTGTCGAGCTTAGTTAGGGAATCTAGTTCAGATAGTATATCTATGGGTAAGATAGTTCAATTAGACATTGGGGTCGATTCCGATTCGGGCCGGAAATCTCTCCGACCGAGCCGGACCCGGAGAGATTTCCGACCGAATCGGACCCGTGCAGTCCGACCGAACGAGTACGATGCGTCCGTATGTTATCGGACACGAGTCGGTCGGACTCCCATTGAACTCAATGGGAGCCGGTCGTACAACGCGTACGCGGGCTCCCATTGCCTCAATGGGTGCGAGGCGGACAAGGGCGCCCCCTACAGCGAGTACGCCATGAAGCGCGTCGCGGCGTACACGCACAGGTAGGGGGACCCATGGGTCCCCCTGTGTGCGCCTCGCACGGGTACGCGTACAGGGGGGTCCGACACGGACCCCCAAAGTACGGCTCCGACAGCGAGTTCGAGTCGGACGGCGCGAGTCGGTCGGAGCGGTCGAGGTGCGCATCGTACTTACCCGGCCGGAAAACGTCTCCATTGCGCGGTGCGAATCGGGTCCGAGCGAGTCGGTCGGAGCGGTACGATCCGGGTACGAGTCGGTCGGAGCGGTCGGGTCGCCCGGACGAGTCGGTCGGCGAGTCGCATCGTACTCGCTCGGCCGGACCCGCGTACGGTTCGGTCGGGAAACAGGCTTTCGCATGGCTTTTTCCCGACCGAATGGTATTGGGTGCGCCTCCGACCGAGATCGGAATCGGCCCCTTTGTATTTTATTGCCTGGTCCCACGGTATTTCTTGATTCAACCCCATGTTAGCTGTTCCCAACATAAAAATCCAGTAAACCTCTCTACGTTTTCGTATTGCTTCACTAGTTAGTCCAGGTTTACTATTGATTTTTTCTAAGATGTACCATTGTATATCTTCCGGGGTGTGATTGTTGTCCATGTAATGTTGTACTAAGGGGGCCGTGATTTTATGGGTTCTTATGGCCGATCTATGCTCCGTTAAACGTGTACTGATCACTCTTGCTGTTTCCCCCACATACCCCAAATGGCAGGGGCAGATCAGTAGATAGACGACATCTTTCGTCTTACAGTTGGTAAAGCAGGTGGAGCGTATATGATGGCCGTTGAATTGGAAGGTAGAACCTTCAATTGCTGATACACAGGCTTTGCATGCATTACATTTATGCATTACATTTATGGTTTCCAATTACCGGTCGTGAACCGTCAATGGTTCTTTGTAAAAAAGTGTTTTTGACCTTCATTCTTGAATGGACAACATGGTCCTTAAGGTTTTGTTACGCCTATATGCAAAGACTGGTCTCGGTATTTTGTCTGGATTTGACTTGTGAATATTCAAAATATGCCAGCTGGAGCATACTGCTTGCCTTATTCTTTCATTTATCATAGAGTGACCATTACCTTTTCCTTGTTTTTATTTTCCACCTAAAAGCGAAGATCCTATACCAACCAGTCAACGCCATCCTATCCTTAGACCTGAAACAAAGAATAGGGGATTGCCCATTCTATTAAAAGATTGAGATTTAAAGGTAATATACATCTCAAAGTTGCCACTCGCTTATTATTTATGGGGGTATATACTGTAAATATCACTGCGCTTACAACTTTTTCTTTCCCCCCCTCCCCTCCAGCCCTTCCTTTTTGATGCATATAGGAAATAGTGATCGTGCGGGAAGCTTTATTCATGGGAATCAGCATATTTTCATCCTTTGGTTGATCCCTTGACCACTGCACAAATAATAGGTATGACCTCCAAAATTAACATACCAGGAACAATGGACAAATTAAGTTGTCCATAACAAGGGATATAAGGTGCACGTCATCTACTTACTGAGAATGCACATCTCTCTCTCTTCCGTATATCTATATCTGTGCTGTGCAGCATGTATATAACAATCCCTAAACCACCTATAGATCTTGATGCATGGATGCGTGGGTACTCTTTACACTTAAACTTTTCTTAGGGTGGATTTGTTTCTCCCTTGTATTTTCGTCGATACAACAACAAGAGTCACAACGTTTTTATCCTAGAAACCCTTTGGTGTTACCTGTCACTCTAGTGCAAGATTTTTATCGTAAATATAATAGCGGGCACATTAATTCTGGACATTGATGTTGTCTATTACTTCATTTAGTGATACTGTGACGGAGTCCTGACGAAGGCCATGCCGAAACGCGCGTAGTCTGACAACATACCGCCAGTCTCTGCACATCATCACAATATTGTTTTTCTTTCTCCTTTTCTTGAAAACTGATTATGCAAAGTCTAGCAACAAAGGAAGATTATGTGTGTACATATGTCTACATTGTTGGTATGTGTAAATAATGATATGAAGTATGACAATAGAAAATGATGTTTTGACAATATTTTATAAGAAATTAATAATCTGTAACTAAAAACATAGGGGCATATTAGCAAGACCCACGTTAAAATTATCGCCGTTTTAGCGGCAGGAAACTGCCGCTAAAACGGCGATAATGGGCTTGCTAATATGCGTTATAGAATTCCAATAGAAGCCCAGGTTAGATGTGCAGGACATCTAACCTGGGCTTCTATTGGAATTCCATAACGCATATTATCAAGCCCATTATCGCCGCTTTAGCGGCAGTTTCCTGCCGCTAAAACGGCGATAATTTTAACGTGGGTCTTGCTAATATGCCCCCTATTTATTTATTTATATATTGAAAAAAAGAATCATGGATGAATTTTTGATACTTTGATAAAAAAGAGAAAAAAATAAATGAAATAAATATACACTGGCTGGATATCTGTTTTATTAATTAATGCCAGGAAGTAAGTTAGAATTCTGGAATTTCTTTGCCTGCTTTAACTGTTAACTACCGTGCCCAGGTGTGTGCTTTTACATGTTATTGACTGTTCCCTGTCAGGGCGTGTTTATCCTAGATACAGGGGCCACAGTTTTTTCCAAGATCATAGTCCAGTTCAAACCAGTCATGGGAGCCGTTGACTCCTGCTCTGGCACGAAACTGGACAAAGGAGATGGGAGTAACCTCCCCACTGTCCTGACCATTCCCTGGGAGGGTCCCCTGAATCTGTCCAACCCTCTCCTGTGGGTAGAAAAGGGCCTTCCTGGCTGTAGGACCCTAGATTCGACTTCGTCTCCCTCTCCGTCCAAAGCATCGTCTGTGCCCGTGCACTATACAAGCTCCGTGCAGGACCTGTGGAGCATCAAGGACAACTGAAGTATCTCCCTTGGGGTGAGGGAGTCACTCCCCTGCATTCGCAGGCACCGTAACGCAACTGACCGGTCTGCTGATCCTGAGCTCCTGCGGACTCGGAAGGCTCCAGCAACACAGGAGGTGGTGTTTCTATGTTCCTTGAGGTCGAGCTGCCATCTCACCAAGTTTGAGGCCAGTATCCCTCGTGGGGATTGCATAACCTGAACTCCTGTGCACATTGTACTTTTGCAAGTGCATATGCTTGTTGGCATTCTCCAACTAAGTGCATTGGGCTATCGATAGCCCCAACCTCTGCGCACATTTTGTACAAAGGACTTTAGCCTCCTTGCACTCTGTGCCCTGCAAGCTGTGACTTTGTGAAACTGCTAGAGGTCCCCTCGCGACTCCTGTGCTTTCAGCCTGTGGGTCCACTTGAGGGACAATTCTGCTTTTCTTTGGCTCCCCTGGTTGCTCCAGGCCTGCCCTGACTCCCCTTGCTGTGGTGAGTCCCCTGGTCCTTGCTGGACCTTCTTTGACCTTCTTCATGGGTTACGCTGCCAAGGCTTGTTGGCAGGGCCGGACTGGCTACCGGGCGTTTTGGCATGCTGCCGAGCTGGGGGCTGATGTCACTGCGGTGGGGGCTAATTTAGTTGATGGAGACCTGCGTGTGCTTCGAAATAAACAAAGCAAACGAATTTCGTTCAGCACACGCAGGTCCCCATCAACGAAATAAGCCTCCAGCTCGGCAGCATGCCAAAACGCCCGGTAGCCAGTCCGGCCCTGCTTGTTGGTGCTCCCGCCGGACACTGACCCCTCAGCACTCGACATCCTTTGTGGAACAACTTGTATCCGGCTCCTGGTTGCCCTTGACGTCTCCTGGTCCCTGCAGCTGTAGAGTCAAGGTCTCCATCTTCACACCTGAAGCATCCGACATCGGAGGGCATTGGTCTACCGAGCCCCTGGTCACTCCTGAGTGACCCAGACTCTGTCCCCTCTGCTTTCAGGTTCCTTCCATCAAGAATCCACCTGTGGGTTCCACCGGACACTTTTCTTCTTTCCAGCAATGGCATTTCTTTGAAGGCTCTCATTGATAACGACGGCGGTTTCCAACGCCACTTCGACCCTATGCACCCGGCTGCCCTGGGATAGGTAACTCGGGTACTTTGGTATCCACGGGTGGGGTGGCTCTCCAACCTTCTAAGTTCCAAAGGGTTTCTTCGTAATCCACTGGGAAGGGTCCTTAAACTGCAAAACTGCAACCGCGACTCTCCCATTGAATTGTACGTAGCACGCGGTCGTGTACCCACACTGCACCCGTCCTCCGTGGGGTCCCTACTTACTCACCTTGGGTGGTTCCTTGGGGTCCCAGCGATTCTACATCCTCTAGACACTGTCTTGACTCGAGTCGTGGTTCTTATACTACTATTTCAGTATATGGTTTGGTCTCCCCCTGGAGCCCACTGTGTATTAGTGCTACTTACGATTGTTTCTGTGCTACAGTATTGTGTGCTTTGTGTTTATCTGCGTGTAGCAGATACTGTGAGCTATTTAAGGTGTGTTATAATAATAAATACATATTTTTATAACTACTGTGTGGTTCTCCTTTCATTTAACCAATACTGTAAGGTTGCATTCTGGTAAAACAAGCTGCTTAACATTCCTTCAAGACTAAGCCTGAAGGCTGCTCTCCACAGCTACCACTTGGATAGCTTTCTAAGGTTATCTTCGACCTCTTAAATCACCATAAGTGTTGTTTGGACTGGTACAGGGCGCCCACTTTAATTAGTGGACAGCATATACCAGGCCAACTTCTCACAGTAGTTGTAGTCATTTCAATGCGACTTTAGCCAGACTTGAGATTTGCTAAGCTGCATGAGTAGTATAGATCTGTAGTTAGATAGCCGACAGGTGAGAAGGGGTGATAGGAGTATTTCATCTTTGTTTTGAGTGACAAGACCTCATGATAGCTGTAGTAGCTCTTAAATCTCACTTTAGCAACACTTGCGAATTGGTAAGCAGCATGACTAGTGTAGATCAGGAGTAAGATGGCCGACAAGTGAGTGGGGACACAAGCAATCTAGCATCTTGTTTGTAGTTGGTGTGACAAGGCCTCATGGTAGTCAGAGTGCCTTTTCTATCGCTAACATAGCAACACTTGAGAATTGGTAAGCAGCATGACTAGTGTAGATCAGGAGAAAGATGGCCGACAAGTGAGGAGGGGCAAAAGGAGTCTAGCATCTTGTTTGGAGTTTGAGTTACAAGGCATCATGGGAGTTGGGGTACCTTTCCTATCTCTACTTAGCAACACTAGAGAATTGGTAAGGAGCATGACTAGTGTAGATCAAGAGTAAGACAGCCGACAAATGAGAAGGGGCAAAAGGAGACTAGTATCCTGTTTAGAGTTGGAGTGACATGGCCTCCTGGTAGTTGGGGTACCTTTTCTATCTCTAGTTAGCAACACCAGAGAATTGGTAAGCAGCATGACTAGTGTAGGACAGAGTAAGATGGCTGACAAGTGAGTGGGGACACAAGCAGTCTAGCATCTTGTTTGGAGTTAGAGTGACATGGCCTTCTGGTTGCTGGGGAACCTTTTCTATCTCTACGTAGCAACACTAGCAAATTGGTAAGCAGCATGACTAGTGTAGATCAGGAGTAAGATGACCGACAAGTATTAATGGCAAAAGGAGTCTAGTGTCTTGTTTGGAGTTAGAGTGACAAGGCCTCTTGGTAGTTGTAGTCAATTCAATGTAACTTTTGAAACACTTGACGAACCTTAAGTGTACCATAGCCGTTGACGACATGCATTTGTGACGGACCATACAATTCCATATTGCCACATGTCATGGGTCCTGGGTTATTATTTTGATGATGCTGCACTTACAGACAACATGTGGCAGTTCAAATATTTGTAGGCATGTAGTGTTATATGCACCAATACTCATTGCCACAGACAAGCAGACGTCTCAGATACTTTCTATGTTGCATGTAATGAGAGTAGATGTAGGAGACGAAAGCAAACAGGACATTGTGATATTTTGTCTGTTCTTGAAGTGTAACTTACCAAAGTCCATTCCTCCACGTATTCCTGACAAGCCCTCAGTATGCATGATGGCCAAGACCTTCTCCTCCCAGGGCATGAGTTGTAATGGTGAGCTGGGAGTGCCACCACCAGTCCTCTGTGCCTCCTGGTGGTGGCTGGTGTACTTTCCACGCACCTTGTGCCTGGGGTCATTCTACCTCTTCCTAATGTCTCCCTGTGTGCACAGGGTGGTACCAACAGCATTCACTCTGTTCACTATCCTGTCTGAGTATGAGGAGTCTGTTGGACTTGGGCTCCAAAAATTTGGGGCTCTACTCTAAGGATTTCATCCACCATGACTGTGAACTATTGTGCAGTAAGGACAGTTTCCTTTTAGAGGCCATGGTGAACAAAAAAAAACAATTACGTGTGAGCGGTTTAAGGAAGAAATACAAACAAGGGATGTGGCAAAACGGTGCAAAAATACAAACAAAATAAAAAGGTGATGGAGAGTGCGAAATGGGTAGATGAAAAAAGGGGTGCCTTATCTAAAAAGTGCAGTAAATGTCTATCTTGCTGTGCCGCAGTTCGGTAACAAAGGATGCTGGTCAAGGATGGGGTGTGTTTTATAGTGTGATTTGTAGGCATGTCCATTTGCCAATGCACATCAGGTGTGTAGTTGTTAAATCCATCCAATGGTTAGTGTAGTGGTTTGTTTTTAACTTTTTGCGTGAACCTCTGCGACCGGGCACCGCTGTGAGACCACCAGTATCACTGTGTAGTTGTAATATGCTCGATGGTGGGAGACATCCATTACAATGCAGGCATTACAACGCAATGCCTTTACAGCGCAACTATTACAACGCAGACACCATTACATCGCATGTCTTTACATCACAGGCCATTACAACGCATATACCATTACAACGCATGCTATTACAACGCATTGGTAAGTATTGGATGGTAAGTGTTTGTTTTGTTGTTGATAATGTTGGTTTAATTTAATACTCAGGTATTTATATGAATACTAAAATTTTAATAATATTAAATATTAATATTAGAAAAACTAATATTTAATAATTAAAAATTAATAATAAATATAAAATTTGAAATTTAATAGGCAATGGAAAAAGGGTGTTAGTGTTTAATTAAACAATAGGTATTAATTTTAATTTAAGAATATTAATAATATAAAAAAATTATATTTATTAAATATAAATAAAAAGTAATTTTTGATTAGTTATGATAAAAATATGTAATTGTTTAATTTAATACTAAGGTATTAGAATTAATACTAAAATATTAAAAAGATTATAAAGATTAAAAATTAATAATTAATAAAAATATAATATTAATTATGTGGTTATATGTGTTAAAAAGATTTTAGATGTGAAACTGATGTATATGTATAATTAAATACTCAGGTATTAATTATTTCACATTTGATTAAAATAGGTTGTAAATGTTTATTATATTATTTAAAAAAATGTATTGTAACGTTTAAATATTAGGATGGAGAAGAGTTTAATTTAACAAAAATTAAAATATAAAACTAATATGTTTAGAAGAAGCAAATTAATACTCAGGTAATAAAATAGGTACTAGAGTGTTTGTAGGTATTTTTAATATTATAATTATTGATATATAATAATATTAACATGGGAAATTGTAATATATTCATATAAATAATTTAATTAAATATTGAAAAAGCATTTATAAATATGTATACATATATATATATTAAAACTACAGTTGGTTGATTAATAAATAAAATTAATATTTATATTAAAAATAGGAATTTTACATTTATATAACAATTTAAAAATTAATGACGCTATTAAAATGTTTCAAAAATTAAAAAATATTAAAAATGTATGTGTAAATAATAAAAATAATATTTTGAATTTATTATATTATTAAAATATACAAAAATATGAAGGAAGACATACAAGACGTAATGTATTTATAACATATTTTTATTAATATTTTTAATGTTTTTTAATAAGACAAATAAATTATCAAAATAGTTTCAAAAAATAGTATACAAACATAAATATTTTACAAAAATAAATTTGCAATTTTTTATGTATATTTACATTTTAAAACACATTATAATAATTTTTTCCCATGCTTTTCTATTGAAGTCAATGGGAGAAAATGTCCTTTTATCATTTTTACGGAAAGAGATGACGTTGCCGCGTAAACGTAACTTTCGTCATTACGGGGATCGTCGCGGTACAGAACAGATGCAAGGGAGAGCTCCATTAAGTTAAGACTTATTTAAATTATTAAAATACATAGGGGCTGATTACGATGGCGGACTTTGGCACATCCGCGGTGCTGGCGGAAAACGTCCTTTTCCGCACTCCACCGGCGGTCGTCACGTCCACCGCATTACGATGGATGAAGATAGCCCATTTTCCGTCCGCTGCGGAGTTACGGGATCCGCCAGTGTTTACCTTCCGCAACGGTGGCGGAGGTAGCCAATAGAGAAAGACCGCCGTGCGGAATGACGTTACGACCGAAGTACAAATCACGATGCCTCAAACAGCGCATCACAACGCAGCGGAGAAACCAGCCACCTGTAGACAGCGGAAGCACTACTGCGGAGAGCGAAACCAGAATCCCGGTCACCTCCACGCGGTCCTGACCGCTATGGATCCAGCTCTGCAAGCCCTTCTGCTGCTGTACCTCATCCGCTACCAGCAGATAAGACGCTGCTGCCGTCAACACCGCAGGTACGTAAATACACAACTCTGCAGGCAACCACAACACACAACTCCTGTGCTGGAATACAGTTCCTGTCCACACCAGACACTCTGGTGGGGACAGGAACATATCCCTCAGTGTACTCACACATGTCCTGCCTGCTCGAAATCCACACCTCCGCATCCGGGTCACCCATCACCTGCAAAATCACTGCAATGTCCCGGTAACTTCACAGCAGCGGTGAAGACGTGGGAAAACCTGTGCACAATGTAGTAGGCAGGGCCTGCGCCAGGCATGGGCATTCTGGGCAGCCTCCCAGGGCTCCACCTACACCCTACCCACAGGACGCTTCTCACACCCATTTGGGCACATGCTGTGTGCCCCTCCTGTGCCCGCCCCCTGCACAAGTTATCACCCAGGTGTGGCTAGACCTCGCAGCTCACACATCAAAAGGCAAGGTAGATTGATTGGGAAGGTGGGGGTGAAGATGAACACCCTGCACAGAAGGTCAGGGGCTGGACAACCCTCCTCCTCACACCTACCTTCCACTAATGTGAATCAAACAGAGTACAATTAAGAAATGAAGACTCACACTGCATATGAACAACCACTGAACTGTGCACACTGCTTGTCAAGTCCCTCAGAAAGATCCCACACTGACACTCTGCCACATACACATACCATAGGTCAGCAGCAATGTATGAAAATAAATGGGCTAGCCCAAAGTGAAGTGCACAGTGCTGGAAAACCATGAAGCAAGCCACATAGCATGTGCACATCACATGCAAGAGGAGGAACACATCACACTACCCTTAGGCCATCAAATCAGACATGGGAGGCACAGTGAGTGAAATTAAACCACAGTAACCTCTGTGCAACAACTCAGGGATACATCAATGCAAGCTATGCATAGTCTCAGGAATGATAGGAAGTGTCAGAAGTCATACAGTGATCAGCCACACATCTGTGTCAACTCACTTGACATGTGTATGCCACCAGCACAACACACATGGCTCATTGTCACACTCCCTGACTGTCAAACCCAAGTAGGACCTTCACACATACCCCTCATCTACCCATCTCCCACCTGCAACACTCAACACCTGTGAGAAACACACATAAAGGTGCAAATAAGGTCCTGTGAGTTTACTGACAACCAATCACACACCCTGGGGTGCATCTACAAATGTCAGACTCACACTCAGGGATGTCTGAACCAATGCTGACCCAAAAACAAAAGCCAAACACTAATCTCACAAACAACATCCACAGAAGTCCAACAAGCCCAGACATGTGCAGCCAAACAGTGGCAAGGCAGTGTGACCCTAGACAGACCAGGAATGCACAACATTGTCACTCTGGATAAATGCACCGACACCATACCCCAACACAAACATCATCAAAAACCAATCATGAACACCAACTGGGATCAAGGGGACAAATCAGCTAACACAGACATAGACACCACACCAGTCATCAAGTGACCATGGTGTCAGAGTGTACCACAAGCATGCACATGCACAATCCTGACAAGTGACGGGTCAAAAATAGGAGGACAAACCACTATTGTGCACTCAAAACAAGCTCATGAACAAGACTCCACATTGCTGCATGTGACATTCACACAAGAAATGCACACTACACATGCAAAACACATCATAATGTATCACAATGCACAAACTACTCACACACAATGTCATGCAAATAGAACATCACACACACATTGCACCTGTCAGTAGAAAGAGCCAACACAGGCCAAACACTGCATCCATCCACAAAAAAAACACAACAGATGCACAGACCAATACATCACATAGCAAACTCAGCTGGACATCAGGGGGATGCACACCAGGCAAGTACAAGGCAACATACACTGATAGCACTGCATGCACACCAAGCAGTGTGTGCACACCAACCAAACCAGTAGCACACATATCTGAGTGCCCCACCATGAAATCTCACAACACAAATCATCACAGCACACAGATAACATCACACTCAGGAAGGGGAGCAGTACCTCAGCAAACACACAGACTGCTTAGCCATCACCCACAGATGCACAACTCAGGGAAACCCAGATGCAAACAACATGACTACAGGACTGTGCTGATCAAACATATGCACTGCACATGAGCAACCATGACTGCAAACAAGTAGAAGAAAATAACACATAAATAATTGTGAAACTGTCCTGAGTGGCACATTGGTCCTGTACACAGATCATCCTCACACAGTATAGTGTCACACTATGAAGTGGTGGGGAGGCTCACACACTGGCAAGCCATGGGGTGGAAGACATGAGATTGAAGTGGTGTGTACATCAGTGGTGGACAGGTAAGGAGTCTACAGTCCACAAACACATAGAGGAGTAACTCACAATGTGTAGGCATCAGAAGCACCCATAGGGGATGGTATGACTCCTCATACCACATACCATACTGGAGCCAAAAATGTGTCAAGTGACAGCAATGCATGAGAAAACTCACAAATAATGTCAGTGTGGCTGAGCAGGTCAGCACAGTGAGCACAAACTTAAACAACACACATGGCTGATCAACTAAACACAACACAGACTCTGCAGTCACACACTCTGCATACTCACAACTGACAGCGACAACAAGTAGGTGTCCCCCAGGAGTGCAAGTACACACCGACACACTGCACAGTGCACAACCTACAACTCCTACATGTGCACACAATCTGAAGCACATGTCTGACAATGGAAACAAACATGCACTCATTTCCTGGATCATACATGTGTGTGGTTGGCATGTGCAGGGGCACATGCACATCAACACTACTGACAATGACAGGCCAATCACACTGTATGACTACTCAAGTGCACACATCCTAATGTACCCATGTGACAATGAAGACAGGCCCACACAAGATGACTACACACCAACACTGCTGTGCACACATCAAAAAAGAGCACACAGAAATGCCGGAACCTGGCCACCCCGCAAGTAATCATGTGGATAGCATTCATCTCTGTTATGGTATTGCATACTAACATGACATGTGTACAATTTAGCAAACCTGAGCACAGAATGATTAGGAGAAGAGTAGATCATCACAAACAACCATCATTGCACCTTCAAGCCTCAGACTGAAGAAGAACAAAAGTGCCTGTTACCTCTGGAAACCTCTGAAAAAGTAAAACAAGTAATTGCCAATGTGAAAGTGGCATACAGAGCATGTGTCACATGAACCGATACCCATACATAAAACCTTTTATTTAGCAAGGGCATTGACAAAGCAGACAACAGGAGTAACAGTCTTTATTACATAATACCCAGATAGGAATCAAAAGTACAAAACAGCAAGGCCATTGGCCAGTACAAATTGAAAGTATGCACATGTGTGCATGAGGAACTGCACAGGGAATGGGCATCAAAAGTAACAAACAGCAAGGCCATTGGCCAGTACAAATTAAAAGTATGCACATGTGTGCATGAGAAACTGCACAGGGAATGGGCATCAAAAGTAACAAACAGCAAGGCCATTGGCCAGTCCATAGTTCCGGTCCGCACATGTGTGCATGAGAAACTGCACAGGGAATGGGCATCAAAAGTACAAAACAGCAAGGCCATTGGTCAGTACAAATTAAAAGTATGCACATGTGTGCATGAGAAACTGCACAGGGAATGGGCATCAAAAGTAACAAACAGCAAGGCCATTGGCCAGTACAAATTCAAAGTATGCACATGTGTGCATGAGAAACTGCACAGGGAATGGGCAACACCATCCACTGCCATGGGAATAACCACAGCTCAGGGGATACAAATGGGCAGACCAGGCACCGCTGTGGGAGAAATGGTGTGGGGAGGGGGACTTTGCCTCAACTTTTGCTTTCAGTTGAACTGGGAGGTGGCTGATTGTTGGGCCAGTTGGAGGACTGGACCTGGGAGAGAGAGGACCGGCTGAGGTAGAGGCATCAATGGCTGTGGGAGCCTGAGGGCTGGTTGGACCGGGTGGAGTGGTTGCATGGGGAGGCGGAGAGATGCTTCCGGGAGACACAGTGTGTGAGGGTGAATGTTGAGGGCTGGGTCTCAACTTCTTGGGGATTCGATAGCCCACAAGTGTCTTTGCCGGAGTGGGAAGTGGGGTGGGCACCACAGCCTCACTCTCCACCAAAGGTGTATCAGGTGCCTCTCCCTGTGGGGATTTGCTGGATCTGGTTGTACGCTTGGGGTGGCCTTGCCTCTTCCCCTGCATCCCCTGTTGTCCAGGTGAACCCCCCACTTTGCTCTCCTGTCCTAGCTTCACAGGGGTGTGGGTGGGAGTTGACGTTGTGGGTGAATATGCCTTAGAAATGTGTTTGTGCTTAGTCGTTGCAGGCACCAGGTTCACAGCAGACAGGGCAAGTGTTTGTTTCTCTTTGGGAGCAGGTGTGGGGATGGGAGTGCCCTTGGATGGGGGTGATTTTGATAAATGTGCTGTTGATGCCTGCCTCTTGGCCTAATGCCCATAAGTGTCACGTGATGGGCTTTTGCGCTCCTGTGTGCCTGTTTTGTGTGTTGGGGATGGTGTCTGTGGTCTGGTCCGCTTGGAGTGCTGCTGTTGTGTGCTGCGTGTGGAGGACTTGGTGCCTGAGGGCTCTGGCATGTGGGCACTCTCTTCAGGTGGTGCCACTGGCAGGGTGGTTGCTGAAGGGACAGGAGCCGGACTTGGATCATGTGACTGCTGAATGGCTGCTGTCACTGTGGAGGACAAAGACTGGACAGTTCGGTGTAGGCCACCCACGTCAGAATGAATCCCCTCTATGAAGGCAACTACCTTTGCCAACCTCTTGTCATGATCCTGGAAGGCATTCAGGAGAGCAGTTTGACCCACACACAGCTGGCGCAAAAGGTCAACCGCCTCCACACTGAGGGCAGCAGGGGAGACAGGGGCAGCGGTGCCTGGGGGGAAGGAGACTCTACCCTTCCTAGGGCTGCGGGCACGGACAGCACTTGTGGGAGCAACCGGGAGGGTGGGCACTGGACGATGTGTGGTGGAAGAAGAGGCAGATTCCAACCTTCCTGTGCCCGCCAACATCGAGGAGTCACCGCTGGAGTCTGATGATGTTGAGGTTGGTGTTTCTGGGCATGATTCTTCCAGGGCACTCTTGTCCCCCTCCGAGGCGCTGGTCACTTCAGTGTCAGTGAGCTCATGTGTAGCAGTCGTGCCAGAAGCTTCCCCACTGGTGTCGGTCCCCTGTCCTTCCGTGCCCTCGGTAGATGCTGCAAGAGACAGAGACATAGGTTCAGTATAGTGACATACTCACAAACATCCTATGCAAGCAACGCACAACACTTGTAAATGATACTCCCATGTTGCCCTCCTCCATGTGCAGTCAGCATGTGTAACCTTCATGCAATCATCAGAAGATGCATGGAAACATGCATAGTTGATATTAATGGCCCATGTGACGTTGATACAGCCAAATAGCTGGCCTGTGCCTCCTTGCAACCTAACATGCTATTCTCTGTAAGCACACGTACGTGTTTGTAGGTGAGATAGGTATACATCTAAACATGTTGTCTCTGTCACATAAGGAGTAACTTCAAGGGAACACCACAGATACAGACTCCCAAATGTCCTTTTGCAATGGCCACAAGCTCCTGCTATCCACCATGTTGTGCTTAGAATCACAACTACAGTTGCGCATTGGTGTCAGCTGTGTAGTTGTCACAAATTTTAAGTTGTGCACAGCACACATCAATATATGCACACTAACATGATGCTCACTGCCAGGTGATGTCTGTGACACTCATACTGCAGCATATGTCACAAGGCCACATCTCATCTCTCAATGTCAAGGGTCATTGTATGAAACACATGAGAAACCACATGTTGTAGCAATGCATAACAGCTGCACTCAACACTGAGGCCACTTAGTAGCCTTTGCATCACACTAGAGACATCACAGAGCTCCGCACTGGCTCAGGGTTGGGATTCATGCAGTCACTCACACCCCAAGTCACACTCCAAAGAATACTCACCCCCAACTTGCTGCTGATGGGCCCTGAAGCGTGCATCCAGCTCTGGCTGTGTCATTGCCAAGATGCGGGCCATTAGTGGTGTCATGGTCCTGCTTGCCAACCTGGCACTCCGAGGGAGCATCCCCAGCGTCATTTCTGCCACGTTTTTGCTCAGCCGGCAGATGTCATCCTGTGTGTGTGCCGTCGGTTGGAGACACCCAGAGCCCGCACCTTGCGTGCAATGGCCCTCCATATGGCCTTACGCTGGTGGACCTTAAGCTGCAGGCATAGGAGACAAGAAGAGGAAGTTTCAGTGACACTGTGTTATGTACCACTGTGTGTCAGTACAGGAGCATGAAAAAAACATAGCACACCAATACATAAATGTTGAGCAGAGGCCATACAGCATGACACGTAGTACACTTGCATCAAAGAATGGCTTAGAAATGTATACATGTATGATGATGGACACAGTACCTGGCCATCTCATACACATGCAGAGTTCCAGCACAGAAACCAATGTGAAGAAGACCCTCATCTGTGATGCAGTATGTGATTGAGCAATACACACAATTCATTTGAAATGATGTGTCGGGGCAGACTCACTGTGTCCAACACTACACACCCCTCAATGTCCTTGGCCAGTGAATGGCTACCTGTGTCATGGAGGTCACATTTAGGGCCATGATCTGACATTCTCACACTCTTCTCACAAGGTGGAGGCCTGTCTCGTGCAATCCTCAGGCCTAAGATAGCTCATTGAGAAATAGGGTGGCGGACAACACATATGTTTCACTCAGTCCATTTACTGATGGCTCCCTTTAAAATTGTGCAGTTACTGTGCAGGCCAGGGGGACTCACACTGAGGTTAAACGTGGGCCATCTGAAATTTCACATGCATGTACAATATGAGAGGGCAAACAGTGCCTACACATGTGAGACAGAACACATTATGATAACAATAGAAGGATGATATCTTCAAATTACATTTATCTGATGTGTCATAGGTGAATTACCACCAAGAGTGTTACACTCAGGCGTATTACTCTTATCCATGGGTGCAATATGAAAAATGTACATACATTCTTCTGTACCCTCAGGACGAAATACATTTGTAATGTCACAAATGAGCATGTGAAAACCTCATGGACTATGACATCACATAGCACAGGCAATGTTTGTTCAGACTTCGACTGTCCAAACCAGCAGTGTTACTGTATGGCTGCAAAAACACTGCATGTCCCTCCCATCCTACAATGCAGCCATGGATCTGTGGAAACAAGGCTACATACCCCATTGACATGAAGTCAGCATGCTAGGCAGTGTATCACACATTTACATTACCCAGTCTCAGACCAACGTTCATATTTTCATTGCTGAAGAAGGGCTGTAGAAATGTCCATGTTGCCATCCTTCCCAAATACTCAAGTGCAATTCTTACTGGGCCATGTAGGGAGCATGGTAGATGAAAAATAAGGATGCATGCACATCAACTTGCACTCACAGGCACATACTCCTGCAGAGTAACATCATGTGAGCACTCTGAGCACTCTCAGACTTTCACTCTGAAACACTTACCAGTACATCTGGCGCACCATATAGCCTCCCATACTGTGAAAGGACCTCGTCCACCAGGACCTCCAACTCCTCTGTGGTGAAGGGACGGGCCCAGATGTTCTCAGTTCTCGCCATCACTGGGTCCAGCAGACAGGAACAGCAGCAGTTGGTGGTGAAGAATGGCAGGCAGCAGTGTCTGGATGCAACTGAAATGTGTGGCTCTCTCACAAAGCTTTATAGGCCCCTGGGGATGTTTCAGAGGTACTCTGCTGCTGCAATTGGTCTGCCTGGTTTGCCTCTTTCAAAACCATCCAATGACCGGACCCGCGGTAGCGGAGCACGCCTACCGCGAGCTTCAAAATTGTATTTCACTACCGCGGTTCCCATTGGCTGCAATGGCATGGGCATTGGCGGTGGCACACCGCGGGGGCCAGGCGGTCGCTACCGCAATCGTGCATCTTTCAAATGTAACCAATGCACGGGCCCGCGGTAGCGCAGCACGCCTACCGCGAGCTTCAAAATTGTATTTCACTACCGCACTCTCCCTGGCATCCTCGGGTTGTGTGGAGGTGTTGCTAACCACAGAGGCAGGGAGAGTGGTGCAGGCAGCAGTGGTGATGGTGGTGGTGGAGGCCGCACAGGTCGTCGTAGCAGGGGTCAGCACTGTTGTTGTTGCTGTGGTGGTGGTGGTGGTGGTGGGGACAATGAGGGCCTGAGACGTGGTGCACCCTGGCACTCCGGATGGGCCAGGTTGTTGCTCCTCATCCGAGAAACGTAGGGAGTCAGCATCCGAGAGTTCATGTTCCGGGGGGGGGAGACAGGCTCTGCAGGTTGGTGGTGTTTTCCGCAGCAGTTGCTTGTGGATCTCCTGTTGAACAGAGGTTAAATGGTCATTGAAGTGCACTCCACTAGCTTGGTGTTAGACTTTTGGATGTTACATTTGATACACGAAAAACTTTACTTTGCAATCACTTGGTATGGCTGCAAGATACTGAGCATCATGATATGATGTTGAGGTACATACATTACTTGCACATGGTGTGACATGTAAATTGAAACCATGTGCCACGTACAGATTGAGTGATTACAAGGACATTTCATCATCTGACGACTTGCGGCACAGCAACTTTAGGTGATGTGTCTTTTTTGTTTGCTCATCATGGAATCAATTTCAGCTAGACAAGAACTAGCCATGCATGTTTTGTGTTCATATGGGCCTTCATGCTCTGACACCATGGCACTTACACATTGCATTCTGTGCATGATTGTGCCATGAATTACTTTCACATGTGACTTGGTGAGTCAAAGTTTTATTTCTGTGACAGTTACGTGCGCTTTGCTGTCTGCACACTGGATGTGTCATTTTGGATCTATGCCAAGTTGGCTGACGTGTGAGTGCTGGTGTGGTCATATGGCGCCATGCATTTTGAGAAGGATGGCAAGGTTCATGCACTTACTACCTACCTGTTAGGTGAAGGTGAGCAATGCAATGGCTACCACATGGTTGTGGGTGGGGGAGTGCTCCATCCTGGTCAGCTGTGGGACAGGGGGCCTGGTGGGAGTTGTAGTGCTGGCTTACCACACACACACACACACACCCCTCCCTGTTAAGCAGGCTACCTACCTGTTAGGTGAAGGTGAGCAATGCAATGGCTACCACATGGTTGTGGGTGGGGGGAGTTCTCCATCCTGGTCAGCTGTGGTTCAGGGGGCCTGGTGGGAGTTGTAGTGCTGGCTTTCCACACACACATACACACCCCTCCCTGTTGAGAAAGCTACCTACCTGGTAGGTGAAGGTGAGCAATGCAATGGCTACCACATGGGTGTGGGTGTGGGGAGTGCTCCATCATGGTCAGCTGTGGGACAGGGGGCCTGGTGCGAGTTGTAGTGCTGGCTTCCCACCCACACACACCCCTCCCTGTTGATGAGGCTACCTACCTATCAGTTTGAGTAGTGCAATGCAATGGCTACCACATGGTTGTGGCTGGGGGGAGTGCTCCATCCTGGTCAGCTGTGGAACAGGGGGCCTGGTGGGAGTTGTAGTGCTGGCTTACCACACACACACACACACCCCTCCCTGTTAAGCAGCCTACCTACCTGTTAGGTGAAGGTGAGCAATGCAATGGCTACCACATGGTTGTGGGTGGGGGAGTGCTCCCTCCTGGTCAGCTGTGGGACAGGGGGCCTGATGGGAGTTGTAGTGCTGGCTTTCCACACACACACACCCCTCCCTGTTGAGAAAGCTACCTACCTGTTAGGTGAAGGTGAGCAATGCAATGTCTACCACATGGTTGTGGGTGGGGGGAGTGCTCCATCCTGGTCAGCTGTGGGACAGGGGGCCTGGTGGGAGTTGTAGTGCTGGCTTCCCACCCACACACACCCCTCCCTGTTGATGGGGCTACCTACCTGTCAGTTTGAGTAGTGCAATGCAATGGCTACCACATGGGTGTGGGGGGGGAGTGCTCCATCCTGGTCAGCTGTGGGACAGGGGGCCTGGTGGGAGATGTAGTGCTGGCTTTCCACACACACACACCCCTCCCTGTTGAGAAAGCTACCTACCTGTTAGGTGAAGGTGAGCAATGCAATGGCTACCACATGGTTGTGGGTGGGGGGAGAGCTCCATCCTGGTCAGCTGTGGAACAGGGGGCCTGGTGGGAGTTGTAGTGCTGGCTTTCCACACACACACACCCCTCCCTGTTGAGAAAGCTACCTACCTGTTAGGTGAAGGTGAGCAATGCAATGGCGACCACATAGGTGTGGGTGTGGGGAGTGCTCCATCCTGGTCAGCTGCGGGACAGGGGGCCTGGTGGGAGTTGTAGTGATGGCTGCCTGTACACATGCCCACATGGAAATGTTGCTGGCTACCTTTGGGGTGATTCAGAGGAAGGGAATGTTAAATCTGTGAGACATGTGTTGGGAAGAGTATGTAGTACGTTGGTGCATTTATGTTTAGGAAGTGTAGCTTTCTAGTTGTGTGAGACAGTACATAGCAGTGTAATGGGGGACATTTGTTGGTACTTACCAGCCTCCACTCCCCTGGGTAATTCCTGTGAGACTCTCTGGATGCAGTATGGCAAGCACCTTCTCCTCCCATTCGTTGAATGTCAGTGGTGGAATGGGAGGGCCACCGCCAGTCCTCTGAGCCAGCTCATGGTTCTTGTTGGTACGCTCTTGCACCCTGGTCTTGAGGTCATGCCACCTCCTCCTGATGTCCTTCAGGGTGCGCGGGGTGGTCCCTACTTCATTGACTTTGTTGACTATCCTTGCCCACGTTTGATTTTTTCTGGCTACTGGTGTCTGTTGGACCATGCTTCCAAACAAATGTGGTTCTACTCTGATTATCTCATCTACCATGACTGACAACTCATTGTCAGTGAATTTGGGCATCTTCCTCTGTGCCATGGTGTGTGATGTGCAAATGGGTGAGAAGTGCAGGTGTGGAGGTGGTGGAGGTGATGTGTGTGGTGTGTGTGTGGTTGTGATGGTGTGTTGTGTGCAGATTTGCCTCTCCTTGATGCTCTGGGGTTGGGCCCTTCAGTGCTGGAGTTGTGCAAAGGATTGTGGGCAGGGAAGGGGCTGGTTTTATACTCAGCAATGTGGGTGGGTCAAAATGGAGTATTAATGTCAGGTGTGTTGTGTGGGTTGACCTGGGATTTGTATTTTTTTTTGCCATGGGGATGTGTCATTGGGGTGTATTTGGTGTTTTTTGGCGCTGAGCCAGATTTTTAGCCACACTTGGTAGCCTTGTTGTGTGGTTGCTTCCAACCGCCATTACTCTTCCGGAGCGACCGCAGCGGTCGGAATACCACAGCGCTACCGCCGGCTCTCCCATTCATCTATTGTTGAGATCGCGGCAGTCGGAAACAACTGATCGTTCCGCTGTCACCGCAACTGTATCCTAATTTCACGTGCGGTCAATCCGCTGGTCGAACTGCGGTTTGGGGGTTTTCCGCAGCTAATCTGACCGCCGCGGACGGATTTTCACCTGCTCCACACAGTCCAGGCGGAGTTTCGTGGAATCCGTCCGCCGCAGTGGGATTTTTCTGGCGGTTCATCCCAATCTGACCGCCGGTTTTCCCGCGGTACATGCGGACGGTTAATTTCCGGTACCACGGCGGTCAGAATGGTTTTACGTCCGCCATCGTAATCGGCCCCATAGTGTAGTGGTAATGTATATTGTAAGGAAAGAGGAGGGGGGTAGATAGATGTAGAACATGTGTTTTAGCTATTTTTGTTGTGTGTTAACCAACTAATTCATTCCATTACAGGTTGCAGTAGTAGGCCCACGTCGAAACAAATTTTGTATAATAAAGGTATTTACGATATATACATTAAAAACTTTATTAAACAAAAGTGTTTTGAAAGGTCTGCTTTTTTCGTTTTATGATGGGTTTTTAAAAAAATAAGCATATTCCGTCATCGCGGTTAGATGTATTTATAATATGATTAAAAAAAGATTTCCAATTTGGAAAATAGGAGATTGGATATTTTAAGATCCACTTATATTTGGATTTTGGATTTTGGATGTTCGAATTACGATTTTTCAAGATGGATTTTCGGCGATGGATTAAGGAACTTGGAATCGAAATGGGATTGTTATCAAACTAGATTGGATTGCAACGTTGGAATTTGTGGTGTTTTTTGCACAAGAACAAAATAAATTCGGGATTTTTTTATTGGGTGCGTTTTTTTAGATATGCACAGATTTTTAAAAAAAGGAATTGGTTATGGATTTACAAAAAAGAAAAAGGACTCTTGGTGAACAAATGGATGGAACGTAAGTCCAAGAGTTGAAAAAAGGAAACATCTGAAGGTAAGGAGACCCGACTTTTATTATCAATTTAAAAATGTTTTAAAAAAATTCCAATTGAATTAGGGTTATTTTTTTAGTGGAAAACAGGCAAGTAAGAAGATAGTGTGGGTTAGAAATGGAGGATGTGTGCAAGATTATCAAGGTAGTCTGAAGCCACTGACAACGTAAACTGTTGAATAGCTCCCAATAGTCTTTCAGACATTTCCTTTTAGAAATTCGTGGGTTCAGACTACCTGTTAATGATTGCGACATTCTCATTTCTTGGAAACTTTGCTCCTTCCTCAAAATTTCCAAGAAATGATAGAAATTAGGATGAGGTTTGCCAATTGATTTATTGAAGGAGTTGTGCCATCCCTCTATGGCATTGTTTGATTTTGCTCCTCCCTCTAAGCAGGTCGAGTAGCAGTTCCACCACTCCACATGGAAACGTGGCTTCCTCCTGCGACCCGACCTGTTTAGATGGCCAATCCATGTGTCTTCAAAATAATTTAGAATAGGTGCCAATTTTTCTTCATTTGTGGTAAAGTATTCAGATTCTGTAATTGAAGTGTAGTACTCGTCTACACTGTCAGGAGGAACAAAGCAAAGGGCAGTTAGTTTTTTAAGTTTAAACTGTAGTTTGCTATCTGATGTATAATCCTCAATTAAGGATGTTTTTTGAATTTTTCGCCAATATGCCTGTGAAAAGTGAAAAAAACATCCTTGAATTTGGGTTTCCGTGTACAATTTGGTAATAGTATTAATCATACGTAATTCAAAGTCAATTAGTACTTTTCGAGGACTTTTGTTTGATGTTTTAGCTTTCATCACTGACAATAGTTCAGTATATGTTGAGGATTGTTTATCAGGGAGTAAACTGTAAACTAAGGGAACTACTGTGTTGTTAATATAAGCGTGAATAGTGTATATTTGGGTGAATGGATGGGGCGTGCTTTTAAACGTTCCATCCATCATCCAAATATCACTGTTCTCCAACCTTACAAGATTATCGGGTGTGCTAAAGATTAGAATTCTCTTTTGAGGGTTTTTGTTGTCATGCAAAAAGAAAGGTTCATTAGAAACAGTTACAGAGAGTTCAGGTGGAATGCTTATGTCAGAATAGGTTTGGGGTGTTACTCTTTGTGGGTTACTTGCCTGTTTTTAACTTTGAACAATTCGTCGCAAATTAGGAATTGTGGGCATACTACTTGCAACATGTGGTGGAATGTGTTGGGCTACCTCCCTTAAAACTGCACCACAGGGTTCATTGGAGGTGGATGCAATATCTTTAATTTCATTTATTGTTTGTCTTACTTCAATTTCCATTGCAGAGGCAGAGTGGTTATGATCTGTGGTTCTTAAAACAGAGTCACCAAGAGTAATCGCCCTGCCTGTGCAATGGGTTGAATAGTATTGCACACACCTCCAATGACACCTGGGCTCAGATAGTCTCTCCGTACAATATACATACCCACTATGATTCAGCATACGGTTTCCCCGGTTTGATGTGATATATTTAGCTTGATTTACAGTCATTTTCTGTTATGGATAGAAAAAGAAAAAAAGAACCAAAAAGAATGTTAGTTTATTATTAATTTCTTAAGTTTACCTGTTTACAGGACAAAATATATAGTACAATTTATGCAATTTAAACAACATTTTAAAGTATATGCTTTTTCAAGTTATATTTAATGTTTTTCAATGTGTTACATTTCTGAATTGGATGAAATGTTTTTTTTAAAAACCTTTATCGGGAGAGAAAATGGTTAAGTTGTTTTATTGAAAAATATTTCTAGATGCTTACCTTTTGAATAGATGTTGCTTGATGCTTTTAGATTGGTGGACGGATTTTTGTTTAGGTTGATTCTGTAAGGAAAAAACAGTAAATGTGTTTGATCACTCTTTTGTTATTTTAATAAAGTTTACTATACCATTATTTTCCCTGAGGTAAGCACCCTTTGGAGTTGGAATAGTAATTTTAACCCCATCACTATCCATTATTTTCCTAGAGGCAAGCACCTTTTGGAGTAGGAATAGTAATTTTAACTCCACCACTATTTATTATTTTCCCTGAGGCAAGCACACTTTAGAGTTTGAATAGTCATTTTAACTCAATCACTATGTATTATTTTCTCAGAGGCAAACACCCTTTGGAGTAGGAATAGTAATTTTATCCCAACCACTATCCATTGTTTTCCCTGAGGCAAGCACCCCTTGGACTAGGAATAGTAATTTAATCCCCACCACTATCCATTATTTCAATAGGGGCAAGCAGTCTTTGGAGTAGGAATAGTAATTTTATCCCAAACACTATCCATTGTTTTTCCTGAGGCAAGCCTACTTTGGAGTAGGAATAGTAATTTTATCCCAACCACTATCTATTGTTTTCCCTGAGGCAAGCATACTTTGGAGTAGGAATAGTAATTTTAACACAAGCAGTATCCAACACTTTCCCTGAGGCAAGTACCCTTCGGATTTGGAATAGTCATTTTACACTCTCGACTATCCAGCATTTTCTCTGAGTTAAGCACTCGTTGGAGTAGGAATAATATTTTTATTTACAGCACTATCCTGCACTTTCCCTGAGGCAAGCACGCTTTGGAGTAGGAATAGTAATTCTGCTCCAAACACTATCTATTATTTTACACGAGGTCAGCACCCTTTTGGGAGTTGGAATAGTATTTTAGCATTCATAATTATATATTAATTTTTCTGAGGCAAGCACATGTTAGAGTACTATTATTAGTTTAAATATTTACAAATATTGTACTGTTTTATAATGTTAATATATGTTATATTTATTATAAAATGATAAAAATTCAAATGTATACAGTTATGCTCACTCACTTTAAATATATTTCCGGAGACTGTGTTTTCTTATCTGCTTTATTGAAGCTTGACAATTCTTAAAGAAAAACTGAAAGATATTTAAATTTGGTTATTTTATTAAATTTGCATTTGTATTAGTTTGCAAATATTTTACATTTGATATAGCTTTTACTTACTCTGTATTCGAGATGGCTCAGTTTGAGGGCTTTAATTTTCAGGCAGCAAAACGCGTGCGGTGTGTCTGGTAGTCAGGTAACCACTGTTTTTAAAATGGTGGACGGCTCCTTTTATACTTTTTTTGTGTTGTCCATTATTTCAAATCAAAATATGTTTTGTGTATATTTTTTCGTTGCTTTTTTAATGCTGTGTAAAACCGTAAATAATTTATTTGTTATATTAATGTTCGTAACTTTTTTTATTTATGTTATGACCACCATTTTGGCGACCTGCGGGTCAAGGTGATTTCATTGAAAGTGTTGTAGGACTTTCATTTTTGTGCAGTTTAAAATGGTGGATTAATTGTTTGGATTTGGATTAGTTTTGTGTTATTGGGCTTTTATTATTTTAAATTTTGTTAATAATTAATGGTAGATAGTTTGTCAAATCAAGTGTGTTAATGTTAGTATTTTTGGGTTTGTGGTCATTTTGAAAACATTTTGAAAAAATTGATAGGATGTGTATTTAATAAAAATATTCGTTTACAAATTAATTTGTAATTTAATTTATTTATATTAATTTTGAATGTCTGATTATTATATTTGCGTTATATATAATAGAAGTATATTTTTTAGAAAAGTTGTTTTTATTGTTCACGAAAAAAGTACTTGAGTATTAATTTTAGTGCTCGAGTATTAATGTTAATGTTTAGTACTTTTTTAAATACCTTGTATTAAAATAGTACCCGTCCCCCCCAAAAAATTTTTGCAAATATAAATATTTGTTAGGATAATATTTCTAATATAAATATAAAACACGAGTATTAATTTTAGTACCCGAGTATTAATTTTACTACTCAGGTGTTAATTGGGAATACCCGCGTTTTAATACACTACCCCACCCAAAACCCCTATTTTCCCAGCATCCCGTCCCAGGGGTTTAATATACACATTTTCAAAAAAATGCGTTCTAATAGTATGCGTTGTAATGGATCATTGAATACATTAACATATTTCTGCGTTGTAATGGTATACGTTGTAAAAACATGCAATGTAATGGTACTTGCGTTGTAAAAACTGCGTTGTAAAAGCATGCGTTGTAATGGTTTGCGTTGTAACGTCATATAATCCTCGACGGTAGGACCGCAGGCCTGGTGGCGACTCCTGATGAACCGCCACAGGACCGCTGAGTGAACCGATGTGCCAGCATCCTTGGTTCAGACTACACAACTCACAATATGGGGATCGGTCGGGCGCTGGTGCAGTGGGGGCGTGGATGTGGCAGCCGTGGTTCTCTTGCGGTCGGACTACCAAATCAGCCCCTTCCTCTTTTGGAGGTGTCTTTTTGTATTTGCATGTGCTTCTCTGAGCACCTCCTTACTTTTCCCTTTACTGCTCCCATTCTGTAGTGGATATTCCCCCATTTTCCTACCACTTCCCCTTGCCCCTCCCACTATAAAAGCAAAAATGTAAATCTCTATGTGCAGAATTTTCTGCATTCGTGGCAAGATACTCCACAAGAGATAGGGCAGGTGTAGGTATCGATCTCTGTCTGCACGTGAGCGAATAGCATTTTTGAGTGTGTAAAGTAGTACAACACATTACTACTTTACACACTCAAAAATGCTTTGGTGAATAGACCCCAAGTGTTAATTGGGAATGCCTTTGCTAACAAAAGATTAGACAATTGCAATAGAGTCAAATCCTCCTAAAATGCAGAAATACAAAAAATGGTACTTACAAAGCCAAGAATGGCCTGATTTTTGTAGCTTTGTGTGACTTTGTAAAGAAATGCAACGCAGCAGTTTGTGAAGCGATGTGTTACATTCCTTAGTGGTAGGTATTCCATGGGTGGAGCATGGGCGTTCCTATGCATCCACCTATGGATTTCACACAATTCCAGATTTACTAAGGTTTGTAAAGCTGGAATTGTGTGAAATTGATATGCCTACCACAGAGAGGCGTAACAAGGAGAAATATGCTTATTTGTCCTTGTTACTACTATTTCTAAGCATGATGCATTTTTCATCACACATAGAAAGAGGAAAATGCCTCTTTAGATTGTTTTTGTACAGTAAAGTACCCCTTCATGCTCAAAAACAATGCTACTAACAATGTAGGCACTCTTGCACAATGGTGCACGGGTGCCTACATTGGTACTAGGAAGCCACAAGTGAGCCAGCGCAGGGAGAGATCTGACGAATGCCATATCTTAGTAGATATGGCACTTTTCAGCCTTCTCCCATCCATGCACCGCACGGCAGCAGCTTTGCTTGCTACCCTTTGTTGCGTAAACTTTTGATAAATATGCCACGAAAAGTTCTGGAATATGTGAAATGTGAGCCTACACGCATGTAAGTTTTTATTAACGGAAATAAATAATCTATGCACTGTTGCTTTCTTTGCAGAATGAGTTAATATATGTCTAAAGTATATTTTTATGTTTTGGATGCAATTTGTTTATGGCATAAACAATACCGTAACTGTGACTCAATAAACATCTTTGAATTAAAAAATAAGCTTTCTCCGAAAAAACGCATGATTTTTATTAACACCATAAATCTCATTTTCTAAATCACAGAAAAACTGTAACCATAGTGTATGCAAAAGATTTTTTTGAACTATTGTAGCTTCATTAGATGCATTTAGATGGAATAACTCCACTTCAGGAAAAACGTTGGGTGTTCTGTAGAATTTGAAAGAGTGTTGAATTCCCTTTCTACTAAACATTTTCCTCCTGAAAAAATGTTTCTGGTCTATGAGTGAAGGTGTTTGTGTATATACTACTGTTGCTCAGATCTGGTGCGCGTCTCCCACGCTAGATTATCATGATTTCTATATCTGTGGGGAGTGGGTGTACACTCTACATTTCAATCTCCGGCTCCAATGGGTTTTAAGGAAGACACTAGCTTTGTTGCTCTGTCGGGAGAGATTAAATAAGTTGCACTAGTACCTGTGAAATTTTTGCACTATCTTTTGTACTAGCCAACAGGTGCAAAATGTGCTTATGAGCTGGTCAATCAGAGCAAAGGTTATTTTTCTCATTTGATGCTCCCCCTTTATACATGATTAAATTGACTTATTCCTGATTCCACTTTTAACTTGCCCTTAAGTCCCTAGAATATGGTGTAGAAAATGCCCCCGGGTCCTGGAAGTTTAATGCCACTTATGGACTGCAGCTCCTATTGTGCTACCATTGTAGTGGCAGTACAAACATTGCTTTACGTTCACTGGGTGTAACATGACTGCTGCAGTGTAAAACCTGCAGTGCAACCTTTTAAAATTACCCTTTTTGATAGACAAATATGTCTCTTTGAAATATTAGTGAGTCACCTCTATGTAGGACTTGCAGCCCACAAGGCAGGGTGCATTGTGTTCAAAAGTGAGACGGGTAGAAAATTCTTATTACCGTGTTCCTGCAGTGAAAATTAGAAAGGCTCAAATGCTATTTTTACTATGTCAGGCCTAGCTGTTATATGTAGAAAAACAGAGTACAGAATAAAATACCTATACTGTATCTTAGAAGTGGAGCCACTTAGAAAAATATTGGAACAATTATCTTTAATAGTTATTAAAAACCAAGTACAACGGTGTATTCTGATTTTTATAAATATTAAGGAAAGGTTACTTTTAGAAAGTTACCTTTTCCCTAACAGAAGTTCCTGGAGGCTAATTTTCAATAAGTCTCGAGCAACACCTAGCCTGTGCTCAGCGCTGGAAGAGGTGTGAAATTCCTCCAAGTAGCAGAAAATAGGCTGACCTAAAAGGGCAAAGATGTCTCCTCTGGGCTATATAGAATATGAAGTGTAGGGGCTATGGGCATTCAGTTGGCACTACAGTGTTACATCCTGCCTGACAGGTCTGTTGAGCCACGTGTAGCACTTTGGCACACTTGAAAGGGAGAACAATGAAGAAAACAGGATGCAAGGTTAATTCTTCTGTATCCCCTGTCTGGTTGTTAAAGGGTCCCACTTTTGTCTTACCAAACTTCTGTCTCTGGGTTGGTTTTGGGTATAGTGCCTTCTTCAAACTGGATTCTAGTGTTAGATTTAGGAGGACACAAGTGATTACAATATTGATTACCATAGTGCAGTCCCCTACGCCCCTACAACTCTCAGAGGCCAAGTTTAGTGTGGCAGAAGACTTTTCCCATCTTAAAAATGCCCTTACACATGTCATTTTGGGCTTGTTTGCAGTAAGGGGTACACACACGACTAACAAAAAGGGGCAGGGTTGTCCTTGGGAACTTTTACCGCATTGGTTAGCGAGTGCCAGGAGTATCTTCCCCACACTAGCTGGCACCAGGCATAAATGTGGCACCCCAAGGCACCTGAACAGAATACGTTCTGGACGTGCAGAAGAACAGAAGAGGAATAGACCTGACGCCCCTTGGACCCAGGGCAAAAGAATGGACTCCAAAGATCAGTTGTCTGAACTCCTGTGCGGCTACTGGGACACAACAACCTGCAAGAGGTATTTTTCCTAGAAGTGCCCATCTGATGAATAACAACTGGACGTGGCCTGGACCCTGCTGTTGGCCTTTGCCTGACACTCTGTGAGTCTCTAAGTGCATCTACCGAGGTTCTGGTGGCTTTGAAGTAAATTTGTGTGGTTGTTTGGGCACCAGAAAAAAAAACTTTGAATATTTTGAAAACTTTTCCTCCAGACCGGTGGAACTTTTTCGAACTTTTTGATTTCTAGACTTTCACAAGGACCAATCCACCTGGTGTATTCAACCAGTTATCATAATATTACACATTGGTCCCGGTCTACCACAACCATTGACTATCATTGCGTGAGCTATTTCTGATTAACACTTAGAAATCATATCTTCAGTTCATTTATTGGACTTTTGTCATGTTGGTGTAATTTCTATTTATGACATTTTTCTCTATGTTTCTAATTTGTTTTGGGATTTTATTTCTTGGTATTTTGACTTTATTTCTGATGTGGTACTGCATTAATACTTTATATCTTTACCCTAAATGAAGCCTGCCTACTTTGTGCCTGAGCTCAGGTTATTTTAGTGGCTTTAAAGTTTCACCCTGAGAAGAGTTGTGATTATTTTTTGAGGTGGGCAGTTTCCACCTCAGATAATAATCCTTTTTCTTACACGGATCATAACTGTGGTTAACATTGAACGTTGTTGTATCTGGGTGCTCAGTTTTTTTCCTGCCCATATATGATCTAGAAATATATAAATGAACAGGTGCTGTTTCGACTTGCATTTATGAATAAGCTGTAACAGGTCACTTGCTTCAATAATGTTTTTCGCATTGTCAGCGCCCTACATGTATTTTTCCAATTGCCTATATGGGCACGCTATGCGTCTGTCCAAAGCTTTAGCAATTGCTGGGCTCCTTGGCTGCTCCTGCAAATTATTCTTAGAGCCTTTGCAAGGTGTGTGGGAAATCCTGTAGATGTATTTGAGTATGTTGTTGTCAGGGTTCGTATTAAATGGTCCTGAGTCTCACACACAATACATTACATTGTTCACGTATTCATTGCCAATTGTAAATGAGACAGCATACAAGCAGAAGGTAGATGCAGTTGCTGTTGACTTAAAAGTTATACTAAGTAAATTTTTTCAAATACATACATAGTTATAAGACAGGTGATGTGATATGTAGTGTAAGAATGGGTCAGTGAGGCTGAGTGAATAGTTCACGGGTGCTGTGGTTGCTGTTCATGAATGCTACGGCTCCTGTCCAGATCCACTGCAAATGTCTGGGTGCCAGGTTACACAAAACTGGGCCTACATTGGGCTGAAAATCTGGCTGTTTTATTGCAGTAGGTGGGTTTATGGGGGTTGCAAGTAGGTCATTAATATGGTTTTATGAGTGAGGTGGGCCTTGCAGGTTGGTGTTGACTGAGGTGCATGACTTGGCCCTACAGCTTGAGACAATCTCCTGTGTAAGAGTACCTGTATCAGCTGCATGGTCAAGGCATGGTGTCTTACATCTTCCTTCTTCAACATCATGGGATGTTCCCTCAGCAGCTTCACCATGTTCTGGAAACATTTTTCTATGCTCTTGAAGAGACAGGTCTGTCTCTCCATCAACCTTGGGAGCTGTCCAAAGTGAGATACAAGTCGTTTAAGGTTTCCCCTTTTGAAAATACCCCCCATATGGGGGATTGTTGTTAGACAAACTGATCCTTCTGGAGGACCGAACCTGCCCATGACAACCCTACCCCTGCAGATGTGGCCATCTGACAATGCCAGCAGATTGTCCATCACGTAGATGGTTGGCATCTGGGAAGCTGTGGAAGGAAGATTACTGAAAGGGGAGAAGTCATCCGAAACAGGGGTTTCCTCTCCCTTAGAAGATGGAGAAAAGACTGGAGTTGCACCTGGATTGGAAGTTGGAGCAGGGGAGTTAACAGAGGCACCTATATACTGAGGGTTGTTTGTGGGTGAGTCCTGCATAGCTGTCATGGGCATCTAGAGCTTTTAAGCAATTGCCTGGGGGGCATCCAGAGATGATCTCTAGGAGAGAAGATTTCTGGCCAGCTGTTAGGTGTTTTTAAAGGTGTTTTCCTAGGTGGGGCTAACAGCCTCCTCTACCTCTTTAGGAGTAGAGAACTCAGAGATGGTTGCCTTTAAGAGGACAGAGTTTTTTCCCTGGATTACAAGACTGATTTGCATTTAGCTGGGTCTGAACTGGGGTGGCAAAGTGAGCTAAAGAACGATGATGGATTCAACCCAGATCTGTGACTGGGGGTGAGTGTCTGAGAAGTTTCAGTGCTCCGTCCATCATCTCCTTGTGTTTGCTTTGTTTGCCCTAAGTTGGCAGGGTATGCCCAAACGTGGGTCCCTTGCTCACTTTGCCACTGGATTCAAGCTAGCCTGGCTGATGAGGGGTGTTACCCCAAAACCAGTCCCAGAAGGCTTGTTTCCGGTCCAGGGAAGACCTGGCTTGGCAGTTCTGGCTGTACTGTCCTCATGAGGCACAGCAGGATCAAGACTGATTTGCATTTAGCTGGGTCTGAACAGGGGTGGCGAAGTGAGCTAAAGAACGATGATGGATTCAACCCAGATCTGTGACTGAGGGTGAGTGTCTGAAAGGTTTCATCGCCCCGTCCATCATCTCCTTGTGTTTGCTTTGTTTGCCCTAAGTTGGCCAGGGCTTCTTGTTTCCGGTCCAGGAAAGACCTGGCTTGGCAGTTCCGGCTGTACTGTTCCCATGAGGCACAGGGTCAAGACTGATTTGCATTTAGCTGGGTCTGAACTGGGGTGGCGAAGTGAGCTAAAGAACAATGGTGGATTCAACTCAGATCTGTTGCCCCCTCACACTCCGAGTGCTGAACACCGATACAGAGGTGTGATCCCACCTTAAATTAGAATTTCAACCACTCATAATGGCCACCTAGGTGTGCCATGTGCAGTAGTTATCTTGGAATGATTTTTCTTAAACTAAAAGAAATCATTTGCAAGATGTCAGTCATGAATACACACACATCTGTTGCAATTATCTTGTAATGTTTTCTTCTAGTTTAAACAAAGTCATTCAAAGGTGGCCCCTGCACAGGTGCATGCATGCATACACATGAGCCGCAGCCATCTTATGATGGTTCTTCTTTTAATTTAAAAAAAATCATTAAAAATTGCCAAAGCAAGTGCATGAATGGGGACAATCATTGAATATTTGTTCTTACTACAAAGCCAATAGATGTTAAGGCAAGACCTATTGGCATTTCTAATTCTTGTTTTAAAACAGTTGTGCCTGAATCACTTCTGCTTAATTGTAGTTGCTTTAAGATATCTGGGAGGAATTTATGGACCATTAGACAGGATTGCAGAGGTAGGAATTTCCTTGTTTATCCCCCATGGTACAGACTTTTGAAATGAGCTGTAGAAGCCTCTTCACCCCTTTTGTAGTACCCTCTGCATGGAACACAAATCACATCTGCACAGAGCATAGCAATGAGTGGTGCAGTCTGTGCAGTGGCACCATGGCCCAGAGATGAGAGGGGCCCAAGTCTGTTCTACACTGGCTGTTGTTTATTTATCATGATGGTCATTCAGAATTTGTTTTAATGGGTACCTCCCTGGGGTCTGGCTCTGTGTTGACTCTTTCGAGGGGGAAGGTGATGGTCACTGTTACAGAGAGTGAGACAGGCCCCAGAAAGGGACTGCATGTCGAGGGTTCATAATGTAGAAGACGAGATGGCCAAAAAACAGAGGGGAAAGAAACCAGAATCAAGACAAAGACAAAAGAGGAGAACAAAAGGATTAAAGGCAGGTGATGTAAAAAAGGAAAGTGAATAGCAAGAAGGGAGGAATGCAATAGAGGGAAAAGCATTGTTAGAAGGTGAGAATGGGAGGACACAAAGAAAGACGAGAAGACAGGCCAGATGAGAATAAAAAAGGGAGCATTGATATAGGAAGTTGAGAACATTTGTGAAGGAAGAGCAGAGATGGCGAGTGTTAGAATGGAAAAGTCCTCTGCATGGTTAAAGACATGTAACCCTGATCTGAGTGCCGAACTGTACTATTGCTCGGATCCCTAATGCTGATTTTTTGTCATGTGTGAACATGGTCATTAATGTGTGCAGTGAGATGAGACTTTCTCCTAGTTTGCAGTCTTTTTGGACTGGGCGGTGCACACAAAGCGCAACCCTCATTATGGTGGAAGGCTACCGCCTTCACCAAGAGTTAAGCAGCACAAGCACAGTGATGGCAGCATACTGTGTAGTCATCTGTAGTAGTCAAAAGGTACTTTCTACCCTGTGTCACTGGAGTGAGGCCTACAGGCTCACATACATTTTTTAAAGTTCCACTGCTGTATGCTTGACTCTGCCTTGGCCTACATCAGGTAGATGTTGAGCACTGCTCAGCGCAAGACTAATGACTCTGTGCTGGATGTAGGTGTGCCTGGAAAGGATACAGTACAAGGATAGAGCAGTACTGTGCAGTACATGAAGGGCTAGTGCATGTACTAAATGTATGTATGCATGTGAGGAAAAGATTACATGAGAGATGTAGTGCTGTGCAGTGCATGCACAATGATATGCATGTGTTGTGTGCATGTGTTCTTGCGAGAAGTACAATACATGAAGGGTGAAGTGTTGTGCAGTACGCATATGGTGAGTGTGACAGTGTGTGTGTGTTTGCAAATAGCACATCCTGGTACAATACAGAGAGGCTACAGTACTGAACAGTGTGCGCAGATTGAATGTGTGTGCTGAATGTGTGCTTATCTGTGGTGGCACAATGCATGGAGGTAACAGTGTTGGACAGTATGTTTGCTGTGAATGCACACTGAGTGTTAAGTGTGCCTGCAATTGTACCTTACATGGAGGACCCTGGGTTCCATTTTGGGAAGCCCAGGGCTGTCTAGTGAAGACATGAGGAGTGGGGGAATCCACCCAGACAGACGTATACATTTCTGCATTCCTGTGAGCTCGGTGGGACACACACTGGAGGAAGGGAGAAAGAGACTCTGCCTTTAAACTTCAAAAAGGTGGTCTTTGATTCAGTGATAGATCACAAGGAAGGAGCTTGAACACATCTCTGGAAGGAGGTGGGGCTGATAAGGGAATCATAAAGTGTAGGGTTGGAAGCCCAGGATTAACCTTTTGATGCACATATTATTGTGGCTGACATCCACATGTAAACTCTGGCTACTCCTATGACCTGTGTTGTGGATCAATCAGCTTTGGAATCTTTCCTGCTGTGACAGATAGCCTTTCAAGAGGGAATACGAGAAGGAAAAATGTACACTTCAAAAGAAGCAGAACCCCAACATAAATCTTCAAAGACTCAGACCCTAAATCACATTTGGTGTCTGGAAAAAAACTATAAGAAGGGGAGGAAATTTGTCATTTGCCAAGCAACCAGATGGACTGTATGAAAAGGGGACACTCTCCAAGACATCTAACTTTGACGAGCACTTGGGGCCAAGGCTGTTAGTCTCCTTGATTGGTGAGGAGAGATCACCCAGGAAAACCAAGATCACCTACTCTGGTGCCTAGAAGACCTGCACCTGCCTGCTTGCCTAGACCAGTGTGCCATGTTTGGAAGAGGAGAGTGTTGGAGAGAGCGTGGTCCAGTGGGGAGCCCTATCAAGAGGACCCCATGAGCGAGGAGTGTGGGAACAGCTGTGCACCGATCAGGTAGTTGCCCATGTGAAGTGTTGCCACGACCACACCCATATGCCAGGAGAGGTCTGCCTTGGACTGAGACGTGTACTAAGCATTGTGCGGGACTTGCCAAGCCCACACAGCAGCGTTACCGTGAGCCAGAATGCTAGAGGGGGTCACAGTTGAAGTTACTGCTGCAAGAGCACTGAGACTGGTAGCCACCGTGGTGGAGGGGATTGCAACCGAGGAGTCTGAGCTTGATTTGTAAAGTACCTCGGCAACCCTGAATGACATGAAGGTCTGCCGATACCAATGTTGTCAAGAAGTTTAGGTCATTGCCCGAGGAAAGACTGAGCTGCGTTTTGCTGATCAAGCCAGCGAGAAAACTGCCTCTGATTGACCCCCGAGAACTGTAGAGGATGCCGTGGATGACTTTGCACCCTCGCTGGGTTCTAGTCAAGAGCAGACAGCCCGCATTCCCCCCTCATGTGAGGAAGATTGATTTACCATGCCTCTGCAGGCTGGGAGAATCTCCAATCACTGGGAAGCTGTCAGCGCCGCTCAGGAAGAGAGCCTGTTCTTGCCGAGTGCTGTGGCATGTACTGTAAGCAGCCTAACTTCTCTGAACATGATCAGAACTCTCAGGGCACTCGCCACAATACTGAATGCTTCTGTGCTGCAGGAGCTGGTAAGACTTGAACTGGGCGTGTAGGGGCCCAGCTGACTCGCTACTGACGATGTTGCGGCACCATAGACACTTTTGACTAGAGTCAAAGGGGAACTCTTGAGTTCGGTGTAGTAGTACCCATTCTCTGGATGTGGCAAACAGTGAATATGGAATAACACTGACCATGTTACAAAGAAGAGGGTGGGTCAAGAGCTTGCCTGACAAATGCTAGAACCCAGACTTCAAGGGGATTGTGTTGTTGCTAATGAAGGTTGTTATTCCTTTGCATGTGTAGAGTTAGAAATAAAATACTTCTTTCTCTTACAAAAGCTGGACACTGATGTTGCACTGTGTGCACTTTGAGTTATGAATTGTGTTCACAAATCTTTAAATACATAAATGAGAGTCAAGTGCAAAAAGGATACTTAGCCCAGTTCCTCAGGATTCATAATAGGTTGAGCCCCTGTACATCAGTAGTAAACGGCCTCAACCACTACAATTGGGGCAGGTTTTCTTGCTATTGTCTGGACACTCAGACAATAACTATACAGTTCACTCAAGTGAGCAATGAGTCTCTCTACATCTATGTTTAGTGGCCCTGGCATCTAGGAAGACACGCTGGCTAGAACAGGGGAAGAAGGGGCTTGACTCTTGCAGTGCATCCTGAGAGTAGCACTAAAGAAGCTGGTGCAATGAGGCCTTTTCCACTTACAGCCCTAGACTACTCCAGTTGCACCAAAAACAGCCACACAGCATTGGGCTACACATTCTCCTGTATGGAAAAGTAATAGAAACAAAATACTCGCTTAAGATGTAATAAAGACTGCCCTTTGGTGAAAAGGAGCCAACTAGGAAATAATTTATAAATGTTAGTCATAGAGCCACTAACCAGGCCTGATTTTTTATGCCATATGTATGAGCACATTTTCCCATAGACATTAAATGGGCAAAACCCTTTGATACATCTGGACCATTGTTCTCTGAATTTGCTGCATTAGTCAGTAATTGGCAAGGTAAGGTCGGAGAGAGAAACCCCTCAGCCAGTGTCCACAGCAGTCCATTTAGGGAGGAGTCACTTTTCAAGTTTACAGCGGCCTATGGTCCACCTAAGGTGTAGCTCCTGGGCCCTGGCTGACTTCTGTGTCACGTTCTGAGAAGCCGCCGTTTTCATAGAAAATATAACATTACTGCGGGTTATAAAAATGCGCAGATCCTATTCAACTCCCTCGTTTCCTCATTTCCCAAGTGGGGACCCCTGGACACAACACTGCAATGAAAGTGGTAAAAGCATAAACACGTTTTCATTTCTATTGATTCTCTTTGCATATATCAAATAACGTTTTACAGCGCGCTGTTCTGCTGATGTAGATACAAGGAGGGCACTGAGAGTAAGACGTAGGCCGCGCGGAGTGATTTATGGTATGGGGAGCTGTGTAAAAACCGAGTGGAGGCCTAATCTGATTTATGGTTCTAATTTTGTTTGGTCACAGTGTTACATCCCCTCTGTAGCACTGTGGAATTAGCATGAACGCTAAACTCGAAAAAATCGTTACCTCTGGCAATAGCAAGTGTCTTTATTCCAGGTACTTAATTTCATAACCTAGTGCGTCATTTGCTCAATTACACCACAAAGCTTAATAGGTCAAGACGCTCCATTTAAAAAGCACACCGCATAATATGCAAACAAACGAGAGACTGCTGGAAGAGGCTATTAGAAAGAAACTCGATTTTAAAGTAGCCATTAATGTCTGTACTGTGAGAATAGCGTATGTGTTTCAGGGATCGCATGGGGTGCGCGATCTCTTTCTACACACGTATGAAACAGGGGTTTTGACATGACAGATGGAACTATTTCTTTTCATTAAGATTTGCTCTCAAGCCCTATTCCCTGTGTATGATCAAGCACACAGTGGAAAGAGGTTCCCTTGTAAATTGCTTAAATTTACATAAGACAAATATGCCCTGTTGTGTCAAACCTGGAACCTGATGTCATTCCGCACATTTTTAATGAGCCCTTTGGGCAGGGGCCTTTTGTCCTGTCTGTATTTTTTACGTTCATCTCATTAGTCCAATATCAATCCTTTTAGGTGGCTTGACAAATGTATCTTTTTTCCTTGACACACTTTTTTGTTTGCCCTGTTTTAGGCCCTCATTGCGAGTGGGCCGATACATAAGAATTCTGAGATTTGAGATAAATATAAGCGGGTCAAACTCGTCGATATTTAGGAGAGGAAAAACGATCAGTATTCAAAAGAACATGTAGATTGTTATGCTGTAAGCGCCAAAATCCTCATGGTATTCGCCCAAAACACACAGGGGCATATTCACAAGGACTTATCGCCAAGTTATCGGCACTTTAGCGCAGCAAAAGTGGCGATAGAATTACCGCCCCTTTCGCAAGCTGGTGCTAACTGCCTACATCGCCACATAACTCCCGATAGCTGCCGCAAAAAACATCGCCACGGTTGACCCCGCCAACTAACGCTAATGAGATGCAGAATAAGCGTGTCCGTGCAAAAACACACGAAGAGACAACACCGCGCGATTCACAACGGACAGCCAGATCTGCGATGCGAGTCAAAAACAGGCGATAACCCGCGGTAGCAGCAGGGATTTAACACCTGCCTTTTGCTGGTGCTAAGCAGGACGACTGCCTGCACCACAAAAGGGAGCCCAGCCCACAGCCACACCCGAAGAACAACAGATGCCATGGAGCCACTGCCCATGCAGCTCGGAGACCCTAGAGGCCCACAACACCAACCGCCACCACCCCCAGGCCCCCCCACACCCCTGTGCCCACCCCCGGCCCACCCACCCCGGACAAAGATGTGCCACAGCAACTTTACGAAATCACGAGAAAAAAAATGAGCCTGATGTCTCACAAATACAACAACAACAAACATACATGTGTGGTCAGAATAAGGAGAAACAAACATTCAACTTTGAAATTCCCACAACATAACTTTATTAATACACAACACAAAACAACAATACTGAAGAATCCATGCGGATCCACTCCGGACAATCTGGAAGTCACAGCCTGCAAGAAAAAACCGAGATAAGAACGTGTGTCATGCGCTCATCAAAGGACAGTGAGAGAGAGAGAAAGAAAGGGAGAGAGAGAGAGAGAGAGAGAGAGAGAGAGAGAGGGAGAGAGAGAGAGAGAAAGAAAGGGAGAGAGAGAGAGAGAAAGAAAGGGAGAGAGAGACAGTGAAAGGAAGAGAGGGAGAGAGACTGCTGCCCATGCGCACCCCGGCCCCACTGCTCACTTTCCGCCACCGGTGTGTCTCCAACCACGTGCTGGTGCACGCTCCGAGCCTGGGACACGCTACCTTGGCAGCCTCCACATCATGCGGACCCGCCCCGCGGCCCACTAGGTCACACACCTGAATCTGGGCCTTGAGTTCGGAATGGGAGAGTCCATTACAGTGCACACGTCATCATCACAGGCTGCACACCCGCTCAGCTCCATAGGTGCCACTAACTCTGAGAACCTTGAGGCAACGCCAGGTGGCGGTAGGCCCGCGTCGCACGCAGGCTCCGGCCTACACTGCAGTCCACCAGGTCCCGTCTCTGAAATCGAGTACACAACAAATAATAGCAGAGTCCAATTCATTGCACACAGCATCATCGCCTGTCCGCCCCTGCGCACACATGCTGCTGCACCCCAGCCCCTCCCGCTGCCCAGCGGTGAATGTCCGCCCCTGCGCACCCAGGCCCCACTGCTCACCTGCTGCCACCGGTGTGTCCCCAAGAGGGCACACCACATGCCGGTGCTAACTCCAAGGCCGGGGCCCGCAGCCTTGGCAGTCCCCACATCATGCGGCACCCCCCGCGGGCCAGCAGGTCCCACACTTGATACTGGGTCTTGAGTCAGCAATGGCAGAGACCATATCAGTGCACACGTCATCATCGCAGGCTGCACACCCGCTCAGCTTCATAGGTGCGACTAACCCTGTGCAACTCAAGCCAGCGCCACGTGGTGGTAGGCCCGTGACGGCCGCCGGACGTCGGGGGCGACTAACCCTGTGCAACACAAGTCATGGACCCTCCATGATTGAGTCCCGTTGCGCGTACGTTGACAGGTCACCTCCGGCAGAGGGGAATGTGACGTTGCAGACCCCTTTTATTGGCGGTGTCACATGGCCCGTGACGCATCTGCTGGATGGGTGTGGTGTGTGTGCAAACCTGCCCTCAGGGAGTGGCCGTGGCATGCTGGCAACTAGATATTTGAAAATAGGGAATGCACACCCACTTAAAATAGTTTTATCCATTTAGTCCTCACCATTCATCCATGGTCGCGTGCTCATTGGAATGGTGCCCTGCCCCAATGGCACCTAGTAAGAGATTGCTATGTTCGAGGGACGGTTCCCCGCCCCCGCTCCAACGGCACAGCATGATGCTACTTGCATAATTTCTTCTTTTGTACATAATTTTATTCCTGGTTTTCCTTTAGTTTCATCATATCTTCCACTCTGATACCTCTTTTTAATTTCACACGTAAGGTAACATGCCAATTTTCAACGGTTTCTCATATTCAAGATTGTCCATCCGGACCTTATTTCAAGAATAAGTACAGACGCAAAAAAGTTCATCCGAAGCAGTATTTTAATAACCCAATGCATTTCGGGCACATCAAGCCCTTCATCGGGGGTAACTAAAAACAACAATGAAACACGCATCATTATTTTATCAAACATTACATAGTCTAAACAACAGCCGTGGTGACTTAATTACACCTCAAGTCTCTTCTGAACAACACCTTTCACATTCACTTGAGTAATCGTTTAAATGTCACACCATATGTTATTACCAAAACTATTAACACTGCCTGGTTCCAACTTGCTTCCCTCTGTTGTTTCTCCCTTATTACCAAACAGTAATTGCCTCTGACATGCACCCGACCCCTGCGCTGAACTTCACATCATCTCAATTTATATTTTCTAAACTGCACCTACTATCGTATTCCCCTCTCATCCACACTACCATACACCCAACACTTCTCTTTATACGACTAGTATCTCACCCACTTTACCGCGTCTCAACCACCTGTCCATCCCCCCTTATGACTCAGCTTCATCACACTTCATTATCATTCTCCCATTCTCACTGCTCCACACTCTTATACTACCCTCCCCCCTCTCTACTAACCACAACATTCACTCATGTTTCTATCACCCTCACCGTCTCATAGTAACCGCATAATACAATCAACTGCTTAACTCTCCCCCCATTAACATTCTTTACTGACACACAATACTCAAAAACAATTCAGCTATATTCTAACCCAAAATCACATTTTACATACCTGCCTGAGCTAAATAACATGTCCCTCCTCCTCTCGCATTTACAAGAAAAATGTTTCTCGTGTTTTTCAAAAGCGCCGATTTTTAAACACGCTCATGTGACCTAACACCTCCTACTTTTTGGCCACCAATTAATTAACCACCCGGTTACCCCGCCCTTGCTGGAAACATGTCCTAGAATCTTAATTACTACCAATCCCATACTGCACAGGGACAACACATTCAGACATTTCAATGGAATAACACAATGCTGGCAACTAGACCAGTGACCAGCAGCTCCCAAGCGTGGAATCCTGGGACATGTAGCTATGTCGTCCCCCCTCGGAGCGTAAGCGTAGTGGTCTGGCCTGGCGTACGCCGGACCAGCGTCGGGCGTGCAAGAATGATCCCGGGGCTCTGGGCGCTGGTTCAGTCCTGTCCGGACAAGGAAGTGATGAATCCGTGTGTCCCTGCTGTAGTGGCTATGCCGCCCGGAACGCAATCGGCAATGTAGCACCCTGTGACTCATGTCCCACGACATGTGCAACATGGACGTCAGGGGGAATCACTGACCCAACACACATCCACACTTACATACTTGAATGAACGAAGACATGACACAACTGTGCAATAGTGAATGATTTATTGTCATCCAGTGGAGTGTTGCAGCTGGAGCAGTACAGGGCCATGCAGACCCCACTTCACATCATAGGCACGTGGCGGGCCAGCCAGAGTCCTCCAGGGCATGACAAGTACATCGGAAGAGGAAGAGTCCAGACCGCAGTCTGATCGCTGTGTCATCGGTCATCTAACAGAATATGGCAGCCCATGTCCTGGTCCAAGGTGAGAGTCACAGAGTGCATCGGGGGCAGTGGAAGGTCATGATGCCAAGGGCAGAACCAAGATGAAACAGGCCAAATGGGTGGGAGGAATGCTACTGCCGCCTCATGATCAAGAAGTCTGGATCATCCACATCCTCGTCCTCTGATGTGTGCTCTGCCTCACCTGTGGGTGCTGCAGTTCCGGCTGCAGCACTGTGTGCCACTGACACATCAGGTGCAGGAGTAGAAATGTCTGCCGCACTGTGAGGCACTGACACACCAGGGGGCGCAGATGTCTATGGTGTAGGAGCAGCAGCATCCATCTGCACCAGGCCTTGTGGCAGCAATGCCATGACGAGGATCTGCAGGGCATGGTATATCCCAGTTACATTTTGCTGATGTGCAGCAGTGACAGCCAACCTTTCCGCCTCCATCCGCACCATGTCCTCCATGAGCCTCCGCATTTGTGCCAAATCACTGCTGAGATCGCTGGAGCCACTCTGACTTGACAGGTGTTCTTGTCTCTGAGTCAGGACTCCAGCGATGTCGGCCAGGGCTCGTTGGAGACCATGGAGCGGACTGTGGGTGTCCGTCAGGCACTGTAAGTGGTCCCCGAAGGGACGTAGACACCCATGGATAGCATCAAGTTTGGCTGCCAGGAGGTCAAACCCCACCCGCACCTGATCAGCCAGCTTCTCCTGGGCCTCTAACACACAGGTTTGGAAGGCCAGGTGTGTTCGAAGGGGTCCAGGGAGACAGCCGGTGTGGCAGGTGCTGCCTGCTGTGTGGTCTGTGCAGGGGGTGGGGTCTCCTCGATGCAGCTGGGCTGCCCTGATCCTGGAGGTGGGGAGCCGATGCGGGCGATGAGGTCTCTGAGGGCGTCGGTGTCGATGCTGGGGTTGTCATCCTTGTCATCAGTGTAGAGTTGTCGGGTCTGCTCTGCAGGTGGTGTTGATGGTCCCTCTGCAATGTTAAGGGGAGATGCTGCATTACATCGTGTGGACATGTTTGTCCAGGCATTGTACAACTTCACATACAGACTGCATGGCGAGGTACATTGTGACTGTGTTGGGGGTGATGCCTGTTAGATGCGGGACAGTTGACATTTCTACACCATCAGGGATGTGAGGTTGTACTTGTGCAGTTTCATCTCACATCCCCCTGCTATGCCAAATGTTATTGGCCAGTATCTTCACACAAGCGGCAGCAGTTTTGCCCTCTGTCCTGTTGTTCATGTGTTGCAGTTTGTACCACATTGTTGTCTGTGCTGCTGTGCTCTGACTGTCATATGTGTGTGCTGCAGTTTTGTGAGAGTCGCACCTGCAGCTCTGATTCTGCTGCCTCTTGCCCCTTGCAGGCGGTGTGCCTTTGACTTCTGTGTCCATGCAGTGTTGAGACGTTACCAGACTTGGGTGGATGTGTGTCTTGGTGGGAGTGGGGACTCTGGGGCATGGTTTGTCCGCAGATGTGTTGTTGACGTCAGGGGTTGATTGTGCACATGGATGTTTCAGAGTGTGACCTGCTCCTTTACGGATGTGGTCCACACTCAGCCACCTCAGTGTCGTTGCGTGCACCATGCCATGGTAATCGGACTGCAGGTATGGGATTCGTCATGCAGTGTCACTTACGTTGTCCGTGTGGCTCACGGACCAGCAGCTTGGCTGGGTTCAGCACATGTGCATGGGTTGTATATGAGCTGTGTGATGTGTGGGGTGGGCCCACTTTGGGCAGATAGTCGAGGGTGACATACTTGGTGTTCCTATGTGTGCTGCAGTATGGCAAGGGGATCAGGGACATGATCCGAAGTCAATGTGGGTGTGCAGTGTGGCCTGCTTATTTGTGCATGTGTGCCATTGTGCCCATCTCCCCCCGTCCCCCCAGGCCATGGTTGCTACTCACCCTGTTGCTGTTGTGTCCAGTCCTGTAGAGCATCTTGAACTTGGCCAGTATCCTTCTTGGGCCACCGCGAGCGCACCGCGGCAATCTTCACACTCTGGTGGGACTTCCAATCCCAGAGTGCAACGTGTGTCTCCTGTTCCCGGCGTCTGCTAATCAGCAGAGAGGGAGGGGCTAGCGTAGCCCTCTTCAGCGCGGCTCGCATGCCGCGGCGCGGGACACTTGACTTCATTGCGGGACCATCTAGGCACCCTTGGCGGAGGCAGCACCCTCTTACAGCCCTGAACCCATCTTGAACTTGGCCAGTATCCTTCTTGAGCCACCGCGGCAATCTTCACACTCTGGTGGGACTTCCAATCCCAGAGTGCAACGTGTGTCTCCTGTTCCCGGCGTCTGCTAATCAGCAGAGAGGGAGGGGCTAGCGTAGCCCTCTTCAGCGCGGCTCGCATCCCGCGGCGCGGGACGCGCGCGGGCCGCGCCCGGGCAAAGCCCGGGCCAAGGGCGGGCCCGTCCTTGCCCGTCATAGCCAGGAAGAGGCAGGGCAGGGCCATACCTCTTTTTACTGGTTATTGGGCCCCCCTGGACAAAAATTACGAACCTCCTAAAGGTACTGTGCTGTTGCGTGACCAATTATCTTAATGTAACATGTTTTTATGATTTTTGTTTGTAGTTACAATTTTGGAGCTGTATTGACTATAATATGAGCGCACTAATATTCTAAATTTTGTTGTATTTTTTTGTTTTTGTCAATTACAATTTGTATAGGTTCACTTTAGGAAAAATCTCCTACTTCGTGCATCTTAATGGGTAAAAGGAAATCTATGGAGGGTACAGGGGGGTCAGGGGGGTTAAACACTTTAGCAACTGGGGCAGGTAAGGGGAAGAAGGCCAGAAAGGCAAACAAAACTGTATCCACTGCTAATAACCATGTTATGGACAGGATCGATAACCTTATTATAGAATGCGAAGGGTTATTGAGAGCAGACCCCACAGTCCCCCCTGTTGGCGTTGACCCTGCTTCTGCAGGTGAACATACTCTCTTGCGCCTACCTATTGTCCCTCCAATGTTCCAGAAATCCCGTCGCAAGGACATAGTGTCTAGCCATGAGCTTATACATCCAGCTCCTGATTCGTCTTTGACGACTAACACTGCCCCCTGCTTGTCTACAGCTCCTAATTATGATGTCACACGTCACATAGAGCCCACAGTTATATGTACTAATCGATTTGCACCATTAGCTGAGGATTTTGATTCTTGCGATGACGTACAATCTCCACCCCTAGTTATACCCACAGCGAAGCCTCTTTCGGAATTAGATATCAGTCCTTCTTCCCCTCTTCAGGCTCTTATCCAGACTGTTAATACATTGAGGGAGGAGGTTGGACTTTTGAAAGCGACCATTGGGGAGCTCACAGTTACTGTTAAACTCTTAATTTCGACTAACCCCCCTAATGTACCATCTATGTGTGTTCCATCTAATCCACACTCGGTTGTAGTGCCTAGAGCCTCTCCTGACAAAGATCTTATCGCCCCCCTCAGGGGAGCCTTTATGGCTCCACCGGCAAAATTGGCAGGTCCCCCCGGAACTTTTCAGCCCGATATTAGTCAAAAACAACTCTACTCAAACATGACTGCACATTGTGGAAAGCCAACTGGTATTCCACTGGCTTCATCTATGGCCAGTAACACCTTTCTTCAACAAAGTGCACAATCAATGTTTCCCCCAGCACAGGCCCGGACAGTTTTTATGGTTAACGTTCCTAAACTTGGATTAGGAAGTAGTCTCGAGACTCATGATTCCTTGATAAACAAGTCCATACATTGGCTACGCCATGTCAGGTGTTGCCACTCCATAATTAGGGAGGATATAGTCGGTGCAAGAAGATGCTCGTCCAATTATGAACCTTTGGACTGCATCGCACTTACCCTGACTAATCCTGACCTGGCAGAAAATCTCTTAGCATTGGAATTTAGGACCTGTTCTCCTGATTCTTCATCCATCCAGGTTAGACGTTTTCCGTCATCTTCAGTGTCTAGGGCTCATGACAGCAAGAAATTTACATCTGCACCTAGGGGGTCTTCACTTGAATCTGTTGATTGACTATGTCAGGCACATCAACCTTTCCGACCTCTGCAGGAACAAAAGCTTTCCACGGTCACTAATATCTGTTGCTCTTCCAACACTGACTGTCCAAATACAACTTTAGATAGTTTGCTAACACAGATGAAACCCATTAGTACTGTTGGTGATCGGGGCTGTAGTTCGGGGGCCCATGGTATTGTAGTATCAACTAATGATTGTACTTTATCTCTTGTTCCACCTCACTTGACAAAACGAATTTCACAGAGCGATAGAACTTTGGGAACACAAATCAAAATTCTCTCCTGGAATATTGCAGGCCTTTGTAGCAAAATGCAGCTTCCCGATTGGAATAAGCAGGTAGAGGAACATCACATATGCGTTTTCCAAGAAACTTGGAGCGTAAGCCCACAATATAAATCAGGTTATACTTGCTTCTTTAAACCAGCTACTAACATGGGGAGGGGGCGCCCTTCTGGAGGTCTTGCTGTCTGGGTCAAAATTGACATGGACTGTCAAATTACTGAACATCTCTGTAATAGCCCTGACATTATGTGGCTCTCGATTAAGGGAGTAGGGGTGGACAAATTCTAGAGCTGTTTAATGTCTACATAAGGGGAACACCAGGGGGCAGACAGTCAAGTATTGTCCTGGCTTTAGAACAAGAACTATCTAACTGCCCTCCAAGCTCTTATATCATGATTGCAGGTGATTTTAACTGCACTTTCGAACCATTAGGGGCTGAGGATTTGTTAGGGATAGAGGAAGAAGACACCAAATGGGGCGTTCCATTGTTAAATATTCCTCCCATTAAGAAATGGACCCAGATAGCAATTCAAATAAATGCTCTGGCCGTCGAAACAGGTCTTAGGGCTGTAAATGGAAGATCTAGTTCGGACGCCTTAGGAACCAACACGTTTAATAGGGTTAACTGTCCCTCCAGAATCGATTATATACTATTAGACTTGCGGATTTGGAGATTGTTGATAGACATGGAAGTGGTCCCATCGTCGGATAGCGATCATAACATACTAAGCTTGATAATGGGTATCCCTTGGGCTTCTCTGGTTCCTGCGAACCAGACCCCAGGGCCTCTCATGACAACTAAAGAACTGATACCCTCTAATTGCAGAAGGTCACTTAAATGGTCAAAAGTCGCTACAGACGAATCTAAAATGGCAGCCATCAGACATGTCTTGTGTGAAAACACTCTTAGATTAAGAGAGGCTTTTGGTGAAATAGATGGCCTGACAAAGATCCCAGAAGTATATGACAAAATGATAGCCCAGGTAGGATCCTTTTTTAGTATGACTCTTAAAGCCGACAAATTAAATACAGGTAATAAAAAGCACCATACCTGGTTTAATGGGGATTGTAGACGGGGAAAAAAGGCCCTAGTCTTAGCACTAAGGAGCAAAAATTGTCTTTTAATTAGAGAATCTAGGAAGAATTATAAAATTTCTGTCTCTCATGCGAAGCGTGAGTGGGACAAGTCCCACTGGCAGAACCTAAAAGACGCTAGCACAGCTAGAGATCCCAAACTCTTTTGGAATATGGTCAGGTGGTCTGGTCAGAAAGATCCTGACCTTATCCCTAACCACATTACCTGTCAGGATTGGCATAGCCACTTTGGAAATCTCTACTCTGGCCCAATCTATCTCTCGAATCAGGGCCTCTCCATCAAATAAGCTTCTATCCCATAACGGACCCCACCGACCTCTTCACATCAGATGAAGTAGAGGCGGCTGTTAAGAAAATTGTTCCATCAAAAGCCCCGGGACCTGACGGTATTCCTGGGGATCTCTTTTTGGCTGACCCCCATAACTGGGCTAGTTATATTACGCTTCTAATCAATTGCCTCGCACAGGGCAGCCCAGTACCTGAGTCATGGAAGGGGGCTGAGGTGATTCCTATTTATAAGAAAGGCCCCAGGGATGATCCTGCCAACTACCGCCCAATCAGCTTGATTGATGCTATGCAGAAAGTAGTTGGCAGGGTGTTATTACAGAGAATTCACTGTTGGGTGGACGAAGAAAATATTCTTTCCCAATACCAAGCGGGATTTAGGGCTTGTATGGGGACAGTGGACCAAGCATTTAGGTTGCTCCTTATCTATTGGAAGGTGGTCCTCATTGGCAAGGGCAGTCTTTATTTGGCATTTATTGACTTAAAGACTGCCTTTGACCTGGTCCCTCGCGAGCGGCTGTGGTTCATCTTGGGCGAAATGGGGATTCCCCTGTTGTTGCTGAACCTGTTGATCCATCTACACGAGGGCACTTTCGCGCAAGTGAGGTGGGGGTCGCAAGGCCAGAAAACAGACAAAATCCCGGTTAACAGAGGAGTCCGCCAGGGCTGTGTCCTGGCGCCTACTCTGTTTTCCTTGTACATGAATGGGGTGGTCGATTTTCTCCAAGAGTGTCCAGCTGATGCCCCAGCTCTGCTGGGTGATAGGGTCCCCACCCTCCTCTTTGCGGATGACACTTTGCTCATCTCAAAGATGCCAGCAGGGCTACAAAAGCTTTTAGATAGATTTCATCTCTTCTGCGAATCCAGGGGGCTTATTGTTAACACCTCCAAGACCAAGCTCATGGTATTTAACCCTTACAGGCCATACAGAAGCAATTTTACCCTTGGCGGAGTTGGTCTGGAAAGAGTCTCAACTTTTGACTATTTAGGAATTCGGCTCACTGAGAATATGCAGTGGAGAAATCATGTTGATAAAATGCTTTTAAACCACAAGCGCACGACAGGAGTACTAACTAGAGAACACCGCTCCTCAGCGAGTAGACCAGTAGCCCCTGCACTCACCATCTATGCAGCCAAAGCAGTAAGCTCAGCCCTCTATGGTGCTGAGCTATGGGGCTTCGAGAACGTAGATTGTATTTGTAGATCTGAACATAAGTTCCTAAGAGGCTTAGTGTCGCTCCCTTCCAACGTCCCATTGAAACCTTTGATGAGCAATATGGGTAGACGCTCTTTCAAAGACGTAGCCAGGTTGCGGCCACTATTATTCTGGGCACGTTTGTGCCGGACTCCTGAGCTTTCCAATTACGCCTCAGCATTGGCAGAAGTGATGACCCTAGATGGCTGTCAAAAAATTCACTGGGTGTGTACCTTAAAGAAAATGCTAACTGCGCTCGGCTTTAAGGAATTGTGGGACTCACAAATTCCGCCCTGTAGGGCGGAGCTTAAAAGACGCTATTGGGCCTGGATAGATGACCAAGAGCATAACTTTGCTGGGGCAGGTAGGCTTACAGATGAATTTTACTTTCACAAACAGGTTATCTCATTTAAACCCTACCTAGATTTCATCCAGGCACCGCGCGACAGAACACTCTATATACAGTTTAGGATAGGATCACTTCCAGTTCTAGAGTTTACTGCAAAGTGGCGTGTGCCACATCAAACATCAAAGGAGTGTCCCTGCTGTAAGGCGCCTGCTGAGAGTGTAGCACATCTTATGTTCGCTTGCCCTTTCTATAAAAATGCTAGGTCGAGATGGCTTAAACCCATCTGCAGACAATTGGGAACTCAAGAACATTGTATTGCCCTGCGCATTTTAAAATCAGACGCACGGACCCTCTTTGCCTGCGGTGTGGCTAAGTATCTCGGCCGCGCCTGGATAACAAGACATACATTTTTGAGTGGGGTTTCATGATGAATGTTCATGTTTTTGTGTTAGTTTTAACGAAAATTGCTTGTATATCTTAAATTCCATTGTCATTTTATACTGTATCTTGCGAGGGTCATTTTGATGAATCTTACGTTTTTATGTTATTGTTTTAACTAAAACGATTTACACAAGATGCACTGTCACTTTAGATGATGAGAGCTGGTATGGAATGTTTTTTTTTTCTTTTTCTTTTTTATTGTACTGTGCTCCCAGATTTTGCAGTCCGTTCTTCCCAGCTTTGGGCCATCATGAAACACAAGAATTGATGGACTTTTAAAGTTTTTATGTCCCGTTTTTTATTCTGTATACTGTTTATGGATGGAAATAAGAATGTTAATGCTTTTAAGATACTTTGCTATCGAAATAAAGCTTTAAAGAGGCATGTGTGCCATTGTGCCCATCTCCCCCCGTCCCCCCAGGCCATGGTCGCTACTCACCCTGTTGCTGTTGTGTCCAGTCCTGTAGAGCAGTGTCCGGGCCCCCAACTCCTGCCACCGTATCCACACTGATGACTGTTGACACCATCTCCTCCATCTCATCCAGCTCCTCCTGCGGCGCAGGACTACCACCTCCAGTCTGCATTGCTGCTTTGAGGTTGTTGGCGAGTTTGCTCTTGGTTTTGCGCTTGATATCAGTCCATCGCCTCTTGACCTCGTCCATTGACCTCCTCTGCACTCTGACAGCAGTCACCTTGTCCAAGATGGACTGCCATATTCCATTTCTTGTGCCCAATGACACGGTGGAGGTGATGAACAGTTGTTGATGGTGTCCTATCACCTCCGGGACCAGGATCTGATTCTCCTGTGGACTGAACCGCGGCTTCCTCTTCTTCTTGTCCTTCCTTGTCCCCGAGGGCCCTGGCTGGGGCTCCGGGGGGCTTGTGGGGTTCCGATCGTCCCCTGTGCCTGCTCCGACCTGACTCCATCATGCTTCGCTGTTGGTGTTTTTTTGTTTGGTGTTTTTTTTTCTGTTTTTGTAGTGATTTTTCACGCATGACGTGTGTGTATTGCAGGCCTTGCGTGCCTTATCGCGGATTGTCTCTTCGCGATTGGGCCCATCGCGACTTTTTTCGCGTTAGGGTTTGGATTTTTATCGCCGTCGCGCTAGTTGTTTCGCGGACATTTGACGCGTTCGCGTGCGGATATCGCACGGTATCGCCGTGTTGTGAATGCCATGTTAACATGGCGTTATTTTCCCGCGATGGACTGCGTTGTGAGAAGTTGCGGTAAGATATTTTGGCGATGTTTATCGCAAGTTCTTGTGAATATACCCCACAATAGTTTGTTAGTTGCTAATTATGGCAACCTATAAATACCAAACACCCCAGTGTCAGTTTTTTATCTGGTGCAATAATTATCACACTTGATAGTGGACAATTCATAATGAGGCCTAAGTGTCAAAGACACTAAAGGGATTACATATATTTGCATGAATGAAAAGTATATGTGCACTGGCATTTTGCTCGGACTGAACAGGGTACAACCTTTCTATAGACATCATGGTTCATAAATCAAATTTTTATCGATTAGCCAATTTTGCATCTGTCTGTTGGTATAAATGGCGTTGCACATAACCTGCACCAGGTTATGTGATCTTCCCAGAAGTAAAAGAATTGCAATCTGCCTGTCATGCTGCTGTAACATTCACAACTGCATGAGGCTTCCAGACCAAGGTGTTGTCTCTACCAACATTATTTGCTTGTATCTTTATTTGTATATTTCTGTAGTTGGAGCATAAATATGGTAGGCCCTGTGAAGCATCAGAGCACTGTGCAAAGTGGCAGAAAACATGTAGGCCCTCATTACAAGTTAAGGGCCAAATTTAAATCCCTGTGCAAACAAGAGTTGTCACAAGGATCGGAATTACAAGTTGTAAGATAATGTTCACACCCGTGCAGTTTTCCACTGGTATATTTTGGCAAGTCAAGTTTGATGACATTTACTGGGGGTTGGTCATAAAAAAGGCAAGACTTGGAATACTGTGGTTTAAAACGGATTCTGCGTGTGATTCCTCCTTTCGATGAATACTTGAAACAGGAGGTATTAACTACATGTGGTGAATGACTTCTGAGTGGGTCGTAATTCAGAGTTGTATAGAATTTACTGCACTCGATAACGACCAGGTGCGATAGAGTGCTCACCCTTCATTAAATGTCAGCATATGAAGCCTGCTAGAATTTAAGAGGGGAAAAGAGTACAGTATTCACTGACTGTGACATGTGGAGTTTGGTGCAGCAGGCACCAATATCCGCATGTTATTCCCCAAGAAAACGGAATAGGTGTCATCTATCGCAACATATACATTTAAAACACTGGGGAGTCAGATTTTATCAGGTGCGAATTTATTGATCCTTCCATCCGGCCCACTCATAATCAGGGGCTCTCTGTAATGACATTTACCACGTGTAGTAAATACCTTCCCCCTATTCCGGCCAACTTGTAATTGGGGTCATTACATCAAAGGGGAGCAAGAAACAGGGAACATCTTTGGTTGAGAAAGGTTTTATATTAGCAGTTGATACAGACGTTTAACATAAAAGCATCAAACCTTGCATAATTTTGTATATCAAATTTAATTCCAGGAATTCTAGTGGTTCAAGTGGCGTACTTGGAGATTCACACCTGGTCGCTCGCAAATGCCATACAATGGAGCGTTTTGAGTAGTTTACATGTTCTTCTGTCTGATGGTGGGCAGGGGTGCTCAGACAAATATTTTGCAAATGAAATGCAAGCTGCTAACATTTAAATAAACCTAGCTTGGACGAGGACAGTTGTTGCATTTTTTTAAATTATTTTCTTCGTTATTTCCAGTCCCGGTATTTTACTCAATATTAACATCTCGAAAGACAGCAAGGCATTCTACTATTCACAAGACTTTTGGATACTTAGTCATAGGGCCTGAGCACTCATTTACCTGGACCGGGTATTCCGCAAAGGAAGATATAAGGAAAAAAGACAACTTATAATGGTATATTACCTTTACCACTCAATAATTACAATGTGGTAGCTTCACCACGCACTAATTACAATGTATGATATGCTGTAACGCAAGTTGATTCAACTCATTATTTTACATTGCAAGCCGTTACTACATATATATAGGTAAGTATATAGGTATGGGTTTTATTAGATATAGGGTTTGGGGTGATGGGTAAGCGTGTAGAAAGGGGAATTGGTTTGGGATGGTTTACTCCTCCTAAAAACAAAACAAAAAGACATGAGTTTATTGGATATAGGGTTTTGTGTGAGGGGGTAAAAAGGGAAGCTGAGGTTTTCCCCCCAAAAAGTTAAAATAAAAGAGTTTTATTTGCTATAGGACTTTAGGTGATGGGTAAGGAGATAGAAAGAGGGGTTGGGAGGTTTACCCCCCACAAAATAAAATAAAAAAAGTTTTGTTTAATATTGGGTTTTCGATGATGGGTTAAGGTGTGTTGAGGTGGTTTACTCCTTCGGTTAAAAGTTCAAATTCACTTCAACAGTTGTAAATATACAAATATTTAGGGAGGAGTACTCTAATTTTTAATAGTAATTGATTTTTTTTTTTTTAAACATAAATATTTACATTTGGATTTTTAGAAATATATGATTTTGATTATTTAGGTACTAGGGCTCTAGGGGCCCAGGTTGGGGAGTATTTTACATTTGGATATTTGTTTGGGGAAGAGGTGCTTTTTTTTCTTTACAATTTAGGTGAGTAAGAGTTTTATTTTTTTGTAGTATGTTTTTAATATTGTTTATTAGTAATTTAATTTATTTAACAATTAATAACATCTGTATTTTTTTTTTTAAACATCATGGGGCATATTCTCATGGACTTATCGCCGAGTTAGCGGCACTTTATCGCAGCCAAAGTGGCGATAGATTTATCGCCCTATTCACAAGCTGGTGCTAACAGCCGATATCGCCAGTTTACCTGCGATAGCAGCCGCAAAAAACATCGCCACGGATGACACCGGCAACTAACGCTAATGAGATGCAGAGTAGGCATTCCCGTGCAAAAGCCCGCGACAACACCACTTCGCAACATTCTCAACGACCAGCCAGATCGGCGATAAGATCACAAAACATGCGATAAGGCGCGTTAGCAGCAGGGAATTAACACCTGCTCTTACCTGGTATTAAGTCGGACGATAACCTGCACCAGAAATGGGAGCCCAGCCCACAGCCACACCAGAAGAACAACAGATGCCATGGAGCTACTGATCATGCACCCGGACACCCAAGAGGGCCACAACACCCACCAACACCCCCCCCAGAATCCTCCCCCCCCGGGGCCCTACCCCGGACAAAGATATTTTACATCAACTTTACGAAATCATGAACAAAACAATTCGCCTGATGTCGCACAAGTACAACAATTAAGATTCATGTGTGGTCAGAAAAAGGAGAATCATTCATTCATCTTTGAATTTCCAAACAAATTATTTAATTCAAATTTAACTCAAAACAACTATTCGGAAGAGTCATGGTGGGTCTTCTCTGGACAATCTGTAAGACACAGCCTGCAAGACAAAATTCAAGATAAGAAGGTGTGTCATGCGCTCATCAAAGGACAGAGAGAGAGAGAGAAAGAGAGAGAGAGAAAGAAAGGGAGAGAGAGAGAGAGTGAAAGAGAGGGAGAGAGAGAAAGAGAGAGAAAGGGGGAGAGAGGGAGAAGGAGAGAGAGAGTAACAGAGGAAGAGAGAGAGACAGTGAAAGGAATAGAGGGAGAGAGAGTGCCGCCCCTGCGGACCCAGGCCTCACTGCTCACCTGCTGCCACCGGTGTGTCTCCAACCACGTGCCGGTATACACTGCAGTCCACCAGGTCCCTTATCTGAAACAGAGTCCAGATTTATGAATGGCAGAGTTCATATCAGTGCACACGTCATCATCGCCTGGCCGCCCGTGCGCACACAGGCTGCTGCACCCCAGTCCCTCCCGCCGCCCAGCGGTGTTTGCCCGCCCCTGCGCACCCAGGCCTCACTGCTCACCTTCCGCCACCAGCGTGTCTCCAAGAGGGCCCACCACGTGCCGGTGCAAGCTCCAATCCCGGGGCCCGCGACCTTGGCAGCCTCCACATCATGCAACCCCGCCCCGCGGGCCACCAGGTCACCCACGTGATTCTGGGTCTTGATTTCGCAATGGCAGAGATCATATCAGTGCACACGGCATCATCGCAGGCTGCACACCCACTCAGCTCTATAGGCGCCACTAACTCTGTGAACCGCGAGGCAACGCCACGTGGTGGTAGGCCCGTGCTGCCCGCTGGCTCAGGCCTACACTGCGGTCCAGCAGGGCTCACACAAACCCTTACCAGTCCGGACCGCCAGGACGGCGCATCATCGCAGGCTGCACACCCGCTCAGCACCTAAGGTGCCCCTACCTCAGTGCACCGAAAGTCACCGTCACCGTTCCGCAAGTCATGGACCCTTTCTGATTGAGTCTCGTGATATGCCAGGCGGACGCAGCCATGTCACCTCCGGCAGTGGGGAAGAACTGGGACACGTAGCGTCGTCATCCCCCCCTTTATACGTAAGCCGAGTGGGCTGGGTCGGCGTACGCCAGGCCAGCGTAGGGGTGTGAATAATTATCCCTGGGCTCGGGGCGTGGTTCATTTCTCGGCTGGACAGGAAACCAACTGATGCATTTTCTCTGTTGCAGTGTCTGCGCCACACGGCCCGCAATCAACAATGTTGCAATGTTGCATGCACCTGGAGGGCGGCCGCGCACGAAGGGATTGTACAAGGAGCGCAAGGCCGCTCGGACTCTTGGCTCATGCATGCCAACTGTTGTGTGTGTATCGCTATTGGTGCACTGTTAGACCTGGCACCATTAGCGTGGGTCTCCCTTCCATTTTTCGCTGTTGCCTCGTGTTTTTGCTGGTTATAGATGCTTTGGGCACTGTGCCACTGCTATTCAGTGCCACAGTGCAAGTGCTCCCTATGGTAAATTGATGTATGGATTAGTGACTCCATGATTGGCTGGTTTGGTTTACTTGTCAGACCCTAGTACAGTGCACTGAGTGTGCCCAGGGCTTGTAAACCAAATGCTGCTGGTGGGCTTGCAGCACTGGTTGTGCCACCCACAGAAGCAGCCTGTAAAAGTGTGTCTCAGGTCTGCCATTGCAGAGCCTGTGTGCAGTCTGTGACTGCCATGTTGACTGGACAAGTGCACCCACTTGCCAGTCCCTAAACCTTCCCTTTTCTTCATATCAGACACCCCTATGGTAGGCCCAAGGGCAGGGTGCATTGTAAGTATAAGGTAGGACATGCCCTGGTGTGTGTGGCATGTCCTAATAGTGAATTACAGCCATTTTTCGTTTTTCACTAGTGCAAGGCTACCCCCATAGGCCAGAATGGGCAGTTTGATTATAACATCTTATAATCCTAACTGACCCAGGGTACATGGTAGAAAAACGAATTTAGTATGCCTGAACTCAGAATGATAAAATACATCTTTTAGTGAAGTTGGTTTTAACATTCTGTGTTTGAAAATTCCACTTTTAGAAAGTAGGTATTTTCTTGCCTAACTATCCAAGCCTGCCTCTGCTAGGTTGTGTATTCCATGTCTGGTTTGTGAGTGACAGGGGCTGGGGGATTCCAGGAGACAGGGCTGAATAGAGAGATCTGCATGTAGATGGGTGGGAGGAGTTGCACCTGGGACCTGAATAGGGCTGTGCCTTCCCTCCACAATGCTGGCTCCACCTCCTGTGGTGCGTCTGATGTCCCTGGCCTACACTGTGAAAGGAAAGAAGGAGTTTTGTCAACAAAGTGCTCCAGGACTGACCAGAACTGGTTTGGACTAGGCAAAGGCCTCTCTGCCTCCAGAGAACAAAGGGAAAATTAGTATAAAAGAGGGGACCCAAACCCCAGAACTTTAGATCACTTTGGGAAACAAGAAGAACCTTTGCTGAGGAGAGGAACCAGAGAGAGGACTGCAGGAGGAGACTATCCCTATGCTGAGTGCTGTTTGGGGGATTGGCCTGCAGTGGTTGCCTGACTGCCAAAGAAAGGAGAAAGGACTTTGTGCTACTTTCAATTCAACTTGTAAAGGATCTCCAAGGGCTTGAGAGAGGCTTGCCTCCTGCTGAAGTCTCAGGGACAACAGACTTCACCCAGCAGCTCCCCAAGAGTTCTTTTGAAGTGCCTGCTGTTGTGTTGGGCCTTCTGAGGGACTGCGTGTCGCAAGGAGTTGGAAGCGCGACTCACGAAGAAGCGTGTCGCCGCCGCAGCCGCTGTTGTCGCATCGCTGAAGAAGGGTGTCGCCGCTGCCGCTGTCGCTTCGCAACACAGAAGCGCCTCGCATCGCCGGAGAAGAGGATCGACGTCGCATCAGACGCCGCCGCATCATCAGAGAAGCGTGTCGCCGCCGCAGCCGCTGTCGTCGCATCACTGAAGAAGGGTTTCGCAGCTGCAGCTGTCGCATCGCATCGCCGAAGCGCCTCGCATCGCCGGAGAAGAGGATCGACGTCGCATCAGACGTCGCCGCATCACCGGGAAGCGTGTCGCAGGGCCTGTCGCGGCTCAGAAGAATCGTTGAGTCGCCGCACGGCCGTCGGGCGTGCACGCATCGTGTCGCATCAAGAAGAAGACGCCATCTTTGTTTCATTGCACCGGATCTTCATCGCATCACGGCGCTGCTTGTCGCATCGCCACGGAAGCGCAGTAAGAAACCAACGCATCACCTCCCCACACGGAGAAGAACTGACGCATCCCCTACGCAGCAGTAGGGACCCGACGCATCACCGTTCTTGCGTGTAAGGAACCGACGCATCACCTTCCCTGCAACACTTTCGTTGTATAGCGTTACGCATCCAAAGGTACATTGAACTCAAAGTGTCGCATTTACCACCTAAAGAGAACTGAGCTATTTCTACCATTTTTAAGTACAGTATTGTGGATTTTTGTCGTTTGTGGTCTTGTGTTAAATCTATATAAAAGATACTTATTTTTAATATACAACCTGTGTGGTGTCCATCTGTAGTGTTGTCACTGGGTTACTGTATGTGTTCACAAATGCTTTACACACTGCCTCTGAGATAAGCCTGTCTGCTCGTGCCAAGCTACCAAGGGGGTGAGCAGGGGTTATTTTAGGAGTGTACCCCCTTACCCTGACTAGACGCAAGGGTCCCTATTTGGTCAAAGGTACCGACCTCTGCCAACTAGAGACCCCCAAATCTAACATTGGTGGTCAACGGTGAGGATTCTTGACTTGCATTTGTGACTCATATACAGTGATTGGTGGATACTACTAGTGAGTGCAGACCAAACGCGACCACATACTTTTGGTAGATTGTTTTTCCTGGGATTTCCTATTTTTGCCAAGAACTGCCAAGTTTAACCACCATGGATAAAGCAGCATCCATAGCATCTGTTGATTTTGATTGGGAAGAGGAGAAACTAGAATGCTACAATGTGAGACAGCTAAAGCACTTCTGCAGGAAATTTAAAGTTGCTATGACCGGTCTCACCAAGAAGGAGGAGTTCCAAAGGGCGCTGAGGGCCTGGGTCGAAGCAAGGAATACCCCTGAGAATGAGGAGGGGGCTGAGAATGCAGATGAGCAGCTGGAGGGGCCATTGGGTCCAGATGGGAGGAGAGCAACTTCCCCAGCAGGTAGCAGTGTTTCTGCCAAAGGCCTGTCCCCAGAAGAGCTGGAGGACAGGGAGAGGAGTAGGATGCATGAGCTGGAGCTAGCAAGAATGAATGGGGAGTTAGAAAGTAAGAAATTGGCCCTAGAGGAAAAAAAGATGCAACTGGAGCATGAGAGAAGTTTGAGGGAGTTGGAATTGAAAGCGAGGAGCTTAGAGATTACTCCCTCTGGTGGCAGCACACCATCCATGCCTGTAGAAGCAAGAGTGTATATCCCTAAAGATGTGGTAAAAGAGTTTTTCAAAAATGATGACATTGGGCAGTGGTTCAAGGCCTATGAGGTAGCCATGTCCTCCCACCGTTTCCCTGAGAAGGATTGGGGAGCGGGGGTGTGGGGGCGGTTCCTTAGTGAGGGGCGGGATACCTTGTTGGACTTGCCCTCTGAAGTCCACAATTCTTATAGCCACATGAAAGATGCATTGATGTCCAGGTATGGGTTAACTCCTGAACTGTATAGGCAGAGGTTCAGGAATTGCAAGAAGATAGAGGGCAGTACCTGGGTAGAATATGTCACTTTTTTCTGCAGAGCACTGGTGAAGGGTAGCAAAGTAAATGATTTTGAGGCGCTCTTTGATTTAATTGCATGGGAGCACTTGTCAAGTAATTGTTTTCCAGAGCTACGCCAGCACCTGATTGATAGTAGGCTGACTAACCCTAGGAAGCTTGCTGAGGAGGCGGACCGCTGGGTGAGCACCCGGGTCCACAAGGGTCACGTGGGAGACTCCGCCAAAGGTGGGCAGGGTCCCCAGCAGAAGAGTGGGGGGACAAGGGTAAACAGAGGGAGTTCCAGAGAGGGCCCCAAAGTAATTCCCAAGGGAACTGAGGGAAAGGTTCCCAGCCTCCCCTGAGAAGAAGCAAGGGCCCGACAGGTAAACCTGTTCAAAGAGGGCCCCTGACCTATTTTAAGTGTGGCCTAGTGGGTCACGGTTCATGGGATCCCCAATGTCCCCAGTTTGGGAAGACAGCACCCACTGGTGCAACACCCCGGCAGTTGGCTAGTGTAGCCCTGGGGGAGGAGATGGGTGCCCAAGGTGGGTGGGGTCCCGCAGAGATGTCCCTTGTCTCTTTAGGAGACTGTGAGGTGGTCCCCAGGACCCAACTGCCTGATAACACTAAAAGTACAGGCAGTGGGTGACCATCAATGGCCATAGAGTGGAGGCTCTTCGAGACACAGGAGCCAGTGTGACAGCTGTCAAGTGTCACCTGGTGTCTGAAGAGCAGGTTGTCCCCAATGCATTTTACCCAGTTGTTGCCGCTGACAACACAGAGAGCCACTGCAAGGTGGCTCAGGTTCCCTTTGAGTGGGGGGGGGTCTCTGGTACTCTTCAAGTAGCTGTGAGGCCAGCCATGCCTGTTGACTGTTTGTTGGGGAACGATTTGGAGAGCTCACCTTGGGCTAAGGTGGAGCAAAGTGCTCATTTGGAGATGTTGGGTCTGCCTGACTGGGCGTGTGTGACCACACGGTCCATGGCAGCCAGTAAGGGTGTTCAAGAGGACCTGGAGCCTGAGAGGGGGGCCCAGGTGCCTGCCTTAAAGAGAAGAGGCAGGGGGCGTGGGAAACCAGCCCCCAAAGTTCCCACGGTCCAGGAGGAGGTAGACCCTGAGGGGGATGCCCTGGAGCCTACAGGGGAACAGGTAGCTGAACTGGGGGACCTGCCTGAGCTGACCCATTGGCAGCAGGAAGGAGGACCCTCCAGGGAGGAGTTCTGTGAGGAGCAGAACAAGTGCCCTTCTCTTGTGGGTTTGCGGCAGCAGGCTGCAGACCAGGCAGCAGGTGATCAGTCTGGATCACATTGGATCTACTGGGTGATTGGTCTCCTGTATACTGAGCCTAAGGTTGCTGAGCCTGGGTCAGCCCGTGTGCTGGTGGTACCCCAGCACTTCAGAGCCTTCCTACTGGGGCTGGCTCATGATGTGCCGTTAGCAGGACATTTGGGGCAGGACAAGACCTTTGAGAGGCTTGTCACCCACTTTTATTGGCCCCAAATGCGCAGGAGTTCAGATACTCACTGCAGGACCTGTCAGACTTGCCAGGCAAGTGGAAAGAGTGGGAGGAAGCAACAGGCTCCTCTCCAGCCATTCCCTGTGGTCAGCACCCCCTTTGAACGGGTGGGTATTGACATTGTGGGGCCACTGGACCCCAAGACAGCCATGGGCAACAGGTTCATCCTGGTCTTGGTGGACCATGCCACCCGGTACCCGGAAGCCATCCCTCTCAGGACAGTGACGGCCCTCGTGGTGGGACGGGCACTGATGGGAATTTTCTCCCGTGTGGGGTTCCCTCGAGAGGTGGTGTCTGACCGAGATACAAACTTCATTTCCAAGTATATAAAGTCCCTGTGGCAGGAGTGTGGGGTAACTTATAAGTTCACCACTCCTTACCACCCCCAAGGAAATGGGTTGGTTGAGAGATTCAATCGGACCCTAAAAGGCATGATTATGGGTCTTGAGGAACCTATGAGGCGTAAGTGGGACGTCCTCTTACCATGCCTGCTCTTTGCATACCGTGAGGTGCCACAGAAATGTCTAGGGTTCAGCCCATTTGAGCTTCTCTATGGACACCCAGTGAGAGGACCTCTGAGTCTGGTCAAGGAAGGCTGGGAGCAATCTCCCAGGAAACCTCCCAAGGATGTATATAGCTACATGCTGGCCTTCAGGAACCAGACTAGGCGTTTCAGGCAACTCGCTGAGGCGAATCTGGAAGCCAGCCAGGAGGAGATGAAGCGGTGGTACGACCAGAATGCCACTCTTGTAGAGCTTCAGCCTAGTCAGAAAGTGTGGGTCATGGCCCCAGTGGAGCCTTGTGCGCTCCAGGATAAGTGGACCGGACCATTTGAGGTGGTGGAGCGCAAGAGTCCTGGTACCTACTTGGTGGACTTGCGGCCTCCCAGGAACCCCTTGCGGGTCCTGCATGTCAACCGCCTGAAGCCCCACTTGGAGAGGTCCGAAGTGGGCATGCTCTTAGCGACAGATGCTGGAATGGAGGAGACTGAGCCTCTTCCTGACCTCCTGTTGGTGACAGAGCGAGATGGGTCAGTGGATGGTGTGAACCTCTCTTCCACCCTGACCCCTGAGCAACAGAATGACTGTCACCAGTTGCTGGGGCAGTTTTCTGATCTGTTCTCCCTGATTCCCAGTGTCACTGATTGGTGCGTCCATGATGTGGACACTGGAGACAGTCCTCCTGTTAAGCACAAAACGTACAGGGTCACTGACAGGGTGAGAGCTTGCATCAAGGAGGAGGTCTCCAAGATGCTTGCGTTAGGGGTGATTGAGTCCTCTAACAGTCCTTGGGCCAGCCCAGTGGTCTTGGTCCCAAAGGCTGCCGCACCGGGTGCCACGCCAAAACTCCGGTTCTGTGTGGACTACCGAGGGCTCAATTCAGTCACGAGGACTGATGCGCACCCCATCCCCAGAGCTGATGAGCTCATCGATCGGTTAGGGGCTGCCCAGTACCTCAGCACATTTGATCTAACATCTGGGTATTGGCAGATCGCCTTGACTGATGGGGCAAGAGAGAGGTCAGCATTCTCCACACCAGATGGGCACTACCAGTTCCGGGTTATGCCCTTTGGGATGAAGAATGCCCCTGCCACCTTTGAGAGGTTGGTCAACCAGGTGTTGGCTGGACTGGAAGGGCCTGATTCACAGAACTAACTTACGTCAAAAGCGTAAAGTTAGTACCTTTTAGTATTCACAGAATACACTTACTCATTTTGGTATTCACAGAATGAACTTACTCATTTCGGTATTCACAGAAGTTAGTAGTCTTAACTTTAGGACTCCTAAATGCCTTCTGTGAATACCGAAGAGTCTTAAGTTAGGATTTTCTCAGTTTAGGAGTAGTAAAGTTAAGACTCCTAACTTTACTACTCCTAAACTGAGAAAAATCCTAACTTTAAGACTTTCGGTATTCACAGAAGGCATTTAGGAGTCCTAAAGTTAGTAGTCCTAACTTTACAACTCCTAAAATGAGAAAAATCCTAACTTTAAGACTTTCGGTATTCACAGAAGGCATTTAGGAGTCCTAAAGTTAGGAGTCCTAACTTTACTACTCCTAAACTGAGAAAAATCCTGGGCCTGATTCACAGAACTAACTTACGTCAAAATCCTAAACTTACAACAATTTTGGTATTCACAGAATGAACTTACACATTTGGGTATTCACAGAATGAACTTACACATTTGGGTATTCACAGAATGAACTTACACATTTGGGTATTCACAGAATGAACTTACAACAATGTTGGTATTCACAGAATGAACTTACACATTTGGGTATTCACAGAATGAACTTACAACAATGTTGGTATTCACAGAATGAACTTACTCATTTTGGTATTCACAGAATGAACTTACAACAATTTTGGTATTCACAGAATTAACTTACTCATTTTGGTATTCACAGAAGGCACTTACTCATCAATGAGTAAGTGCCTTCTGTGAATACCAAAATGTGTAAGTTACACAAAATGTGTAAGTTACACAAAATGTGTAAGTTACACAAAATGAGTAAGTTACACAAAATGTGTAAGTTACACAAAATGTGTAAGTTACACAAAATGTGTAAGTTACACAAAATGTGTAAGTGTCTTCTGTGAATACCAAAATGAGTAAGTTTATTCTGTGAATACCAAAATGAGTAAGTTCATTCTGTGAATACCAAAATGGTAGTAAGTTTAGGATTTTGTCGTAAGTTAGTTCTGTGAATCGGGCCCCTAACTTTAAGACTTTCGGTATTCACAGAAGGCATTTAGGAGTCTTAAAGTTAGTAGTCCTAACTTTACAACTCCTAAAATGAGAAAAATCCTAACTTTAAGACTTTCGGTATTCACAGAAGGCATTTAGGAGTCCTAAAGTTAGGAGTCCTAACTTTACTACTCCTAAACTGAGAAAAATCCTAACTTTAAGACTTTCGGTATTCACAGAAGGCATTTAGGAGTCCTAAAGTTAGGACTACTAACTTCTGTGAATACCGAAATGAGTAAGTTCATTCTGTGAATACCAAAATGAGTAAGTGTATTCTGTGAATACCAAAGGTACTAACTTTACGTTTTTGACGTAAGTTAGTTCTGTGAATCAGGCCTGAAGAGTTCAGTGCCGCCTACCTGGATGACATTGCAGTGTTCAGCGCCAGTTGGGAAGAACATCTGTGCCACCTCTGGGAAGTGTTGATGGCGCTGCGGAGGGCAGGCCTCACGGTTAAGGCGAGCAAGTGCCAGATCGGGCAGGGTTCCGTGGTGTACTTGGGACACCAGGTTGGGAGCGGCCAGGTGGCGCCCCTACAGCCCAAGATTGAGACCATCCTGGCTTGGGAGCCCCCCAAGACCCAGACAGAGGTTAGAGCCTTTTTAGGACTCACTGGGTATTACAGGAGGTTTGTCAAGGGGTATGGCATCATCGTTGCACCCTTGACAGAGCTGACTTCCAGGAAGCAGCCCAAGAAAGTGTTTTGGACTGACACCTGTCAGAAAGCTTTTGATGCCCTGAAAACTGCCATGTGCACGGCGCCCGTACTCCTGGCACCCAACTTCTCAAAAGAGTTTATCGTTCAGACGCTTCAGAGCATGGTGTGGGGGCTGTTTTGTCACAGATAAATGAGGAGGGCCTAGATCAACCCGTAGCCTTCATCAGTAGGAGGTTACTTCCACGGGAACAGAGGTGGAGTGCGATTGAGCGTGAGGCATTTGCTGTGGTCTGGGCACTGAAGAAGTTGAGACCATACTTGTTTGGGACTCACTTCCGGGTTCAGACAGACCACAGGCCCCTCAGATGGTTGATGCAGATGAGGGGTGAGAATCCAAAGCTGTTGAGGTGGTCCATTTCTCTACAGGGGATGGACTTCACGGTGGAACACCGCCCTGGTACAGAACATGCCAATGCTGATGGTCTGTCCAGATTTTTCCGCCTTAGTGATGAGAACTCCCAGGAGGTAGGGTAGTTCTCCCCACATTTCAGCTGAAGGGGACACGTGTTAGACCTGGCACCATTGGCGTGGGTCTCCCTTCCATTTTTCGCTGTTGCCTTATGTGTTTTTGCTGGTTATAGATGCTTTGGGCACTGTGCCACTGCTATTCAGTGCCACAGTGCAAGTGCTCCCTATTGTAAATTGATGTATGGATTAGTGACTCCATGATTGGCTGGTTTGGTTTACTTGTCAGACCCTAGTACAGTGCACTGAGTGTGCCCAGGGCTTGTAAACCAAATGCTGCTGGTGGGCTTGCAGCACTGGTTGTGCCACCCACAGAAGCAGCCTGTAAAAGTGTGTCTCAGGTCTGCCATTGCAGAGCCTGTGTGCAGTCTGTGACTGCCATGTTGACTGGACAAGTGCACCCACTTGCCAGTCCCTAAACCTTCCCTTTTCTTCATATCAGACACCCCTATGGTAGGCCCAAGGGCAGGGTGCATTGTAAGTATAAGGTAGGACATGCACTGGTGTGTGTGTGGCATGTCCTAATAGTGAATTACAGCCATTTTTCGTTTTTCACTATTGCAAGGCTACCTGTTCCCCATAGGCCAGAATGGGCAGTTTCATTATAACATCTTATAATCCTAACTGACCCAGGGAACATGGTAGAAAAACGAATTTAGTATGCCTGAACTCAGAATGATAAAATACATCTTTTAGTGAAGTTGGTTTTAACATTCTGGGGTCGATTCCGATTCGGGCCGGAAAAAGCACCGACCTACTCGGAGCCGGAAATTATACCGACCGACACGTACCTGTGGCGCCCGACACGCCAAGTACGATGCAAAGCGCGCAAAATCCGACCGACACGTACAGAACCCAAGCTGAACGACCGAGCCGCATGGAAAACAGCAATCCGGCCGGAAAAACACGCGAATCGAACCGACCGACACGCACCCGGAACAAATCCGACCGAAACGTACACGCGAACTCCAAACCGCAAAGTACGATGCAAGGCGCGAAAACCACGACCGAGTCGGACGGAGGACAAGCCGCACGACCGACACGCATACAAAACCGAGCCGAAGCAACACAAAACACCGCGACCGACGCGTACGCAGCATAGAAAACAGCACAAACACAGCGTGAACGAAACGGAGAACACCGTACGAGACAAATGCAGCGTCCGACTCGGTCACAACAACGTTTCCAACATGCACAGACAGTACAAAGGAAAAATCACACAAAAAAGGCCAAACAAGCAATTACAAAGCCAATAAATACTGGGGGTGGGGACAGAGAACAAAGACACACCCACAACTCCACCCATATAAAGGACACAAATCCCAACCATGATCCTTTGCAAATGCCATTCCACTGCCAGCACCCAAGAGACAGCAACCACACACCCACAGCTCATCCCCCACACAAGCCACACACCATCAGCACACCAACAAATACCTACCTCACATACACCCAGCAAAACACGCACTCACACACCCTCACCTGCACACCAACACACACATCACTCACCATCACCACCCATCACCATGCCCCCCAAGAAGAATCACAACTTCCTAGATTGTGAATTGGAAGTCCTGGTAGACAAGATCCTCAGGGTAGAGCCACAGCTGTTTGGCGCACTGGTCCAACAGACCCCCATCTCCCAGAAAACCAAGTTGTGGGAGAGGATCATCAACAGGGTGAACGCACAATCACCATGTCTGCGCACAAAGACCGACATCCAGAACAGGTGGTATGACGTGCGCAGGAGGGTCCGGGAGCTGCTCAAGAAAGACTACCTCCTGAGCCAATACACCGGCAGTGGCCCTCCTGCCAAGCCAGTATACCTCAGGCCCTGGGAGGAGAAGGTGCGGGCCATCCTTCCGCCAGTGAGCGTATATGGACTAGAGAACATCCCAGAGCCTGGTGAGTACACAACAAATGTACACAATATTCTGCCACAAAACACACACACATCACTGTCAAGGGGAGAGTCAAACCATGCACTCATAGCAATTACACAGCAACCAGAACAGAATCATCCCAAAATGTGTATGTCAGTCAGATAAACACAACACATGCCATCAAAAAAGTTACATCCAACCGTGCCATCACATGTACAAACACAACTACAACTACAGCTAGGCAGTGGCACAAATAGAACTAACAAACACATCCAGACATGTAGCCACCACAACAACACCAACACACAGTGAAGACCACTGAAAGGAAGGAATTCTGTGTATGCTGGCCAAGTCAGTGTAGCCAATAGCATCATGGGAGTCGCAGTCACACATATTGCCCCCCCCCACAACTGTCCCATCAATACCACCATGAACCATGCGCACATCACAGGGAGTGGAGAAGGACTCACAAGATGGCTGACACTGGCAACTGCTGTGGGGAGCACAAGGCCCTGCTGGGAACTGTGCATCAACAAACAGCAGGACACCACTGACTGACATCCTGAGAGACAACTTCCACTCCCTGCAATGCAAGCACGTTCCATGGTGGGATATCTGGCTGGCTGGGTGGGAAGGAGGACTTGCAGCACTGACCATAGTCACAAGCACCTCCCCTCACACACACCCTCAACACAAACTCCACAGAACCCACCTGGTAGAATGCAATGCCTCCCATCCTAACTCAAGATCCCACAAAGAACCACCACCCTGGGTTATGTTGTGTGAAGCACAGGGACACTCTTGGGACTTTTAGCCAAACAACTGCCAGGACAACACTCCCAGCCATCCTGTCAGCACAGCCAGCCCACCCCACAGGGAAGCAGAGTCAAAAGGAAGGAAGCATGGGCATGCTGGGAAGGGGGTGGAGGCAATAGCATGATGGGAGTCGTAGTCACAGCTCTACATCCCCCACCACATGGCCCAGCAAGCTCACACTCACGCATGCACATCCCACAGAGAGTGGAGAGGCCCATCAAAGATGTCTGACACTGTTGCTGTGTCGTGGGGAGCACAAGGGCATGCTGGGAACTGCACACCAACCAACAGCAGGACACCACTGTCAGCCATCTTGCCATTGCTCTCACACCCACACACACTGAACTCCCCACAAAAGCAAGTAAGTATGGGAATGCTGGCAAGTGGGGTGGAGGCAATAGCATGATGGGAGTGGCAGTCACAGATATTGGTCACCCCCACAACTGTCCCATCAACACCACCCTGAACCATGCTCACATCACAGGGAGTGGAGAAGGACTCACAAGATGGCTGACACTGGCTACTGCTGCGGGGAGCACAAGGCCCTGCTGGGAACTGTGCACCAACAAACAGCAGGACAACACTGACTGACATCCTGAGAGACAACTTCCACTCCCTGCAATGCAAGCACGTTCCATGGTGGGATATCTGGCTGGCTGGGTGGGAAGGAGGACTCGCAGCACTGACCATAGTCACAAGCACCTCCCCTCACACACCCCCTCAACACAAACTCCACAGAACCCACCTGGTAGAATGCAATGCCTCCCATCCTAACTCAAGATCCCACAAAGAACCACCACCCTGGGTTATGTTGTGTGAAGCACAGGGACACTCTTGGGACTATTAGCCAAACAACTGCCAGGACAACACTCCCAGCCATCCTGTCAGCACAGCCAGCCCACCCCACAGGGAAGCAGAGTCAAAAGGAAGGAAGCATGGGCATGCTGGGAAGGGGGTGGAGGCAATAGCATGATGGGAGTCGTAGTCACAGCTCTACATCCCCCACCACATGGCCCAGCAAGCTCACACTCACGCATGCACATCCCACAGAGAGTGGAAAGGCCCATCAAAGATGTCTGACACTGTTGCTGTGTCGTGGGGAGCACAAGGGCATGCTGGGAACTGCACACCAACCAACAGCAGGACACCACTGTCAGCCATCTTGCCATTGCTCTCACACCCACACATACTGAACTCCCCACAAAAGCAAGTAAGTATGGGAATGCTGGCAAGTGGGGTGGAGGCAATAGCATGATGGGAGTGGCAGTCACAGATATTGGTCACCCTCACAACTGGCCCATCAACACCACCCTGAACCATGCTCACATCACAGGGAGTGGAGAAGGACTCACAAGATGGCTGACACTGGCTACTGCTGTGGGGAGCACAAGGGCATGCTGGGAACTGCACACCAACCAACAGCAGGACACCACTGTCAGCCATCTTGCCATTGCCCTCACACCCACACACACTGAACTCCCCACAAAAGCAAGTAAGTATGGGAATGCTGGCAAGTGGGGTGGAGGCAATAGCATGATGGGAGTGGCAGTCACAGATATTGGTCACCCCCACAACTGTCCCATCAACACCACCCTGAACCATGCTCACATCACAGGGAGTGGAGAAGGACTCACAAGATGGCTGACACTGGCTACTGCTGCGGGGAGCACAAGGCCCTGCTGGGAACTGTGCACCAACAAACAGCAGGACACCACTGACTGACATCCTGAGAGACAACTTCCACTCCCTGCAATGCAAGCACAGTCCATGGTGGGATAACTGACTGGCTGGGTGGGTGGGAAGGAGGGCCGGCTGTCAACCAAATACAACCAATGCAGACCATGTGCACACCCCAACAAATACATAGAAATGCCCAAATAATGCAGGACAATGTGCCACACCAAAATCAACCCCTGACTGTGACGACTTAGGACAATGCAATGTACAGGCCCGCACCCAGAGGCACAGTCACAACTGTCAGGTGTGTCAACCATTGATGCCTGCAGAAAGATAACATACATTGTGTGTGTCTCCCAAAAACAGGTGATGATGGTGACACAGCAGCAGACGCTGAGGAGTCCCAGTCCCAGGCTCAAGAGGATGCGGAGCTCACTGGTGTCGTACAGCCTCTGCCCTCCTCGGACGAAGAAGACCAACCTGGCACATCCGGTGCAAGTCTACATGCAGCACCAGCAGGACCACCAGCTGCAGCACCAGCAGGACCACCAGCTGCACCCCCTGCACCCACCCCTCCAACGACTGTCACCACAAATACCATCCCTGCCGACATGGACAGAACAAGGAGCAACACCAGCACAGGGACCCTGGACCAACCTGGGGCCATGGACACCACCACCACCACCAACTCCCAAGGTGGACCAGGGTCATCTGTGCGTGCCAATGCACGCACTGCACATGTCAGCAGGGGTGGTGGGAGGGGTGGGAGACAGAGGTCGCTGCTTGCAGAGGTTGCTGGTGTGCATGATGACCCACAACTGGTACGCATAGCTGATGCGTACCAGTCCAGCACCGGAGACCTCAGCCAGGTAGTGGGGCTCCTCAGAGACATGAAACAGCAGCAGGCTGCCCATCATGCCCGCTTGGACTCTCACATGTCCCACGTGGAGTCACACATGTCCCGCGTGGACTCACACATGTCCCGCGTGGAGTCCAAGTGGGATGCACTGCATGAGATGACGGCGGTGCACAGGGACATTTTACAATGCCTCCGCCAGATGAACAGCAACCAGTCCACACCTCCCTGTGTGCCAACAACATCTGGTGCTGCCCAAACTGCAACTGCCACAGGGAGGGAGGATGACTCTGGCGGAGAGTCCCCTGCACCGCAGCAGCCTGTACTTGAGGGGCCCCCCCAAGAAGATGGGTCGTCCGAAGAGGGGCAAGTGAGAGGCCGATGGCCAAGCGCAACTCCCAGGAAGCCTGAACCTGTTCTGGATGTTCACCTTTGTGCACAGACTGTTCACCCTGTTGACGGCAACACTACTCCCACACATTGCATGGGGAGTACAAGTTGGACCAATGTCTCAGACAACTGTGGCCCCGATACTGGGGATTTTGTCTACCAGGACTTTCAATTCACCTAGGAACTTCTGATTGCAAGATTTATGTACAGCACTACCCATCCTATGCACTATTCACACAAATGTATCACAATAAACACACTAATACACCATACTTGCCTCTGTTGTGATTCCAACGTGGGTGCTGTTATGGGGATGATGAACTGCAAAATTACACTGTGTATGCGAACTGCAACAGCAAGTACAACACAGGCATGTGAGTAAAGGCAACGTGACACATATGAGTGAGACACACCACCAGGGCTACACAACACATACACACCTAGGCCATCTGACTCATTGCCTACACTGATGTTGCCAGGGAAGACGGTGCAATGCACAGACACCACACCCATTCCCAGTTGTAGTCAAGTAGCCCACAGGTGCAGTAAGCAAATGGCAGTCAAATGTGTGACCACAGACAACGCACATCACAAAGTGAAGCACAGGTTTATTACACAGTTGCAACATGTCGTAACCACTACAGATGCAAGGTAATCCCACCTGGCAGCGGGCACACAGTCAACAACTGTAGACAGAAGGAAGTCCATGGGTGTGGCGCACATCACCTGTAGGGACACAACAGCTACCACCCTGGAAGTGCAATCACGTCGTCGGTGGACACAGTTGACCAAACGAATCTGAAAGTACCCTGTGAAGGACAGAAATGACACACAGTCAAAAGCAATGGAGAACAGGACAGAACAGCAAAACTCATGCACAATACATGTTACAAGATACCCACCCAGAACCAAGTTAGCATGTCAACACTGTTGGGGAGTACAGCCCACCTGTAAGCACACATCGCAACACACATCCAGTCAAGTAGCCCATGGACACACTCCAACAGCACCAGAGCACCACCTACACATATCATGCCAACTCACATCATTGACATGACACCTCAGGATACTCACATTCAGCTAAAGAAGTTGGTGATGAGCTGTGTGCGGACATCACCCTCATCATCATCATCGTCACTGGCATCGTGGTCCAGGCCAGGATCCTCCACAGGTGGCGGATGTTGGTCATTGTCATCCTGGATGAGAGGCAACTCCTTCCGCACTGCCAGGTTGTGGAGCATGCAGCAGACGATGATAATCTTGCACACTTTCGCAGGGGCATATGGGAGGGACCCGCCGGTCTTGTCCAGGCAGCGGAAGCGGCTCTTCAGGAGACCAAATGTCCGCTCAATCACTCTCCTGGTCCGACCATGTGCCTCATTGTAGCGCATCTGGGCTGGTGTCACAGGGTTCCTGAGGGGTGTCAGCAACCACGGCATGTTGGGGTATCCCGAGTCACCTACGGACAGACAAGTGCACATTAGCTGACTTGGAAAAGTGGGCGGAATACTACAGATCAGATCACACACAATGGCACAAAGTCAGTACACACCGACAAGCCAGGCACGCTGGTTCTGCATCTGTGCCATCATCCTGGGGATGCGACTACTCCTCATCACAAAGGCATCGTGTGCTGAACCAGGGAAACGGGCACACACGTGTGTGATGGTCATATCTGCAAGACACACCACCAGTGCATTGACCGAGTGGTAGTGCTTGCGGTTCCTGTAGGCCTGCTCCTGGGCCTGTGGTGGTACCAAAGCCACATGTGTCCCATCAATGGAGCCAATGACATGCGGCATCCTCCCCAGGGCATAAAAGTCACTCTTCACGTCAGTGAGTCGTCGCAGTCTAGGGAAATAGATGTACCGGTTCAGGAATAGCAACATTGCCGCCAAAACATCGCGGAGCACACGGCTCAACATGGTCTGTGACATCCCACCAGCAGTCGCCACAGTATGTTGGAAGGTACCGGTGGCAAAGAAGTGTAGGGCTGCCATCACCTTCACCTTGGGGGTCAGCGCTGTAGGATACGGCCGGCCAGGCTGCAAATGTGGGGCCAACTGCACTGCCAAATCCTCAATCAGCTGCCTGGTGAAGCGGTACCGTCGGATGCTGTCCCGTTCCACCATCGTTGCCAGGTCTGGGAATGGTCGATGGACAGCAGGAGCCCTGCAGTGCAGAGGAGAAGTAAGCAAGATTGTCAGTCAGCCCACATATGCGGCATTGAACACACTCAATATCCCAACATACATCATTATGAGGCACAACTACATGAAGTGTGCAGTTCCGTAAGGACATGTATGGTACATACATGGCCAACATCTGTCATCACGGTCCAACAAGTGGCATCAATTAGTCCCAGGTTGGCCCATTGGATATCATGAGGCCGTGTCACAGTTCCCATCTCCTGCTGCCGTGTCACAATCACCCCCCACAGTGACATGTGAGGACAGATGTGCCCCAGGCATCACAGCTCAACGACAGGTACATTCCCAGGGACCCTGTATTGCCACATGGACACTGGCATTACATGGAGTATCATGTATACACCACAGCAAAACAACTATGACCCCCACAGGTAGTGGTCCCACTTGCCACTGCAGGACAGACATGGACGTCTGTGACACACACACGCACAACATCAAAGTCCATGCACACACAACGTGGATGTGGAGACTGTCTCCCATTGTGCACATGAAATCAGAGACATTGTAAACACTACATGCACACAGACTGTGGAGGACCATCACTATTGTGCCACTGGGACACCCTGGCTCAAACATACCGTCCCACATGGGACTCACGGGGTATGTGACATGACATACACATACACCACCGTGAAATGTGACCATGGCACATGCACAGATATGAACAGTTGCACATCACAGTGGTCATGTACACGTAACACCCAGGATCCTGTCCCCATGAACACGTGCACAGCCTGGGGGTGGCTGTCCCCAGGTGACACCCACAGGACAACATGTACACCAACATACACACAATAGGAAATGCAGCCTTACATGCCTTATCATACAGTTTGGACAGGCTGTCATGTTGTAGGTGTGCCCCTCACTCCCTGGGAGCTATCTGTGGCTGGCATATGTCCATCTGAGACAGGCATGGTGACATATGCCAGTCACTTGTACAGGGATGCGTTGAACAGCAATGGACCGATCGGTGCCCCCGGCCGGCCCAATGCATTCAATGTGTGCAGGTACGCATTGTGCCCCTGTACGCGTTGGTACGCGTTGTACCCCTGTACGCGTGTACAGCAATGGACCGACCGGTGCCCCGGCCGGCCCATTGCATTCAATGTGTGCGGGTACACGTTGTGCCCCTGTACGCGTTGTACTGCAATGGACCGATCGGTGCCCCCGGCCGGCCCATTGCATTCAATGTGTGCAGGTACGCATTGTGCCCCTGTACGCGTTGGTACGCGTTGTACCCTGTACGCGTTGTACCGCAATGGACCGATCGGTGCCCCGGCCGGCCCATTGCATTCAATGTGTGCGGGTACGCGTTGTACCCCTGTACGCGTTGAACAGCAATGGACCGATCGGTGCCCCGGCCGGCCCATTGCATTCAATGTGTGCGCAGTGCGCGTTGTACCCCTGTACGCGCGTTGTACCGCAATGGACCGATCGGTGCCCCCGGCCGGCCCATTGCATTCAATGTGTGCGGGTACGCGTTGTACCCCTGTACGCGTTGAACAGCAATGGACCGATCGGTGCCCCCGGCCGGCCCATTGCATTCAATGTGTGCGGGTACGCGTTGTACCCCTGTACGCGTTGTACCGCAATGGACCGATCGGTGCCCCGGCCGGCCCATTGCATTCAATGTGTGCAGGTACGCATTGTGCCCCTGTACGCGTTGGTACGCGTTGTACCCTGTACGCGTTGTACCGCAATAGACCGACCGGTGCCCCCGGCCGGCCCATTGCATTCAATGTGTGCGGGTACGCGTTGTGCCCCTGTATCGCAGCGTTGTACTGCAATGGACCGATCGGTGCCCCCGGCCGGCCCATTGCATTCAATGTGTGCAGGTACGCATTGTGCCCCTGTACGCGTTAGTGCGCGTTGTACCCTGTACGCGTTGTACCGCAATGGACCGATCGGTGCCCCGGCCGGCCCATTGCATTCAATGTGCGCGGTACGCGTTGTACCCCTGTACGCGTTGAACAGCAATGGACCGATCGGTGCCCCGGCCGGCCCATTGCATTCAATGTGCGCGGGTACGCGTTGTACCCTGTACGCGTGTGTACCGCAATGGACCGATCGGTGCCCCGGCCGGCCCATTGCATTCAATGTGTCGGGTACGCGTTGTACCCCTGTACGCGTTAGTACCGCAATGGACCGATCGGTGCCCCCGGCCGGCCCATTGCATTCAATGTGTCGGGTACGCGTTGTACCCCTGTACGCGTTGTACCGCAATGGACCGATCGGTGCCCCGGCCGGCCCATTGCATTCAATGTGTGCGGGTACGCGTTGTACCCTGTACGCGTTGTACCGCAATGGACCGATCGGTGCCCCGGCCGGCCCATTGCATTCAATCTGTGCGGGTACGCGTTGTACCCCTGTACGCGTTGTACCGCAATGGACCGATCGGTGCGCACCCATTGACAATGGCCTTGCCTGGCAACGGACGCGTTTCGAATTTCGAACGAGTCGGTTGCTGGAAATTCAGTTGGTCACCCACAACAATGTTGCAAAATCATGTATGTCATGAAGTTGAAGATTTGAAGGATGCTGTGGGCGTGTATTGGTGCTGCTATTCCATGGATTGGCCAGATTCAGAAGATGCAAACGACTTGGACCTATCACTTTGGACACAAGGGACAGTATCTGCCTCTCCAGCACATATATATTGCTGGCTGTTCCCCTGAGAGCTCACTTGCCTGCACTACATGCTCCAGGACGACATCTGCCACTGCACTGCTGCTGTCTCTGCCCCTCTGGACCCTGCAATGGCACGTACTGTGGAGAGAGCCCCAGCCTTCAGCCTTGAGGAGAACCAGGCCCTGCTGGACAGCCTACTTCCACAGTACAGCAAGCTGTATGGGACACCAGGGAGCAGGTGAGTGTTCTGTGCACTGCCTTTCTGAATGTGCATTTTGTCTGACTAGCAAGGCTGGAAGTCTGCATGCCACTGGCTAGCAGGCTCACTGAGTAGTTGTCACCCCCATAGTGTGTAGTGACATGCACTGGACAGGTATGGTGCAGTGACAGTGCATTTGAACAAGATTTTACTTCCCATGCAATGATACCATGTAGTGACGTCTGGCAAACTGTCCATGGGCAGCTTTGCACTGCCTGTGTACATCATGTGCCCCTGTGATTGAGACATGTATATACAACTGTGTCATGCACGGATATGTTGCATGTGTAGTAATGGCCTTTTCACTTTGTCATCCTGACAGGTTAATGCCCATCGGAAGCAGGAGATCTGGAAGGACATCGTCCGGGCTGTCCGGTCCGTGGGGGTCTACAAGCGCCGGATCCGCAACTGCCAGAAGAGGTGGCAGGACCTTCGGGCTGGACCCGGAGGATTGCACGGGTCCAGCTGAAGCTGTCGCCTCCTCGCAGGAGGGGCGGAACACGGACCCTGACCCCCCACATGCTCCAGATCCTGGCGGTGGTGTTTCCAGACCTGGATGGGCAGCTGAAGGCCAGACAGCAGCAAGGAGGGGTGAGTCAAAGACTGCACTGTGAACTCTGTATTACATGCTTTGTGCCCTCCTCTGGCCTGGTTAAACTGCCACAGTGCAGCAGTCATGTTGTCCAGGAGCCATGTCCCTCTATTGTGCACTGCCCACTCCTCATCTGATGCCCAGGTGTGGCCCTTACATTCAGGAATTGTGTCACTTGGGACTGTGTCCTTGCAGTTTGCTTCACTAAAGGTGGGGGACAGCATCTGTTTCCCTAACTCTGTTGTGGGCATCATGGGTGGGTCCATTGTTCACACAACGCCTGTGTTCGGACATGTAATCTGCGTGTTGCTTTGATATGCGGTCCACTTGCTGAGCTGAGCCACCACATGTGCCTGGGGTATGTGGCACACGCCCATGCAGCGGGTGGGAACAATGTTTGGGCCCCAGGAGTGTTCAGATTACGTGTGTCACACATACATAGCCAGCTATCCACTGTCCAGGGCTCATCCCTCATTCATGTGGGGCAGGACAGTCATGCCTACTCCAGGCCATGCAATGCACTCTGTACTCCCACTCCCGTGTATCAGCTGACACATTGTGCGAGGTGATTTGACCACTCAGGTGTCTGCCTCTGTGTCAGTGTGCTGTGGATTAGTTGCCAGGACTGCTGGGGTGTTTCTTGGTAGGGGCTCAGCATGCCACTGGAGATGTGACCATAGGAGACGATACTTGTGTGTCACATAGGTGTTTGATCAGCTGCCCGTGCAGACTGGGGTATGCGAATGTGAAGTTCAGGCAGCTGTTCCCCATTCACAGCAGATTGTGAGGGGCTCAGGTTCAGAGGGTAGTGTCACAGGTCTCCCATATGTCCAATCGGTATGACCTGGACAGATGAGGGTTAAGATGATGTGTTGTGTGGCCAGCACACCCCAGCTAGTGTTGCTGTCCCCGCCACCACCAGCACCACCACCGCCCTCCCATCGGCTCCCATTCCCCAGGTCCGTGGAGGCTCCCATGTTCGGGAGCGTGTCTCCTTTGGGCCAGGCACCGCACCCCTGCCCCTGTGTCCCCTGCTGCCCTGAGTGAGGAGTCTGTGTACCTCATTCGCCAGCTCCATGTAGGGCAGACAGCCATGCTGAGTGTCCTCCATGCGCACACCGCTCTGTTGACTCAGCTTGTGTCGTTCATGGAGGGCATCTCATCGGGCATGTCTGACCTACAGAGGGGCAATAGGTCCATGGACTCCTCCCTGACGGCAGCAGTGTCCCTCCTCAGACAGTCCCTCACCCCTCCTGCCTCTGCTCCATCCACACTCCCCAGCACCTTACTCCGTCCCAAGCACACACACACCGGCACAGGCACACACCAGCACACACACATCCAGCACACAGACACACACGCCACAAACAAAACGCACACGCACGCACAGTCAGGGGACTGAAACCAGACTCACAGGGGATGGGGCCCTGGAACACACACACGCATCCACGAGCACTGCGCAGTCCTCAGTTGCCTCTCCCTCCAAAACACCCTCCCTTGCCTCACCTGCAACCCCAAAGACCCAGCGCCTCTTCCTCAGTGACTTCGGCCTCTTCCCTCCGATCCAGCTGCTCCAGCATCCAGGGGAAGAGGAAGCCCACCCACATGGAGCAGAGTGCCCTCGCCCCCAGACACCCTCCCCCAGGCGCAGACAGACTGAGGCCCCCACCCGCAAGTCCCCCGGAGTCGTAAGATCAAGACCCCGCTGCCGCCCTGCAGCTCAGGCACCAGGTCTCCTTCCTCCATCCCTCAGGCCCCCACTCCACAGGTGCACCCACCATACCCTGCCCCAGGTTCCCCCACCCACAGATATACCATCCCCAAGAGGATCCGGCCTTCTCCCCCTGCCACTTGCTCTCCCGGCACCACACCCCCCGCTGCGCTTGTCTGTGCCACTGATGTGGTGAGGGTGTCCTCCCCTCTGTCCAGCCCACCTTGCCTGTTCCCCATTCTCCTCCCCTGGTGGTAGGCACTGCAGTGGAGTCCACTACCACCCTGTCTGACTTGGGCACTGCAGTGGCGGACCTGTACACTCCATCTGCAGGGTCCACTGCAGTCGTGCCGGCACCCACAACATCTGAGTCATGCCCCCAGTTGTGCCGGCACACACCATGTCAGATACCTCCACTGCAGTTGTCAGTGGCTCTCCAGCACCCACCACCCCTTCCCTGCTTCCTCCTGGTGAGCCCTGATCCTGTCCCTGCGGTGCCTGGCCTGCCCCCGGTTGCCCCTCCTAGTGGATTGTCCCTGGTTTTGTGCAGCCATGCGTAGCGTGACATCTGCCACTGTCACCAAGTTTGGACTTTGACAATGGACTGGCCATTGGCCTTTGTGTTTTTCCTGGACTTTGTTTTCATTCCACACATATGCTGAATAAAGCAACTTTCTGTTCTCTAGTGCTTATGCTTCTGATGTACATGTTGTTGATGATGCTAACCATGCCCTTGCTGCAGTGATGGTGATATTTGGTCTCATGATAATGAAGTGTTACTGTGCAGGAACCCATGTGGTCCAGGGGGAATGTGTCCTATCCTGTGGTGTATCCATGTCATCCATAGCAGCATCTGAGGGTGTCATGTGTTCAGTATTTGGCAATGGGATTTCCTACTTAGATTAGCTATTTCACATCTGTGGCTTCCACCCCTGCACATCTGTTGTGCCTGCCATTGTTCAATTCGTCTACTTCCTGACCGTGTGGCCATCTCCACTGGACATGCAGGTTTGGGCATCAATGGGGAAGGACTCATCCGTGTAGTCAGTGCAACATTGCTATACAAGTGTGTTGGATCTGTGCTGATGATTCCGTTGGCACTTCCATGACCAGGCTGATGTGACGGGAGCCCTCATTTGGTGCTAATTGTTGATTGTGTGACCAAGTGCTCAGCTGACATGATGGGGCCCTACTGAGGCAACATATGGCACAGCTTTCCTCACACAGGAGTGGAGTCCCCTCATGGCAGTGTGTACTCCTGTGACATTGCCTGCGCCCAAGGTGTGTGTTGTATGTGCATGTCTGTGTGTTCACTTCCGTTTAGCTGTGCATGCTGTGTTCCCTAGTGTTGTACCTGTTTGTGATGCTTGCTGAGTTGACCTATGTTCCCCCAAAGTCTTCTCCCTGGGTTCTCTGTGATGTGGGTGCATGGCACATTACTGGTCATCAGGGTGTCACCCATAGGTGTGTTTGCTGTCAGGGCTGAGTTTGTGTGCAGACGCAGATGGGTCACAGTCAGGTTTCCCTTGGCACTTGTTGTTTGCCCCTGTCATGTGATTTCCAGTTTGTGTTATCTTTCAGTGATTGTGACACGTTGTGTGTGTGACTGCTGGCACTCATCAGGGTCCGGGCTGCAATGTTGGTTGTTGTCTATGTGTGTTCTTTGTGGGTGACCTTGGCTTCTTCATTGGTGTGTGACTGTGGCTGGGATCCCATTGGTTGGTGTGGAATTGCTGTCATGTCCATGTACAGCGTAGTGTGCAGTGTGTTAGACATTCAGGAGTCTTGTTGAGTGGCCATGTGTGATGTGTTTCTGCACCTTGGTTCCCACCCACCACCCTGGAATAGTCATGGGTGCATGTGCAATGTCACCAGTGCATGTGTGCTTCACTGCTGCACATTGTTGGAGGTCGAGGGTGTGGTGTTGAGTGTGTGCAGATGAGAGTTGTTGCCCGGCTAGGCCCCTGCCTCCATGTTGGCCTTGGCTTACTGGCCATGCTGATTGATTTGTGCTTGTGTAGGTGTGATGGTAGTTTGTTGCTCAGGACACATGACTGTGGTTCACAGTGTGAACCACATTTAGCTTTGTCATCACAGTGGGATTGTAATGCAGCCCAGGGTCACCACATTGTGGGGGGCCTGGGGGTGGTGCTGTGGTGTGTCTGTGTCTTGCTGTGTCAGTTGCTGTTCCTACGTGCCTGTGTGACATGTGTGATTTGTGCTCCCTCTCATCTGACAATGCCTGCTTGCCCACATAGGGGATTTGGATCCATGAGTTACCTTTGTGTGGCACTGTATGCACATCTGTATGATTGGTATTCAGGTCTCCTCATGTGTTGTGTGGTTGCCTGGGGACACTGGCACCCCCACCTCACCTGTTGTGTATGATGTGCAGTGTGGGTCTGCCTGTTTGTGTTTGTGCATCTGCACCACTGCATTGGCATATCTTGGGTGTGCCATTGGCTGTATGTAGTTTGGTGGGTTTCCCCTGCTGTCCCTGGGACTCCTAGGTCATCGGTCAGCACAATGATCATGGTTTGTGTGTCCCATTGCTGCCATGGTATGGTATCTGTTCACCTCACATCTGCAGTCTCCACAGGGTATCTGCATTTGTGTGCCCATTGGTGCGAATATGTGGGTCTGCATTCTGATGGTCACTTCTGTCATTGTGTCATTGATGAATGTTGACAGTGTCAGCCCCCATGGGTGTTGTTTGTCTGCACATGGCCAAAGGTATGTCTTATTTGCACTGCAGTATTTGCCTCCCCAATCTATGTTGCAATGGGACACATACACTACTTTGCCACTGATGTGTTTTTTGTTCTGTGACCAGGAATCATCCATGCAGTTTGGCAGTTGCAGCTCTTTCTTTGTCAACACTTACCTTTTGGTCACTGTGATGATGGGGGTTTAGACCCCATTGCCACAATGTTCAAAAGGTGCTTCAGCTATGGACCCCACACTTACCTTTTGGTCACTGTGATGATGGGGGTTTGGACCCCATTGCCACACTGTTCAAAATGTGCTTCAGCTATGGACCCCACACTTACATTTTGGTCACTGTGATGATGGGGGTTTGGACCCCATTGCCACACTGTTCAAAAGGTGCTTCAGCTATGGACCCCACACTTACCTTTTGGTCACAGTGATGATGGGGGTTTAGACTCCATTGCCACAATGTTCAAAAGGTGCTTCAGCTATGGACCCCACACTTACATTTTGGTCACTGTGATGATGGGGGTTTGGACCCCATTGCCACAATGGTCATGGCCTGCTTGCATTGTGGGGGCCACACACATATATGTGTGGCACATGTGCTAGGGGGTCACATTGTATGTTCAAAGTCATGTTCGGTGTTGTAGGCATTTGACACAGTCTACACACGCTTGTCATGGTGTTGGGGGATGTCTTTTTCTTGCATTCCCTAGGTTGTGGTGTGCTGGTTGTGTCATGCATTGTCCATCCTATGAGTGGGGGTCGTAGTGGTGGTAGGCATCCAGCCCCCTGGGTGAGAGTGGTAGAAGTGGTAGGCATCCAGCCCCCCTGGGTAAGGGTGGTAGTAGTGGTAGGCATCCAGCCCCCTAGCTGAGGGTGGTAGTAGGCATCCAGCCCCCCTGGCTAAGGGTGGTGGTAGTGGTAGGCATCCAGCCCCCCTGGGTGAGGGTGGCAGTAGTGGTAGGCATCCAGCCCCCTGGCTAAGGGTGGTGGTAGGCATCCAGCCCCCTGGCTAAGGGTGGTAGTAGTGGTAGGCATCCAGCCCCCTGGGTGAGGGTGGTAGTAGTAGTAGGCATCCAGCCCCCCCTGGCTAAGGGTGGTGGTAGGCATCCAGCCCCCCCTGGCTAAGGGTGGTAGTAGTGGTAGGCATCCAGCCCCCCCTGGGTGATTGTGGTAGTAGTGGTAGGCATCCAGCCCCCCCTGGATGAGGGTGGTAGTAGTGGTAGGCATCCAGCCCCCTGGCTAAGGGTGGTAGTAGTGGTAGGCATCCAGCCCCCTGGGTGAGGGTGGTAGTAGTGGTAGGCATCCAGCCCCCTGGGTAAGGGTGGTGGTAGGCATCCAGCCCCCCTGGCTAAGGGTGGTAGTAGTGGTAGGCATCCAGCCCCCTGGGTGAGGGTGGTAGTAGTGGTAGGCATCCAGCCCCCCTGGGTAAGGGTGGTGGTAGGCATCCAGCCCCCTGGCTAAGGGTGGTAGTAGTGGTAGGCATCCAGCCCCCCTGGCTAAGGGTGGTGGTAGGCATCCAGCCCCTTTGGCTAAGGGTGGTAGTAGTGGTAGGCATCCAGCCCCCTGGGTGAGGGTGGTAGTAGTGGTAGGCATCCAGCCCCCCTGGGTAAGGGTGGTGGTAGGCATCCAGCCCCCCTGGCTAAGGGTGGTAGTAGTGGTAGGCATCCAGCCCCCTGGGTGAGGGTGGTAGTAGTGGTAGGCATCCAGCCCCCTGGGTAAGGGTGGTGGTAGGCATCCAGCCCCCCTGGCTAAGGGTGGTAGTAGTGGTAGGCATCCAGCCCCCTGGGTGAGGGTGGTAGTAGTGGTAGGCATCCAGCCCCCCCTGGGTAAGGGTGGTGGTAGGCATCCAGCCCCCCCTGGCTAAGGGTGGTAGTAGTGGTAGGCATCCAGCCCCCCCCTGGCTAAGGGTGGTGGTAGGCATCCAGCCCCCTTTGGGTAAGGGTGGTAGTAGTGGTAGGCATCCAGCCCCCCTGGGTGAGGGTGGTAGTAGTGGTAGGCATCCTGCCTCCCTGGGTAAGGGTGGTGGTAGGCATCCAGCC
>CAWUFW010019507.1:0-183991 GCA_963921515.1 Calotriton arnoldi | reverse complement strand
ACACATTAGGCCCTGGAGGCTTGAGAATTTATGGGCAAATGGAAAAAAAGGTTAGAATTGAAGACAAAACTAACTATTCAAGAATGCATTAGAGGATCCAATGCAGATAAGGCACTACTGAATCAATCTAAGAATAAGTCGCAGCTTTTTAAAAAATGGCTATTTCTTCCAAATTCGGGTCCTTGCATGAAGAACTCATAAGAGACCAAATTATCATGCATACCAATGATTCCAATTTTCAAGAGAGGCTGTGGGTAATAGGTGATTCTTCCTTAAAGGAAGTTGTAGCCATTGCAAAAAGGTGGAGTTATCTGAAAGACGAACTAACGATGCCATTAAGAATAACGCAGTCAACTCATCACCAGTTGTATGTAAGATTACTTCCAGGGCTGGATCCAAGAAATTACCAAAGGGTGGCCACAAGGTCTGAAGCACTACAAAACACTACAGAAAAGAACAAGTAGCTTAAGTGTTTTAAATGTGGCAGTACAGATCATCTCGCTAGGGTTACAAATTGTCCAGCTTCCACACAAAAATGTTCACATTGTGGGATTCTTCATCATTTTGCCAAAGTGTGTAGGGATAAAGATATATCTGTGAAGTGTGTTACTGAGCAATCTGATTCTGAATCATCTGGAGCTGATGAAAACCTTACTTCAGAATGTGTGTTAAGTATTAATGATGTTGTTTTGAATGCCAGTCCTGCAAAAAACAAACCTGTTTGCCACATGACCATCGGGATGTGGGTATGTAAATTGTGGCAGATTCAGGTGCACCTTACACTATTGTGGACAAATCTGTCAGGACAGTAAATTTCGTGATGTGTTGGGAAGGAACTTACTTCCATCAGATGTGCATCCAGTGAGTTAAATGGGGAAGAAATTCCTATACTACGTTACAGGAACTTGTTATTTGTTTTAAAAAATAGACAAGCCAAGTGTAAGTTATATGTAGCTGAATATGGACCTTCTGTATTGGGTTGGATGGATCAGAAAGCTTTAGGTATAACATTGAATCCTAACCGTAAGAACCACTTATGTTAGTCAACAGCGAGGAAACAAGAATGGAAGTACAAATGGAAAAGGAGCTTCCCAGTGGGTTTTCTGGAGGGGTTGGAAAACTTAATGGGTTATCCCTTAAAATGTTGTTAAAAATGAATGCCATACCAGTTTGTAATACAGTCAGGGACGTACCTCTAAGTGTCAGAGAGGAGTCCAGTCGGAGTTGAACAAATTGTTGAAGAATGTTATCATAGAGTCAGTTGAAAACACTGAATGGCTGGCCCCTTTGATTGTGGCACGCGAGGCAAAGAAGCAGGTAAGATTGTATGTCGATTTGAGAGACTTCAATAGGAATATCGTCATTGACAAAATTCCTCTACCCAAGATCAATGCGCTGCTTGCAGTAATCATGGGTGTAAAATGGTTTCCAACAATAGATTTGACATCAGCATACTATTAGGTAACTTTTCATCCTGATAGTATGAATCTTACTGCCTTTATAACATATTTTGGTTGCTTTAGATTTGTAAGGATGCCTTTTGGTTTAGCCTCCACAGATGCAGTATTTCAGAGGTTAATATACCAATTTTTCAAAGATGTTAAAGGAGTTGGTTTTTTCTGGATGATATACTTCTGATGGGTAATAACAAGGAAGATCATGATGGCAAATTAAGAAAGGTCGAGGGCATCCTGAAGAAAAGACGGTTGACCGCAGTATTAAAAAAGTGCATATTTGCTGTAAACTCCGTGACGTACCTTGGTCATGAGGTTAGTGAGAGTGGTATAACATCCAAGAAAGAGATTTTGAACTCTATAGGGGAGGTCTCATACCCACTTGTAAACAATGACATAAGATCGGCCCTAGGATTGAAAGAGTTCTACTCTAAGTTTTTGAAAGACTTTGCCAGTAAGACATAGTTTAAGGTAATTACTCAAGCACCAGTATAAATTTCATTGGGGCAAGGTCATACAAAATGAGTTTGAGTCTATTAAAAATTAAATTTATCGAGCTATTCCCTTGCAGGGATTTAATCCTTCTGCTCACTCAGTGATCACAACTGATGTCAGTGGGAAGGGGTAAGGAGCTATGCCTTCACAGATTACAGGAAGGGGTGATGAATGTACCATATCCTTTGCTTCGCACTCTGTTTCACCTTCCAAAAAGAAGTTTTCTGTGACTGAGCGAGAAATGCTTGCATGTGTTTGAGCAATGGAGAAATTCAGGCAGTATGTGTGGGGTTTAGAATGCACACTTCGCACAGATCATAAATCACTCACCAAGTTACTTACTCCTTCCGGTACACTGAAGGCCACTCCACATATTGCCAGAATGTCTTTGAGACTGCCTGACTATAACTATGTGGTTAAAAATGTTCCAGGAAAACAGAATAAGGTTTAAGACTTCCTTAACAGGTCTCCCGTACCCACAGAAGAACATGTGCACAGTGAATCGGATGAGTATTGTGTGGCTTCAGTGGAAAATTTTAAGTGTGGAATGCAGAGTATAACAGTGACCAAGTCTTGAATAAGGTCACGGAGTATATCCAAGTTGGGTGTCCAAAAACTGTGCACTTACAAATACAAATACTTTGTATTTGTGTACTTGATGAGGACTGTGTAGGAAAGTGACCCTTTTTGCATGGTAACCCCCACTTTTTGCCTGACACATGATGCACTGTGACTTGGTATGCCATGGGTCCCTGCCAATCAGGTTCCCAGGGCCTGTGTTCTTTCCCAAAGCTGTACCATGTACCTCCCAATTGGCACCTCTCTGGCCACAAGTAAGCCCCTTGTAGAAGGTACCATGGGTACCAAGGGCACTGTGGCCAGGGAAGGCCCCTAATGGCTGCAGCACCTGTTGTGCCACCCTTAGGGGCCATGTACCTTAACACCCACACACTTCCATTGCAAGCTGTGCGTTTTGGTGCAGAGAAAAGTGAAGCATCGACCTGGCACACATACCTGTGTGCCAGGCCTACAAACCATTGCCTGGGGCCTAGGTAAGTCAGCCCTCTAGCACGGTGCACTAGACCCAAGGTGAGGGTTCAGTGGCATGAGCCCTGTACCACTACAGTGTCTAGGTCCATTCCTAGACATTGTAAGTGCAGTGAACCCATAAAGAGTATATGGTCTGGGAGTTGGTCATTACGAACTCCACAGTTCCATAGTGGCCTCACTGAATCCTGGGAAGTTTGGTAGTAAACTTCTCAGCACATTAAACCCACACTGATGCCGATGTGGGATTTAATGAAAACTGCACACAGAGGGCATCTTAGAAATGCCCCTGAAAAACGACCAGCCCTGGTGGGGTTCCTGAATGGCTGCCCGCCATTTGCCACTACCAGACAGGTTTCTGGACCCCTGGGTAGAGAGCCTCCACTCTCTGGGTCCAGAAACAAAGCCCATCCAGGGCATAGGTGTCACACCTCCTTCCCCAGGATGGGCTGGGTCCACGAAAGAGGAAGCTTCAAAGGCCTGTCGCCTTTGTACGCTGTCCCTGCCTTTTGCTACCCCCAGCAACTGGCTCCCACGGTTCTCACCTGCACTTTGGGTGGGAGAATCGGCGGGAAAACCGAATTAGAAGGAGAGGTGTGCCCACCTTTGCCAACCCCACCACTCAGGTGGGGGAGGCGAGGTGAAGCACATATCTCAGTCCCCTCCATCTTGGAGATGAGGGGACCCAGCCAATTAGGAAGAGGCTCATGCCCCCCTCCCACTGGCGGGGGGCATAGTAGGGGGTGTACTCACCCCAAGGAAGGGACCCATGGATCCGGAGCTGCACACACCTGTAACGCCCCTAAATTTAGTATTTAGGGGCGATCCTGAACCTTGCCTCCTCAGATTTGAGGAAGAAAGAGGAAGGACCGAAGAGCCCTGCTGACCAAGGAAGAAGAGGACACCTACTGCTTTGGCCCCAGCCCTACCGGCCTGTCCCGACTTCGACCTGCCTACAGCAAGAACCCCGACGTGTCCAGCAGCCCCCCCAGAGCCCAGAAGACCTGCCCTGCACTCACCTTACAGACTCTGTCTCCCGTGAGCACCGGATTTGCTCAACAAAGACTCCAAGACCAGAACCCAGATCCAGGCGACTCCGCAGCTCTGTACCACTCTGCACTCGTCGCCCACGGCCAGAGCCCGAGTGGCCCAACACCACGAGGAGGTCTTCCCAGCGATCCTGACCTGGGATCTGGTGATCCCCGACCTCCCTCAAGCTTCAAGACGACGCCTGCAGCCTCAACCTGAAGGGTTCCCCCTGACCGCTACTGGAGCTAGTGAGAAAACCCGACGCCTAAAGACACCCCAGCCTCCGACGCCCCACGGCCTTGGGCAGCCCAACCAACGGTGTCCAAGCATCCCCCAAGATCCCAACTTACCTCTGCAGCCGGTGGTTACCTTCAGGAAGTCTCCCAGCGCGAACCTGCAGCGTCTTTACCGAACCGAAGGTCTCCATTGGCATCCACAGGGTCCCTGACATCTCATTGGCACCCTGCACCCGGCCGCCCCTGTGCCGCTGGTGGTGCAGCTCCTCTGCTGATTGTTGCCCCTGCAGTGCTGATCTTAACCCCAGCAGCTTTGCTCCTACACCCAAGTGGCCTGCCTACCTGGACCTAGGGGAACCCCAAAAGTCATACCTGTAAGTCCTGTACTTATCTGGAAAACCGATAACCATTTTTCTCCCATAGGAACTAATGTTATGAGTTTTGTTCCAAAAATGTTTTAAGTGTTTAACTGCTGTTTTGTATGGGAAGAAAGTAACTGTTCTTTAAACTTATAACTGTCGTACTTACCTGTAAGTGACAAAGTCTAGGGTGTGATATCTAGGCATATCACCCCGAATAGTCGATGTAATCTAAAAGTAACAAGAAAGTAATCCAAAGTAATTACTGTGTAATTTAAACTGCTTTTTGAACCAATACAAACATGTAAACGATTGCAAATCCATTCCCAATTGCACTTCTTGAAATATTCTTTGAGTGAAAGTATATTTTACCTACCTGTACCAAGACCTGCTTGGTTCTATAAAATAAAACTTAAGTATACCTTTTTTATACGTACGCAATTGGTCTGGATTCTGTCTCTGAGTGTGTGTAATCAGTTCTCGATTGAGTGAATACAATAAATGCTTAACACACCCTCTGGATAAGCCTAACTGCTCGCCCACACTACCACAAAGAGAGCTGTTAGTACTTACCTAATTTAGCCTCTGCTATACCTCTGGGGATCCACTGGATGATGTGCACACTATACCTTACTTTGGTATAGTATATACAGAGCCAGCTTCCTACAGACTGTAAAAATTTTGGGCGGTGGGGAGTGAATTTTCTACAGATGAACGTGGTTTTCTCTTAAGAAGCGAAAGGAGAAATCTGCCAAGCACTTTGAGAAATAAAATTCTGAATTTGATACATGAAGGTCATCAAATCAAAATTGAGGCTTAAATCTTCATATTAGTGGCCTGGCCTTGACCTTGAGGTAGAAAGGTTTGTTTGTGATTGTATTAAATGTCCCAATGCTGACAAAAGTCAATAGGTATTGAGGCCACCACTTTGTCCTATAGTATGTCCTGATGGTCAATGGAGGTTTGTAGCCATAGACATTTTAGGATCGATTTTACATTTCTATGGTACACCGAAGTACATGGTGGCGCTAATTGATCTGTTTTCAACATGCCCAGAGATGGAAATTTTGACTAGAGTGGATTCCAAAGCGGTCATTTCTTGTTTGGAGGTATTCCTTATAGACGGGATTCCGAAAGTGTTGTTGAGCGATAATGGACCACAATCTGTGTCTGATTGCATGAAGGGTTTTATTACAAGAATGGCATTAAAGCAAGGCATACTTTGTTATATCACTCTGCCAGTAATGGAGCTGTGGTATGCTTTAACAGAGTGATTATGGGCAGTGTACAAATTGCCATTGGTAGTGGTGGGAGTTGGCACGGGTAGCTCAACAAATTGGTGTGGGCTTACAGAATACCTCCTGCATTTACTGGTTTCAGTCATTTCAAAGTACTTAGAGGTAGAAAGACATTTACTAAGGATAATACTGTTTGGTTGTTGGGTGATCGGAAGAAGGAGCGGTCATCAGCGGTGGTAAGGAGCAACAATAACAAAGCACAGTGTGTCTACAAGGAATATTATGATCGTAAACATGGTGTAAGGAATGTTGATCTGGAGTTAGGTGATTGGGTCCGTGTTGAAAAACCTGTTAGGACCATGAAGTGAATGAGTAAGTTCAGTAAACCACTTAAACTTTTTCCTAATGCTGCAAAGGTGAGTGATGATAAAGTGTGGCACTTTAGCAAGTTGGCTAAGTGCAGTAAAATTCTCTTGTGGAAAGGAAGAGTGTGGAATCTCTGGTTCCTTAAGTAATTCTTTGTTGTGGGATGATATTGATTGCATGGACAAAGAGGCAGTGAGAAATGAGAGTACCAGATGTACTTAGTTTCGATGTGGCTATGGAGGATTCCAATCACAATTCTGTTCTACCCATGAGAGTTACTAGCAGTGGTAGGATGGCAGTACAACCAGAGAAGCTGAAGGACTGTGTTATACGTTCATGTGTGATCTTGGTAATTTCTTAGGTCTCGCCTACGCAGCGCGCATGCGCGGGCCTTTAGCCGTCGCTCTGCTCATTTTCAAGCACACACTCGTGCTTGTGGCGGCATTCACCTTGCGGGAGCGAACAGGGGCGCGCCACAAGCACGAGTGTAGTGCTTGAAAATGAGCAGACTGCGCGCGCACGCACGCACCACTCCCGGGCTTGTTTGATTACCCTCCTACTCACTGGTGTCAGCATTCGCTGTGTTTTGTTGTGATCTTTTGAACGAGAAGTCTTGCCCATGTATTTTCCTCTTTAAGTAAAGCCACCTATGGGCTCTTCTCATTCGTGTAACTCATTCTGCTTCACACACCTGGCCCATCTTTGATCTCTGCCACATGAGACTCCCGTTTTGGGGGGCTAGACTTCAATATTTGGCCTTTAAATTACGATATTTTTTCTTTCTCCAACTTAAAACCTCCTTAACGCCAATGGAAAAAATTTGGAAGTTAATTTCTCTAGTTGTTCCCTAAATCTCGTTCTTAGGTGTTCCCAAATCCCGCACGCCCCTTTTCCAGTCTAGGTTGGCTCCATGTCATTTTCCCGGCTCTGCGGGGTCTATTCGCCTAAGTCGCTTTTTAGGAGCCCCTCGATCACTCCGGCTTCTGCCAGGCCTTTGTCCTCCGCTTCGTGATGTTGTTCGCCGACCTCTCGGTGCTCGCACCCATAGCTGCCAAGGTTTCAGATTGCCATGTGTGACATTTTTAAAATTTCAGTGAAATTATGAGTGACATTCCAACGACTATGAGTGACACTTTCTCGCGAGCAAAAATCATGCAATGAAGACTAGGGACACTTCTAAATATCAGAAATTACAGCCATTTGAGCAACAAGAAACTTCAAGAACTTCTTGAAACTGCTGCGGAGCACCAGAAATGGAAGGACACTAACCCCAGTTGTAACGGACCCCATCCCTCCCTCCCCCCCCCACCCGGCCGGGCCCCAGTGCAGAGAGAGCTCAGCGAGAGCCAGCCTGGCTGGTAAAACTGTCACGCACTGACCTGTCTGTGAAGATAAAAGTTAGTCAGGGCGCCCATGATAAGGATGAGGAGACAGAGCAGCCCTGCGGCCGGGCCTACAGATTTACTGTGATTAAATCAGATCTGCAGATAAACCAGGCTCACTCAGAAGGATGAATGAGACAGAGCAGCCCCTGCCTGCAGATTTTAAACTAAATTGATTGTGTGTGACTGAAATAATTTATCAGAGATGATCAGACTGTGCGTGCCGCGGCGGCGCTGACACAAGCACTAATGCGCTGTGTGAAGTAAGTTACTCTGATCATGAGAACTGACAGGGGTCCTCTGAGGAATGACGCTACCTAGCCCTCCCCCGCGCCGGGCCCCAGTGCGGAGAGCAGAGACTGAGAGCCCTGCCCTGCCTGGTAAAACTGTCACGCACTGACTCAGGAAGGATGATGAGACAGAGCAGCCCTGCCTGCAGATGCTAACTCTGATCATGAGAACGGACAGGGCGGGGGCCTCTAAGGAATGATGGTACCCCCTCCCCCGCCCGGCCCCAGTGCCGAGAGCAGAGAGAGCCCTGCCTGGTGAAACTGTCACGCACTGACCCGTGAAGATAATACCTTACTACTGCCCTAAGATGAGACTCAGACAGAGCAGCCCTGCGGCCCGCCTGCATTTACTGTGATAAATCACAATGATCAGACTGCAGATAAACCAGGAGGCTCACTGACTCAGGAAGGATGATGAGACAGAGCAGCCCTGCAGATGCTATTGTGTGTGAAATTAATTTTTCAGATGACTCATCATGTAGTATAAAACACTTACTTGAGCTAGTACTAGACGAGTTCAGAGACTCTTCCCGGTCTGTGACCGACGTCCGGCGGCCGCAGGCCGCACAGGGACCCGCTGCGGCCGCACAGCGCTGCAGCACTGTGACTGCACTGCTGCATGATGCACTCTGCAGCAGCAGTCTTCTTCTTCTCCCCCCAGACACTGCAGGCTGCTGACTCACTCGTCCCCCGCTTGGCCACAGTAGATTGCGCCGCCCGCGATCACCGATGCCTCTTGCACGGCGGGCGGCCATGATGAGAGTCACTCAGTGTCCTGTGTCGCCGGTGAGTGAAATTAATTCACTCTGGGTCGGTCAGTCACTCTCCGAGTCCCTGCCGGTCTAGGGCTGCCTGGCATTACATGAACGCGGGCACGGCGGGGGTTTAATTAAATTGCGGCGCTGCGCACCGCAGAATGAAGAGTCAGCACTGTGCACCCTGCGAGGAGGACTCGACTGACTCAGATTGAATCCCCCGCCGTTCTGCCTCACTTCCTCTTTCTCCGGACGTGAGGGCACTGGGTCACATCCGGATTTAATAATCCCGGGCGCCCTGGTGTGCCACAGTGACTGACAGCCAGTAGCATCGACTGCTGAGAGGGCAGGACCCGCCCCCCGTCGGTAATTGGCAGAAGTGAGAGTGTGTGTGTGTGTCTCAAAGGAAAGCCGCGCGGCGCCAGCCAGGCACGACAGGCTGGGCAGATTTGTTATATTGTAGTGCTCTCAGCCACTCCAGAGCTGAGAGCAGATGGATCTTTAACTATTTATTGAACTCAGCCCAGCAAGCAGCTGCTGGCAGCACGTCTCTCGGAGCAGCAGAGCCGGTGCACAGGCGCTGCTGGTGGCGCGCGCTGGCGAGTGGCAAAATGCGTGACAATGCATTTCAGTGCGGTGATGCGGAACACCGCACTGAAATGCGTGAGCGTCACACCTGAGGCGTGATACTTGGCAGGACTGCTTACCTGCATAGAGGATATTAATATGGGCATAGAACGCCCCCTTGTGCAGAAGTGTTCATATATCACGACCTTAGTCCCAGGCATATGAGGTGATATTTCAAACCTTGTGTGACCAGTTTTTGTGGGTCAGTATCAGGACGGGATAGGCAATGTTACAGGACTAACACACAGCAGCGGTGTCCGAGCTGCACATCAAAGGAGAGAATAATGAAAATACCGAGTCTATACACCGACTACCAGTTGAGCGGACCAGGGTTTCTGTATGGTTTTATGCATTCATTTTGCCTCTTTTGATTCCAAGTTCTCTGTATGTGACTCTTTCATACAGTAATTCAGTGTGCCGAAAAACTGCACGTGGAAAACTATCCGAAATTACTGTGTAGTAAATCCATAGGATGAGAAATCACTAACAGGAATTACGTGTTGCATGATACATTTCCATATGAGAAATTAGTAACAAGCAACTCTCCCTGTCCAAAACGTGGTATTTGTGTGAAAACAACAATAAACGATTTTTTTTCAAATTAATATCCCACAAATCATCAAAAGTGATTGACATGACAATGCAGATAAAAAAATGAAAAGACCAATCAAAACAAACAAATAAAGACGAGCAGGTCAAAAAAAAACAAGCACAGCAACACAGCAGAGTAGACTAAGACACAAGGGATTTTTATTACACACAGGTCCTAGAAAAGCTGTCAAATTGCCCATAACCTCATACATGGCCACTTATTGGACCAGGAGTGACGGCAGGGAAGTATTACTATGTTAGTTAACTGAACTAATACGCATAACTAATTCCGGATCGGATAACTATATTAGCATATTGTAGTGTGCATTTATAACACCATTATCTCTGTATAATGCTCAAATTACATAAAAGAATGGAATTCCCTATGACGATTGCATTTCAAAGCATGTAATGATAACTGTCACTATAAATGCGTACTGAATATTCTGAAAAATATTTTTTGAAAATGCTTTTAAAATATTTAATAATTAAAAAAACACACACTCCCATAATCTCAATTTTCATTTGTCACCTGATCAGGTGGCAAACACGCTCAGCAGATTACCTCGGCCTACATGCGAGCCTAATCCTTGTGCAGTCTGCCTTCATTCAGGTACAAAAAAGACATTTGTGGATGGCTACGTGCCTGTTATAGCAAACCCTGATCCCTTCACTCCACTGTCAGCTGGCTGGCATGGAAGCAGCTCCATGAAGACTTCTCCAGAAGTCAAAGTGGAAGGACCTTCATCCTTTGGTCCATGGCACTGGTGCAAACACTGAAGTGCAAAGAACTCACCCAGCACCTCTGCGTCTTTCTCCACGCTTGTCTTCGAATAGGTCAGTCCTAGATTTCCGATCTACAGTGGCAAGTCAGACACAACCTCTCCTCAGTTGGCAGCAAGACCTGTGGACTCTGGGCACTTCATGGGTCTTCTCAGCACTCTCCCACGTTTCTTCTGCAGGTATCAGCAAATGGGTTCTTCTCCACAAGTAGGCAGACACCTGTGGGTCAAGACGCTCTCCTCTAAGCAGGCAGCTCCCAGGGGCACTGGCAGACCCACAGCCTCCTCTAGTGAAACTTGCAGAAAGCAGGAGATATCCCCTCGTCTTTGGGATATTGACTAGCCACAATATCAGTCCTGGAACACAGCAACTCTTCTTTGCAGTGCAGCAGTCCGAACTGGACAAAGAGGGGAAGTTTGGGACCCACTTTTATACTGTATTCTCAGGCAGGAATGTGGCTACACTGCCTAGGTTTAGGCAAACGGTTGGCTGGGTTTCTTTTCATACTTAATTTTTCCTCTCCAAATAATCAATCAACCCCACATATGAAAAACTAAGCAATTGTTTCTACAACAAAAAACCCAGGAAACCAATAAATCAAAGACGCTGGAAACCATAAAAGGACCAGATATCAGGTGAATCACACAATCTATTAACTGTACCCCCCCTGAAAAAAACATTTGTCACTCGCCTCAAAAACGATTGTCATACACCTGGAAAGCAAACCGTTAATCGAACACTTGAAAAACTAACGAAACAGCCACATACCTGGGGAAACCAAATTATTTATTATATACTAAGAAAAACAAACCTTATTCTCACGTAGGAACATAAACCACTCAGTCACACATATGGGACTCACAACAATAAATATGTGTTTCCCAGGTACAATGAATTGTTTACAAACTTGTGAAATCAATTATTGGTCGTGCAAGTCGGAATCCAATTATTGTTCACATACTTCTGAAACCATCCAATTAATCACACACCTAGGATGCCACATAATCACACACCTTAGAAAGCCAAAAAACTATTGTAAGCCCGCATCACTGATCTCAAACCTGGGAAATCAATTGGTCAAACACCTGGTAAAACTAATTACCAAACTTTGGCTTAAAACCAATTACTGGCCACAAACATACAAACCAATCACACAGCTGAGGAAATCAACCAATGAAGCAAAACCATTAGAAAATCTGTTATGTGCCTGGGAAACAAAGGAATCGGTCAAACGCCTGGAAAAATCAAGCAATCCTTCACATAAACTGGAAAATCCATCCTACACCTGGAAAACTAACCAATCAATTAAATACCTTGAAACCAAAGCAATCAATCACATTCCTAGAAAGCAATTCAAATATTGTACACCTAGAAAGAAAATCAATTAGGTACCAGCCAAGCCCTGTTGGGATACACGAGAATTGCATCTGTACTGTGAGTAAGGTTACCTCTGACTGCACACTGGAGTACATTGTCTTAACCGCCCCACCCTCCCCCCGAGGTTTACATAACATTAGGTATAAGGGCTCGTGGCGGCAGCGGTTGTCGTCGGTGAGACCAGGGTTGCGGTGCGGCGGTGCCCTCTGTGGTGCCTTCAGGACACGGTGCCAGCAGCGGTGTCGGTGACGGCTGCTTCCCCCCTCTGTGGCAACTGAACCCCACGCTTCCAGAGTCGGTACCAAGAGGTGAGTGAAGTCTTTGCTGTCTCCGAAACTTCGTGAACAGGAGGCAAGCTCTATTTCAAGCCCTTGGAGATACTCAGCACAAGTGAAGAAAGTTAAGACCAGTCCTTTCACTGCCTAAGGCAGAAGCAGTAATTGCAGGCCAACCCAACAAAGCAACAACACAGCAAAGGGGCAGTACTCCTGACAACTCTTCCAGATCTTCTTCTTGGCAGGTTCCTTGATTCCAGCGAGTTCTCTGAAGTCTTTTATCTCCCTGAGACTTCCAACAGGAGGCAAGCTCTACTTCAAGCCCTTGGTGAAAACTCTAACAGCAGGAAGATTAAAGTACAATCCAGTCATTTCCCTGCCCAAGACAGAAGCAGCAAGCAGCAGGCCAACACAGCAGAGCACGCAGCAAAGTGGCAGTTCCTCCTGACAGTTTTTCCAGCCCTTCTTCCTGGCAGGTTCCCTAGTTCGGCAGTAATCTGAAGTTCTGCTGTCTGGGCCCCAATATTTATACTCAGTTTATCTTTGTTCTCTTGGGCAGAGAGTGTCTGTGCTCAGTCCAAACCAGTTCTGTCCTCTCTGGCCCAGCTTCCCGGCAGGAGGTGGAGACAGCATTGTGCAAGGGATACAGGGCCTATTCAGGTGCAGGGGAAATCTCCTCCCACCACTCTAAATGCAGACCAGACCTATTAAGGTTCTAGAGAAACTCCTCCCACTACTCTAAATGCAGCCCAGGTCTATTCAGTCCAGCTCTGAGTCACCCAGGAAAGGCAGGACACACCTCAACCCCCACAGTGGCTGTCCGCAGTGAATGCACATCCCAGGCCCAGCCCCTGCCACTCCCAAACCAGACAGCCAATACACAAACCAGCAGAGGCACATAGGATGGCTAAGAAAGAAAATACCCACTTTCTAAAAATTGTATTTTCAAACACACAACATAAAAATCATCTTTACTAAAAGATGCATTTTTATATTCTGAGTTCAGGCATACTAAACTCAATCTTTCTACCTTGTCCCAATGGGAAGTTATACATATAAGATGTGATAAATAAACTCCCACTCTACCCTATGGGATGGATAGCCTTTCAATAGTGAAAAACGAATGACACTGTATTTCACTATCAGGACATGTCCCACACACCAGTACATGTCCTGCCATTCACATACCCTGCACCCTGCCCATAGGGGTACCTTGGGCCTACCTTAGGGGTGACTTACATGTAATAAAAGGGAAAGTTAGTGCCTGGCAAGTGGGTGTACTTGCCAAGTCGACATAGCAGTCAAAACTGCGCATAGACACTGCAGTGGCAGGTCTGAGATACCTTTTACCGGGCTACTCCTGTGGGTGGCACAATCAGTGCTGCAGTCCCACTAGTAGCATTTGATTTACAGGCCCTGGCACTCTCAGTGCACTTTACTAGGGACTTACCTGTAAATCAAATATACCAATCATGGAAACACCAATCCATAACCACAATATACATGGAGTGCATATGCACTTTAGCACTGAATAGCAGTGGTAAAGTGCCCAGAGTCCTAAAACCAACGAAAACACGGTCAAAAACAGGAGGCCAAAAAGCAAAAAGTCTGGGGATAAACCTGCTGAAAAAGCCAGGTCTAACATTTGTGAATTAAATAAAATAATCATTTGTATATTTTATGAATGCTTATTTCTGTATTGTTTTGCGGTTCAAATGATCAGATATGCTTAGGCCCTCCCAGCTTCCAGTAATTCCTCAGAAGACGTAGCTGGATTCAAGTAATGATTGAGTGGGGGGTCTAAAGAATTCAAAAGGTTAAGAATCACTGCACTACACCAACAACACACACTGCTACCTGCCGACGAGATTGTAATAAGAGTTGTGTTGGTAGCCGAGGGTGGAACCCACGCAGGTGAGGGTGAAGCAAGCAGTGCAGTTCTAAATTAACCTGGCGACACATAACCATGGTTTTCACGAGCCCTGGGTCATAATGGCAAAGAATGTAATATGCATGTTACTTTTTGGACTGGCTGGTGATCTTAAGCTGACTCAGAACCCTCCTCCCTTCAAAAAGCTCACTGGTTGCTCAAAAGGATGGTGTGCAAACGAGATGCCACGAAAAGAGGGTGCGTTCTAAGCAAACCATGTGTCATGGGGAAAGTATCCTGGCTCACAAGGTCAGGTGAGTTAAACACCATGCTGGGAACACAGGGTAGTACTCGTGAAAAGATGGTGATATGATCACAGGTTGTGCACAAGCAGAAAGTCTCCTAGGCATACGGGATATATTATTTATAGACTGTTGGCTTTTGCGGACACCTTAAACTAAGTAGGAGTGGTACAAAGGAAGATGCTATAGATAAAGACCATAGATGCCAACATTCCAAACCAGGACAAAGGTATGTACTTAAAAAAATCAGGGGATTTATTTTCCCTATTGACTAAGATTGAAACAGAGGCAAATTAAGGCGGAAGACAGCTAAAAGGCGTTCTGCAAAAATGAAATAAGTACAGGGACGTTCTGTGATGCTGGACATCGAGGGCAATAAGCAGAAAGGCCGTTGGGGTCCCTGGGCACCACATATATGAGTTAGGACGTTGGGCACACTCGCATCCCTGGGTGTGAAACCCTCCCCCTGCAGACCCATGCTGTTCCTCACCTGCTGCTGGAATCCTGCCTCAGTGCACCCTCTCTGCCTCCTAAGGAGACCCTCCTGTCTCTGTACACCCTCTGCCCTGCTGCTGGTGTCTTGCTTCTGTGATCCTCTGCCTCCCTCTGCCCTGCTTCTGTGATCCTCTGCGGCTGTCTGGAGCCCCAGAGAGTCTCCCTCCTCTTTATGCTGGAGTTCCCCTCCCTAAGTTTCACTTCCCAAACATGATACACATCTGCGCTCCCTAGTCCTCCCTCGGGCTCCGCCCTTTCTCTCCTGGCACCAGTTCAGTGTCGGAGTCTCCTCCTTCAGCCCCGTGACACTCTCGGCCCCGCTCCCTCCCGGCCTACCCTTCCTCTTCCTCCTTTCCTGGCTCCACGAACCTCTGAGCGTCTTCCTCGTCCCGCGCGTGCACAAAAGGGGCGGAACACTGCACCGAGATAACAGGGGGAGCGGGGCAGATCAACGTACAGCAGACCGGAGGAAAGAGAAAAACCCCGAAATAGGCGAGTAGGGGGGCCGTCACATTCATTCATTTTACTTCTTGTATTGTTTATACCCGTTTCCTGCATCCCCCCCTTTCCTCCGGTTTTGTTCCTGCACATTGGTATGTCTTAGAACGTTGTGCTCTGCAAGGTTCTAAGGCGGCAGTTTAACGGCCTGCTGGATTCCGATCTCCAAGAGTTGTGGTACTTGAACCTTACCTTTTATGAGAGAAACGCTGTGGTGATGACGAGGAGACAGGTAAGTATTTAATCTTCATACATATGTCCCCAGCAGCGGAGGCGGTGACCAGCCAGAACGGTGGCCAGAGACCAGCTGCCTCTGCCATTCCAGAAAGGAATATGGAACATAACCTAGAATGCAAAGCTCGTGCAGGTAAAGTACAATTTGAGAACAAGCAGTAAACATTCCATTAGGATTAAAACTCACATTACAACAAACCCCGATCGATTTTTGAACAGCGAATGTATAAAATGTTAAGGCAGTCCATGTTAGCGATTTAGTTCCTGTTGGCGTTTCACATGTTTTACATTGCATTCTCTAAGAGTGTTAGCTATTTCTAAAATGCTGTGTTTCTGTATTTTCTTTCAGTGTAGCATATTACTCTGGTATAGTGCTTACTTTGAACAGAGTCGCCTCCAGGTGTGTATAACGCTCCTCCATTGAGAGCTAACCAGGTTCCCAGTGTCAGATCTCTTTCCTAAAAGTGTATAATTGTTTCTCCCAATTGGCAATACCTTTGGTACTCTCTGAAAGTCCCTAGTAAATGGTACCCTTGGTACCTAGGGCCTGAGGTACTAAAGAGGGTCCCCAAGGGAAGTAGCACGAATTGTGCCCCCCAGGCACCCCCGCACCGAATTCATGGAAACTGCCCCTGCAGGCTGTGTGTCTTAGTGCAGACTAAAGTGAAAACCTGTGTGCCGCGCCTGTGTGCCATGCCCGCCGACACTGCATGCAGTATAAGTAAGTCACCCCTACCTGAGGCCTTACTGCCCTAAGGCGGAGTGCCCTGTGCTACATGTGAGGGCATAACTGCTTGAGCAGATATGCCCCTGTGCTAGTCAGTACCATTGCTGCCAGTACAGGTGATCAGGGAAGCCATTTCGAAAGAATGTGCTGGACACTGGTGAAAACGAGTTTCCCATCTACGTGATGGCTTCACTGAAAATAGGGATGTTTGGTATCAAACATCTTGTATTAATAAACCCGCACTGATACCAATATCGGATTTAGTAATACATGCACACAGAGGGCACCTTAAAGGTGCCACCTGAAAACCTACCAGCCACTGGTGTGCCGACTGTTTTTAACCAGCCTGCCACCAGAGACGAGTTTCTGACCCCCAAGGATGAGGTCCTTTGCCCTCCAGGGGCCATAAACCAAGCCTGCTCGGGCACGGGGTATGGTACACCTCCTTCCATAGGGTGACCTGCAGATTAGCATTCCAAAGCAGGGGAACTTCAAAGGCCCTACTGCCTTTGGTATGCGAATCTGGTTTCTTTCCCCAGAGAAGAACCCCCTTTGTCCAGAGCCACTTGGCACCTGGACAGGCAGAAAAATTAGCTAGTCAGACAGGCGTGTCCGAACTTCAGGCTACTGCCACCCCTAAGGTGGACTACGTAAAGTGGAGGCAACTTTTCAAAGGTAGCCTTCTTGGTGATGGCAAAATCAGGCCATTCTGGGACAGGGTTATGACCACCTCTTCCAGGAAGTGATCATATAGGGGCGTAGTGACCCCAAGGGTAGCTAGTCCATTGGCTACTATCTTGCACTCCCCTAACACCCCAAAATTCAGTATTTAGGAGAACCCCTGGCACCAGAGAATTAGATCCTGCCCACCAAAAGAAGAAGGGCCGAAGAGCCACGAAAGCAAGAACTGCAGAAGAAACAACTGACTAGGCACCAGCCCTGCCGGCCTGTTCGCATGTTCAATTGCGCCAAAGTCATCTCGTCCTGCAAGCTGCTGATCCTCCAAAGCCTGGGTGGACTGCCAGCACTTCTTCTAAGACTCAGGAACTCCTGTGGAGTAGCGTGCTGCTTCCCTGCATCCTGCAAGCACTCCAAAGAAGACTGAGACTCCGGATCCACAAAAACCCAACGCAGCAAAGCAATACTGCACTCGCGCTTCCTAGCCCAAGCTGAAGTGGGCTAGCAGTGCCAGCGTGTTCCCCCGGCCCTCCAGAGACAAAGCCCACCTTGGACTTGCTCACTGTGGACTTCCCGACGCAGCCTGCAGTCTCTCTTTGCAGGCCTCCTCTACCGCAAGTGCTCCCGGTGACGAAAATCTGATGCCTAAAGACATCTCTGCACCTGTCGCCCCTGACCCCTGGAGAAGAGGACCAAAGGATTCCCCACTTCCCCGAGCATCGCAAGAGTTGAGCCCCCTTGTCCGTTCAGCCCGACTGGCCCCCCAGTCCGAGCCTCTTTTCCGACGGACTGATCTCTGTAGACTTGAATCATGCACTCAGCGCTGTAAGGCACCTCTGCACCTGGCCTCCCGAGTGCTGCCCGAAGTGAACTGTTGGTGCTGCCTTGGACCTTGCCCCATCCTCACCTTAAGTCCAGAAGATTGGTCCCGCAAGTCGCTGTTGAGTGCATAAATGTAATACATGTTTTACCTCCAGAGGTTAACATTACCACAAAGTGCTTCAATTCCGATTTAAAGTATCAAAGTCACCCGACGCCGAAAAACACACCTCTGCACTCAGACGTCCCAGTGCCTCCCAAGGTGGCATGCTGGTATTTCCTGGGACCTTGCCCCATACTCACCTCAAGGCCTGGGGAAGGATCCCGTAACTCGTCGTTAAGTGACTTTATGCAGCGTATATTTTCTTCCTAAGTTAACATTGCCGAGTAGCGCTTCAATTCTATGTCAGGACCGGAGGCGAGGATTATGCCTTCTTTCTTCACTTTATCTTCACAGCAGCCATTATTCAAGAAACAAAACTACTTTTCCCATGAACACTCGGGAAAACAGTAGTCAACAGATAACCAATAAGAAGCAGTTCATCAAGCTCCAATCAGGGGCATGATATCCCAACATAGTCCATCTTCACTGGCCCTTCCCCCTCTTTCTTCGCTGCTGCGCAGCAGAGATAAGTGCTCCTCATTATATCTTGCTGTTTATTGTTGTTATTGTGCCTAATTACCTTGGTATCGTTGGGGCGGCTTCACCACGTTTATTTGAATTGCTAGCGCTTTCCCTGTGCAGCTGCGCCGTGAAAACTCATTGTTTTTTGTTCACAGGTTGTCGGCATCTCGCCGAGTAAGAGGCTACACCGCGGGAGCGCTCTGCGCTCCTACGCGGCTTGTTTTGGTGCATGCTCCGCGTCTGGACCTCCCACCTCCTGAGGGCGCTGGAGGCAATGCGTGACTGTGACGCCCAGGTTTAAATTCCTCTCAGGGATTCGATTTGCGCGCTGTAGTCTGGAGCCTTGTCCGACCTGAGGAAAGACGCCCGCTGGGTCTGTACGCCGATCGCGCCTTTTGAAAGGAGGCCGATCGCGCTTTGCTGATAATTTGTTACGCTCTGCTGCCCATCAACAGATTCTCTCAGCAGCAGAGTCTGTACTGATTATTCATAACGCCTTGCCTGGGTCGGTATTGCTGGGCCTCTGAGGCCTGTGGGGACACGATCCCAGGTCAGCCCTCCCCCTTTATATAATACGGTGCACCGGGGTGAAGTGTCCCAGGGGTTAGACCCCCCCTCACTGCGAGTTCCTCGCGCCCATCACCAGGCTGACACCCAGCCCTATTGATCACGCCCTAACTCAAGGGGGCCCAGAAAAACCTTAGGCTGATACCCAGCCCATCTGTTGCTCACCAGTTATGGAATACAAAGATGACTTCCATGGGGTGGAGGACCCCCTGGCCGACCTCCCGTGGGATGATGACTTCCATGATGCGGTGGACGCATCTATATACAGAGCTGTAGCTGAGGCCATGGGCTCTTAGAGGATCGCTTATCACGCCAGATAGCCCAGGCATTTGATAAACTGTCAGCTCCCACACCTACCCCCCTCCCTACGGGGTCCCAGGGTTTTCCCCTCCAGCGGTTCCAGACCCGATCCTTGCCAAGCGCCCCCGCGAATCTGGGGTAGACTTGGATGCCTTTGACAGGCTCAAACAAGCCTTTTTGGCTACCCAACCTCCCGTGCCTGGGGATCAGGGTGCATCGGCACCTGTTACTGCTATCCCTGACGATGATGCAGGGGATCCCGATAATGACCCTGGCCCCTCTAGACCGTGGCTCCCTTCTCGCCCCTCCAAAGCTGGTCAGAACCCACAGGTTTCTTCAGATATGCTTGATCCAGATGAATTTGTACATCCCCGCTCATCGGAATGGGCCCCAGCTGACAAGGTCGCAATGTATGTAGCCGGTCGTATTCGACGCCCACTGGAGAAGGAGGCCCGTAATTGCCTCCGGGCCGAGTGCCCTCACCCCTCCCTCGAGGGCAAGGTCGCCCTCACCCCGGAAATTGACACCCGCATGGCCACTTTTCTCCAGAAATTTATGAAAGATCCCAAAAAGGGGATCGATAGGTCCTGGCGGGCTTGCCAGGACAAGCTCCTGGACAACCTAGGCCCTCTCACAAAAATTCTAGACATGTCCGAGGAGGCCAAGTTAACTGGTTCCCTTATCTCCCCAGACACTCTTTCGGGGTGGGCACAGAGAGCAGTGACTTTTTTAGGCAATGCAAACTGCGCCCTGTCCACAGAGCGTCGTTGCTCTCTCCTCATTAAAATTGGGGGACCTCGCAGACTCGGAGGTGGGCGCCATTGCCCAGGGAAGGGTCTTTGGAGAGCCATTTGTGAAAGAGTTGGGCAAGTTCGTTAACACATTCACATCCCTCGACAAGGCCCAGAGTGCCATCAAAAAGGTTTCCCCCCGTGTTTTCCGCGGGGCCGGTCGAGGTAGGGGCCGCTCGACCAGCTGTCCGGCCTATCAATACCCTCCTAGGGGGCAAGGCTCCAGACAAGGCCAGTTCCAGGACCAGACCCGCTTTGGGAATTTCTACCCCACGAGAGGTCGCCGCAGCAAAGGCAGAGGATTCAGAGGAGCGCCGAACTCCTCAAGTCCCGGTGAGTGTTCTCCCTTATTCCCACTTAAGGATAGGGGGTCGTCTGGCGAATTTTTTCCACGCTTGGGTTTCCATCAAAGGGGACGCTTGGGTACTTCAGACGGTACAAGGATTCCACATAGAGTTTATCGGCGAGCCCTTGCGGGAGGGAAGGCCTCGGCCCATTCAGTTCTCCCAGGAAGCAGCCACCCTGGTAGACGAGGAAGTGGCTTCCCTGCTGGCCAAGGGCGCCATCTCCCTCTCTGCTCCTCACCCCGGGGGTTCATCAGCAACAACTTTCTGGTCGACAAGACAGACGCAGGTCAAAGACCAATGATAAACCTCAGTGAATTCAACCAGTGGCTGGTTTACCGCCACTTCGAAATGGAGGGAATTCACCTCCTCAGGGATGTCTTGCGACCCTTGGATTGGATGGTACGGCTGGATCTCAAAGACGCCTACCTGGTAATTCCAATCTTTCCCCCTCATCGGCGGTTCCTCCAGTTTGTATAGCGACATCAGACGTACGAGTTCACAGCTCTCCCCTTTGGCCTATCCTCGGCCCCTTGGTGCTTTACCAAGGTGCTCAGACCGGTGGTGGAATACTTGAGGGCGTGGGGGATAGGAATGATAGTGTATCTGGACGATCTTCTCTTGATAGATCAGTCCCCGCTCCAACTGTCCTCCCACCTCCAGAGAGCAGTGGACCTCCTTCAGAGCCTAGGCTTTGTGGTGAAGGAGAAAAAGTAGCTCCTTACACCTGTTCAGAGCTTGACATTTCTGGGATTTGTCATAGACTCCACCTCGTCCACTCTAAGTCTCCCTTCCAGGAAGGTGGCGAAGATTCGGCACGAGTTAAGTCGCACTCTAACGAGACAACAAGTATCGCTCCGACAGCTGGCTCGGGTAGTGGACCTCCTTTCGGCGTCTATCCAGGCCATTTTTCCGGGTCCCCTCCACTATCGGGCGCTACAGCGTTTGAAGGCCGCGCACCTGCACAGAGGGTGTCCCTACTCCCACAAGGTGGTTCTCTCGGAAGAAGCACGGGAGAAGATCCAGTGGTGGTTGGACCACTTGGATGCCTGGAATGGCCGCGCAATCTTCGGATCAGCCCCAGACTTAATAATAGAGTCCGACGCCAGCAGGGCAGGTTGGGGTGCCAGATGCGGCACTTTCTCTACAGGAGGATTGTGGTCTCCAGAAGAACAAAGATTACATATCAACTGCTTGGAGCTACTAGCGGGCTCCTTCGCAGTATGCTGCTGGACGAAAGATACTATCCAGTCCTGCGTTCTCCTAAAGATGGACAACATCTCGGCGGTCCGTTATATAAATCACTTGGGAGGCACGCGCTCCAAAGCCCTCTCGGACCTCGCTGCCAGCTTCTGGCAGTACTGCCTAGCACATCAAGTATCTGTTACGGCGGGGGCGTGGCCAAGCCGCAGACCGAGATGGCCGCGCGGCGTTGAAGCTCCGCCAGCCGACCAACGACATCCGAGCTTTCCCCCGTGCTGCCCGCACGAAACTCGGCAGAAATGCCACTCTGAGACCGCGGCTGACCTGTGGTGCGACCCGTTGCCTTGTTACGGCGCCTGGGAACAGTGGCGGCGACGCTGGGTTCCTGTGCGCCGAGGATGCAGCCGGAGTGAAGATGGCGGCCTAGGGGTGGACGGAGACGGACCGGGTCCCTGAAAGCAGCTGATGGAGCAGAGTTCCCGCGGGACCCAGGACATTGCTGCCGGTGAGTGCCGCGGGTGCCGGTCTGGTGTGCCCCTGACCCCCCCTCTCCCCCTGCACACAGGCGCGAGCGTGCTTTGCTCGTTTGAGGCCGCGGGTGAGCCGGCCGCATCATAGCACGCTCCCCGCTGGGCTGTGCAAGCACCCCGCCGGCCCGATCGATAGTAAGCGGTGACGCTGAGCCGCTTGGGGGCCCTCGGGGGGGGGAGTTGGTGGCGGCCTGTTGCCCCCGGTGCCTGCTGCCTCTACCGCGCGGTCCCTGGAGGCCGAAGGCCCTACTCAATGCGCACCGGGCCCGCGATCAGATCGGGCATCGACCCTGCTTCTCGACCCCACGGCCCAGTTCCACCGGGCCGCTGCTGTCTCTGTGGCCCATGAAGGCGCTCCCCTGACCTACAGGCACCTAAATTTGCTACACTGGAACTGCTGCACCACACAGGCCCAGGCCTGGATTGAGAGGCGTGTGCCGGATACATTGCTGCACTGCTCTGCTACCGCCCCCCCAGATACCACTCTTGCCTCTTTGCGGGGCGGACACGCCGTTACACCAGGCTCCCTGCACTACCCTCCGCGCCTAAGCGTTGACCAGCATTGAGTTGTGGGCCGCTAATAACACCGGCGCCATCACGGGGCCCTGACGTGCGCCATAGCACACATTGGCGCGACCTCTGCTCCCTCCACTAGTTCTGCGGCATGGGTCGTAAGGACCCGAAACAACGGACACTGTCGTTTGATAAGCGTGCGGAGAAACCGGCGGAAGACGGTGCAGAAATGGCGGAGCACGGCCAGGGCACTGAGCGGGATGAGACTGCTGCGGCCCCTCCGGCGGTATGGCTGCAGGAAATGAGGGCTGGTTTTCGATCGTTGGATGGTCGCTTTGATTCCCTAGACAAAACGCTTGAAACGATGAGCGCCAAGGTCCAAGCTCACGACAGGCGGCTGGATGTGGCCGAGGCACGAATATCGGATGTGGAGAATGGCGCTGCACAGACAACCAAGAGACTGGATAGAATGGAGCGCATCCTAAAGGAAGTGGCCATTAAAAATGAAGTCCTCGAGGCACGCAGCCGCCGGAACAATATACGGATTCTGGGTGTCCCTGAGTCCACAGCCACTGGTCGCCTCGACACCTTTGTGGAAACTCTACTTTCGGATTTGTTTGGTCGAGACTCTTTCACATCAGGTTTTGTGGTGGAGCGGGCCCATCGCTCCCTGGGGCTGCGTCCCAACCCGGGCTTGCCCCCCGTCCCCTCATTGCTCGCCTCATGAACTTCAGAGATCGCGACACTGCTCTTCGCCTGGCACGCGAGCGGGGGGACACCACCTGGCAAGGTTCCAAGATTGCCCTATACCCTGATTTCACCGTTATGGTGCAAGATGCCAGACGCAAGTTCAACGGAGTGAAGACTGCTCTTCGTAATCTCGGCCTCAAGTACGGCATGCTCTACCCTGCCCGACTCAGAGTTGAAACGGGGGGCCGGACACGCATTTTCGAGTCACCACATGAGGTCCAGGAGTTCTGCCACACCTTTAAGCGCAACAATGAGCAACCACACCATGACAGAGACGGACCGCCTCCTACCCAGAACGTATCGGCCGTCAGTCAGGAACTGTTTTCCGAACCTGGTGCGGGGGGGCCTGGCTGAGTAGGGACCCTACGGTTCTCTTGAAGTTTGCATGGGGACTGCAAGACGTTCATGTTTAATTCATTTGTCATAGTTGGTCGACTGACGTGGCGTTGCCACCCCCCTGGGTTGATTCCCCGGGTTCCTTTCTGGATAGTTCTAATGTACCTCACGGCAGTTGTATTTTTTTCCATCACAGTTCATTGGTACTATGGTGTTTCTTTTTTGCAGGTTGGGATTTGCCTCGCCTTATGGTTAGTGAGGCTGGGTGGGGGGAGGGGGGTTTGGGTAGGGTTGCAGATTCTTTGTTTGATTGTCCTTTTCTATGCTACATACATACAGATCGTCATATTCAATGTACTCTCCGATTGGCTGAGACTTTCCTTTGACCACAAATGGCGCAGTTAGGTTTGTCTAAGGGCCCCGCCAACTTATCCCTGCTGTCCTGGAACGTTAGAGGCCTAAATAACACGCGCAAGCGGAGACAAGTGGTGCATTACCTCGCCCGGCACAAAGTCGACATTGCCTTCCTCCAGGAAACACATTTACCAGTCACAGATCAGGCACGGTTTTCTTCCAGCTGGGGGGCGCATAGATATTTTGCCAATTATAGCAACTATGCCAGAGGGACGGCTGTACTTATTCACAAGAGGGTCCCCTTTAGCTGTCAATTGCTGATCAATGATAAGGAAGGCCGATACACCATTGTCAGGGGGTCCCTGATGGGTCACGGAGTGGCGTTGATATGTGTCTATGCCCCCAACACTGATTCCCCAGAATTTTTCTACACGTTGCAGGCACAACTGACAAAATTGGAGTCATCACTGATAATGATGGGTGGGGATTTCAACCTCCTGTTCAACCCTACACTCGACAGCACTTCCCGCTCGGCGGACTCCAAGCCTAGGGCAAGACGCGCGCTAATAGATTTATGTGAGCAGTTCTCCCTAATAGATGCCTGGCGTAAGCGCAATCCAACTATCACGCAATACACGCATTATTCAGGGCAACATGACACTTGGACCAGGATTGATTTCTGGCTCCTCTCCCCGGAGATTTCCTCTTGGTTTCGGGTGACCACTACTTTCCCCAGGACATATTCAGATCACACCCCGGTCCAGCTGACTCTGGGTGTCCCTCGGCGTGAGGGTTTTGCGAGGCAGTGGCGGTTCCCTGGACGCGCGCTCTTGAATGCACTTTTCTGCCATGAGGTAGGCGAGGCCATAGAGGACTACTTCACCATCAATACCGGCTCAGTAGACACATGGGCAGTGCTGTGGGAGGGCTTCAAGGCCTACATCCGAGGGGTCTGTATCTCCAAACACGCGGGAGTGCTCGGTGCCTTACGCACGACACTAGCAAGGCTGGAGAGCGAGCTTGCAGACTTAGACAGGGAGGCCACGGCCGGTTCGCCTGCCCCGCTGCGAGATAAAAGACTGGCCCTGCTCCTGGAATATAGAGAGACGGCAGATCGAGAGATTCTTTATTTAGGCAAATATCAAGTGGCTAGACGCTATGGAGAGGGCGACCGACCAGGCCGCACTCTAGCTCAGGTATTACGGCCCCCATATAATAAAGCTTTCATCACCGAGATTCGCAATTCGGACGGGGTTATGCTCACGTCCCCCATGGACATCGTGGAAGAATTCCGGTCCTACTATGCCGCGCTGAACACTTCCAAAACAGATGTGGACCCCGCCGCGCGGGAGACATATTTGGACGAGATAGCCCTAGTCTATTAAGAAAAAGACATGCAGGACTTCCTGGCTGAGCCTATCACAGTGACTGAGGTGCGAGGTGCGATTAAAGAGCTCCGGAGGTCCTCGGCGCCCGGGCTGGATGGCTTTACCGGGGAATTTTATAAGACCTTTATGGATCAATTGGCCCCGAAATTGATTGAAGTATATGCCGAAGCCTTAGAGCACGTTAAACGAGGCAGTTGTTATCCTCCTTCCCAAACCTGGAAAGGACCCCACTCTTTGCGGAGCGTATCGACCGCTCTCTCTATTGAATATTGACTATAAGATACTGGCCAAAATTATCGCACATAGGCTCTCACAGCTAATGGAGTACATTATTTCCCCAGCTCAGTCCGGCTTTGTTCCCCACCGATCGATCTCCCTGAATTTGCGAACGTTGTTTGCGGCGCTACATAGGATCAGCCCTGAGGTACCAGCTGCGGCTATACTTCTGGACACGGAAAAAGCATTTGACACGCTGGAATGGCGTTTTTTTTAATCCATCATGCGACGCATGGGTATGACGGCCGGTTTTATAGGCACCACGAGCCTGCTGTATAGTCGCCCGACGGCACGCTTACGTTTGAATGGCACACTGTCGGAGGAATTTTCGCTCACCCGGGGTGCGCGACAGGGCTGCCCCCTGTCCCCCCTTTTATTTATACTTGCTATGGATCCCTTAATACGGCATTTCCAAGAAAAGCATCTGCATAGGGGGCTACAGTTTAGGACGGGCCCTCTGTTGGTGTCCTTATATGCGGACGATACCATTTTATACGTTAGGGAGCCGCGCCAGAACCTGGACCCGCTTGTCCGAGAGATCCTACGTTTTGGGCGGCACTCAGGCCTCGGTATTAATTGGCAGAAATCTATCATATTCCCTTTAACCGTCAGCACTACCCCTTGGCCCTGTGAATACCCTCTGGAGTGGTGTACAGACTCTGTGAGATATCTGGGAATTCAGATACACTTAAATCCGGCTCAGATCATACAACTTAACTACGGTGTAGCCATTGTAAAGCTGGAGGCGCAGGTGGAACGATGGTTGCGCCTGCCTCTATCCATGGCGGGTAGAATAGCTGTGATCAAGATGATGGTCCTGCCCAAATTTCTATATTTTTTAAATAATATCCCCATCCCACTCACGAAGAGCTTCTTCAGTACTTTGCGGTCCCACCTGCTTCGGTTGGTATGGGGCGGGAAACAGCCACGGGTCCGATGGACAACACTTACCCTTCCGTATGATAGGGGCGGCTTCGGGGTGCCGGATTTTTATGTATACTATTTAGTGGCACAAGGTAGTTACGCCTATGCCTGGTATCACCCTGACGCCAGGATTCCATTTCTGAGACCTGAATCTGATTTTGTCCTCCCCGACCGGTTGGCGAACGTGCTCCCCACAGGAGAGCCCAGAGATCCCGTAGATATCCAGACGGTGTCAACCACCAGCTGGGCCTGGATCAGACTCTAGCGCTATGCTGGGGCTCCTGCGTTATATGCGTCGGCTCTCCCGCTCCCCAATGTCCGCCTGCTCCCCCTCACGGGTGAGAAGCTTGTACAGCGTACATTAACTAAATTCGACATTGTTAAGATGGGAGACCTGTACCCGGGTGGCCATGTGTTTTCGCCCATGGAGGAGACGCGCTTCCAGGAGGCCACGTTCATGGACCGGTTTGTGCTGCGCCGCCTCTCCTCTGCCTTGCGGGCGGCGTTTACCTGCTACCCGTTGGAACCGGTCTCGTTTGAGCCTCTGTCCCTAATTATAGAGAGCGACTGTGGAGTACATCTGGTATCTAAACTTTATAAGCTTTGTAGTGCACGGGTCCCCGTTGCAGACGAGAGGTTGCGGGCGGAATGGGAGACAGACCTGGGACAACCAATCACAGACGATCAATGGGCCGTATGCTGCGCTGCCACTGGTAATATATCCCTGAATAGTCGGCATAAGCTGCTGCATTTTAAATTTTTACGTAGACTATACATGACACCGGCTAAGGTACATAAGATAGCCCCCACCAGGCCACACACTTGCCCGAAATGCGGTGCTCAGCAGGCGGATTTTGCCCACATGACCTGGACCTGCCCCCTCATAAGTTCTTACTGGACGGATGTGCATGCCGCGCTGGGGTCCATGCTTGGCATGGAGCTGACTCCCATTCCGGAGATAGCACTCATGGGTTACACAGTCAATTTTCCTAAGAGGGTCCGACGACTGGCCTCCCTTGGGCTTCTGTTGGCAAAGAGAGAGATAGCATTGCGATGGGGTTCCAGAACTTCTCCTACATTACAGGGCTGGTTGCACAGTATGGCGTATTGTAACATCAATAGCGAGATCTACACCAGCACACAGACAGGCACGGCCCGCCCGATTGATATCTGGGGCCCATATAAGACATATGTTGATAACCTGCGTAGCGAAGCCGACACACAACTAAGTTCAGGCTTAGTGCCAGCTGGGATTGGGTGATCCTCCACTAAACTACTTTATACTGTGTATCAGACAACTCACACCACCGAGCTTGGCTCTCCTTCGCCCTCGCGGCGGTCGTATGCACCCCCATCCCTCGCCAGTGCAGGAGACAGCTGTTCAGATACCATACTTGGGGGAAGTCCTGGGCTACACACACCCAAGAGGTTGGGAGGATAGATATAAGTTACCTGTTACATATGGCTGATGTACGCTGTCACCTTGATGTCGCCATACACTTTCTGTGGTTTGTATCGGCTGAGACTATGTTGATTCGCCAATCGCAATTACCTGAATACACCCTGATTACTTACATTGCACTGACTGTCTGTATTGTTATGGTTAATCAATAAATAAAGTTTAAAAAAAAAGTAAAAAAAAAAAGTATCTGTTACGGTGGAGTACCTTTCCGGCCAGGAGAACCAAGTGGCCGACTTTATGTCCCGAAACTCCAGGAACTCCAGCCTTTGGAAATTACACCCAGAAGTTTTTGCAAAGTTGCAAGACCGCTGGGGTCCCTTCTCAGTGGACCTGTTCGCCTCGAGATTTGGACCACCAACTCCCCCGCTTCTTCAGCTGGAGACCGGACTGTTAGCGGTGTCCACGGATGCTTTTCCCCAGGATTGGAGTCGGGAGACGGGGTACGCTTTTCCTCCCTTCGCAATGATCACAAGAACGTCAGCACAGGTCAGGAGACAGAGTGCGGAAGTGGTGCTGGTCACCCCCCTTTAGAGATCGCAAGTTTGGTTTCCAGTTCTTCTGGAACTTTCCTGGGATTCTCCAATTCTACTCCCCCAGTTTCCGACTCTCCTCTTGAATCCCGACCAAGTTCCTCATCCTCTGATTCAGGAGAGCTCGCTGTTGCTCATAGCGTGGCGGATTACAGGGGACGATGGGAGGTCCCGGGCCTTTCGGAAAAGGCTGAAGCCCTCATGTCAAAGGCTTGGGCGGACAGCACTGTCGAACGACACAGATCTGCTTGGGGCAGATGGTCCCGCTGGTGTATGCGACGGGGTCTTAATCCCCGGGATGCAGATGTAGTTCACATTCTCAACTTTTTGAGGCACTTGGCTTCTAGCGGTTTGGCTTAAAGGTCGATAAATACCTTCCGGTCAGCCATTTCAGCTGGACACGTACCACTGAACGATGTAGCGGTTGGAGAGCACCCTCTGGTGTGCAGGTTGCTACGAGGTATCAGGCTGTCTCTTCCTCCGGAGCCCCGCTACTCAGCCCCTTGGGATGTGAACCAGGTTCTCAACCTGTTCCTCTCTTGGCAACCTAATCGCTTTTTGTCACGGAAAGAACTGTCCGCTAAGTTAGCTATGCTGCGCTGCCTCATTTCTTGCCGCCGCGTCTCCGACGTAAGGGCACTAGACGTTACCAATAGGATTTTTTCCCCTAACGGAGTAAACGTTCACGCTCCACAGGCGGATGACGTGTCACACGAGAGTCATTACCTACCCAGAATTTCCGGATTCCCTGAAGCTGTGCGTTGTCCGGTGCCTCAAGGCATATGAGGAAATGGCGGAAGAGCTTCGCCCTCCAGGTGAACGACAACTCCTTATAGCTCTGCGGAAACCTTTCAAGGCTGTTTCATCGCCCACCATAGCTAGGTGGGTTAGATGGGTTATGCAGGAGGCTGGAATTAACCTGCAGGTCTTTGGGGCCCATTCAGCACGAGGTGCAATGGCCTCAAAAGCATTTGGCTTGCGTGCCCGTTTGAAGGATATCCTCAACAGGGCAGATTGGTCTTTGGACTCTACCTTTAAAAGGTTCTATTTCAAGCCGGTGCTGAACATGGCTCACCTTGTGGTGAGCAAGCTTTAAACTAGCATAATCCTCGCCTCCGGTCCTGACATAGAATGAAAAATTTCCTAGGTACCTTAATGGAAAGTTTAATTCTATTAAGGACTCGGAGGCGAGGATTATCCTACCCTGCAGATTGCCTGTAAGGATAGCCCTCCCCGTATGAGAGTAAGTAACACTGTTTGAAGTGAAATGAATTGCCGTGTTGCCAGAATTGACTTGTTGCATGTTCACTACTTTACTGCTGTTCCTCCGCAGGTTGTAGTGATAACGTATTTCAGTGAGTGACAATATCCCGTTGTTTTGTAGGATCTGATGCAAATAAACAAGATTCATGAAGATGCTCCAACGGCTGACTTCGCGCGATGACAGAGGGAGAAGGGCCAGTGAAGACTGACTATGTTGGGATATCATGCCCCTAATTGGAGCCTGTTGAACTGCTTCTTATTGATTATCTGTTGACTACTGTTTTCCTGAGTGTTCATGGGAAAACTAGTTTTGTTTCTTGAATAATGGCTGCTGTGAAAATAAAGTGAAGAAAGAAGGCATAATCCTCGCCTCCGAGTCCTTAATAAAATTGAAACTTTCCGTTACGATAGCTAGGAAATTTTTCATTACGATTTAAAGTATCAAGAACCTGTTTTCTTCTACCCTGCGATTTAAAAAAAAGTACTTACCTGATTGTGATGATCTTGGTGCCTAAAGTTATATAAAGATAAATGTTATTTTTCTAAATTGGTGTTGATCTTATTGAGTCGTGTGCATGATTTATTGACTGTGTTTGTGCTGCAGATGTCTAACACTCCTCTCTGATAAGCCTAAGGCTACTCGACCACACTACCCCATAGAAGAGTACTTTGGGATTGCTAGAGCAAGTCCTGTCCACAAGTAAGGGAATACCTGAACTCTTTGCATGGTATTCCTCTTTTTGGTATACCATATAAGGAACCAGATTTCTACACAAGTCATAAAATCCTTCATGCAATCAGACAAAAATTGTGGACCATTATTGTTCAACAACACTTTCAGATTCCCTTCTCTAAGGAAAACCTCCAAAAAAGAAATGACAGCTTTTCAATCAACTTTAGTCAAAATTTCCACCTCCGGCCATGTTGAAAACAGATCCATTAGCACCAGCACATACTTTGGTGTACCATAGAAATGTAAAGTTGATCCTAAAATGTCTATGGCCACAAACTTCCATAGACCATCAGGACATACTATAGGACAAAGTGGTGGCCGCAATACCTTTTGACTTTTGTCGGCATTGGCAAATTTAATACAATCACCAACAAACCTCTCTACCTCAGGCTAGGTCAAGTGTAGGCCACCAATATGAAGCTTTAGGCCACAATTTTGATTTGGTGTCCCCAAAATGACCTTCATGTATCAAATTCAGAATCTTATTCCTCAAAGTGCTTGGCGGATTCATCCTTTCGTCTCTTAAGAGAAAACCATGTTCATCTATAAAGAGCGCACTCCCCACCTCTCAAAGTTTTTACAATCATCATCAAGTACACATTATTTTGGACACCCAACTTTGATGCAATCCTTGATCTTATTCAAGACTTGGTCACTGTTATACTGTGCATCACACACTTCTTCTGAGATAACGCTCAGATTCATATTTTCCACTGATGCCACAAAATACTCATCCCATTCACTATGCACATGCTCTTCCACGGGTACAGGAGACCTCCTAAGGAAGTGTGCAACCTTATTCTGTGTTATATTTGACCACATGGTTGTAGTCAAGTTTCAAATATCGGAAGGAGTAAGTAACTTGTTGAGTGGTTTATGATCTGCGCAAAGTGTGCATTCTGAACCCCATACACACTGCCTGAATTTATCCATTGCTCAAACACACACAAACATCTCGCACTCAGTCACAGAAAACCTCTCTTCAGAAGGGGAAAGAGAGCGCTAAGCAAAGGATGTGGTACAATCATCCCCCTTTCCCATTATCTGTGAAAGCATAGCTCCTTACCCCTTCCCACTGGCATCAGTCGTGATCACTGAGTGAGCAGGAGTAAATCCCTGCAACGGAATAGCATGGCAAATCTAATTTTGAATACACAAACTCATTTTGTAAACCTTGGCTCAAAGAAATTCTTGCTGGTGCTTGAGTAATTACCTTAAACTATATGTCTTACTCGAAAGGTCTTTCATAAACTTAGAGTAGAACTCTGTCAATTCTAGGAAAAATGTTATCTCATTGTTTACAAGTTGGTATGGGGCCTCCCCAATAGAGTTCAAAATCTCTTTCTTGGGTTTTATACTTGTCTCACTATCCTCATGACCAAGAAACTTGACAATTTTTACTGCAAAAATGCAGGTTTTTAATACTGGGGTCAACCCTCTTTCCTTCATGATGCCTAAAACCTTTCTTAATTTGTCATTATGATCTTCCTTCTTACTGTCCATCAGAAGTATATCACCCTGAAAAAACCAACTCCTTTAACATTTGAAAAATTGGTATATATATCTCTAAAAAATCACATCTATGGAGGTTAAACCAAAAGGCATCATTACAAATCTAAAGCAACCAAGAGGGGTTATAAAGACAGTAAGATTCCTACTATCAGGATGAAGAGTCACCTAATGGTATCCTGATGTAAAATCTATTGTGGGAAACCATTTTGCACCCATGGATACTGCAAGCAGCTCACTGTTCTTGGTTAGAGGGAACTTGTCAGTGACGTTGCTCCTATTGAGGTTTTTCAAATCGACACGCAATCTTCCTTGCCTACTTGCCTTGCGCGCCAGAACCAGAGGGGCCAACCATTCAGAACTTTCCACAGACTCTATGATACAATTTTTCAATAATTTTTTCAACTCTGACTGGACTCCTCTCTGACACTAAGAGGTATGCTCCTGATTTTACAGGTATGGCACCCATCTTTAACATCATTTTGCTGCAGAACCCCTTAAGCTTTCAAGCCTCTCCAGAAAACACAGGGAAGCTCCTTCTCCATTTGTACTTCCATTCTTGTTTCCTCGCTGTTAATTAACATAAGTGGTTCTTTACTGTTAGAATTCAATGTTACACCTAAAGCCTTCTGATCCATCCAACCCAATATAGAAGGTCCATATTTAGCTACATATAACTAACACCTGGCTTGTCTATTGTTTAAAACAAATAAGTTCTTGTAACGTAGAATTTCTTTCCCAGTATAACTCACAGTATGCACATCTGATGGAAGAGAATACCTTCTCAACACATCACGAAATTTACTGTCCCAAACAGATTTGTCCACAATAGTGAAAGGCGCACCTGAATCAGCCACAATTTACATATCCACACCCCGATGGTCATGTAGCAAACAGATTTGTTTTTTGCCGTACTGATATTCAAAAGAACATCATTGATACTTAACCCACATTCTGAAGTAAGGTTTTCATCAGCGCCAGATGATTCAGAATCAGATTGCTCAATAACACACTTCACAGGTCTATCTTTTTTCCTACACACTTTGGCAAAATGACGAAGAATCCTACAATATGAACATTTGTATTTGGAAGCTAGGCAATTCTTGTCCCTAGCAGAGATGATCTATACTGCCACATCCAAAGCACTTGTGTCCCTTGTTCTCTGTAGTGTTTTGCAGTGTTTAAGACTGAAAACCCTTGTGGCTACCCTTAGGTAATATCTTGGATTCAGGCCTGGAAGTAACTTGCTTACGACTGGTGATGAGTTGACTGCGTTATTCTTAATGGCATCCTTAGCACATCTCTCAGATAACTCTGCCTTTTTTGGAATGGCTACAACTTCCTTTAAGGAAGAATCACCAATACCCCACAGCCTCTCTTGAAAATTGAAATCATTGATATGCATAATAATTTGGTCTGTTACGAGTTCTTCATAAAAGGACCTGAATTTGGAAGAAATACCCATTGTTTTTAAAACTGCAACATAATCTTCGATTAATTCAGTAGTCCCTTGTCTGCGTTGGAAAAAATTGAATCTGGCAGTTGCCACACACACTATGGGTTGGAAGTAATTGTCAAGATTCTCTAATGCATTGTTGAATATATCAGTTTTGTCTTCAGTTCTAATCTTTTTTTTCCATTTGCCCATAAATTCTCAAGCCTCCAGGCCCTAACGTGTGTAATAAAAGCGTCTTTTCCTTAAGGGAGAGATTTCCTCTAATGTATCATCATCAAGGAAATGAAATTTAACAAATGTTCCTTACGATGAAGCCATTTCATGGACCGCTTCTCTGGCAATGGAAGGAAGGCTTGAGGAGAAATAAGGCTGAAGGTTTGTGCAGCAGCACACATGCTTAATAACAGAGCAGGAAGAATAACATAAATGTATGTGCAACTGTAATAAATAATTAAAGATGTCACCTTAAGTTGCAGGCACACTTCAAGCATCAAAAGCTTGATGACGGTTTGTATTCCTTTTAGTTTGTTGACCTGATTGGTACATGGGGCATCCTCCCAGCGATGTAAAACTTCCTCAGAAGGGTAAATAAGGGGGAGCAAGATGCCCAACACATTGGGTCATGTAGCGTGACCTGTGTGTAAGAGATGCAGTGACACACACCGCAGTGGGCAACCATCCACATCCACAAGTAGGCGCTGCTACAACGCAGCAGGCACAGCCTGGAGAAAAGCATTGCAGTGATCTAAAGAAGAGGAACACACTGTGATTCCAGCGAAGGTAAGTCTGGATCTAGTAATCAGCTTTATTCAGGAGGGCGGCAGTTTGTGGCTACTCCTGCCTCTGCCGTAACAGGAATCATGGCCTGGCATTCCAACCCCTTCAACTTTCCATTACCTTGCGCAGAGCACAGCAGGAGAACAATCATACCACAATGAGGTGTAACATATGCAGACCGAGAAGTGGGGAGAAAAAGGACATCCATGTCTAACAGAGTGTACATAATGGGAGTGACTGCTCACATTCGAAGACCACTGCACTTTCCACAAGCCTCAATGTTTAATTCACAGTTTCACAATTTCAGAATCAAAACATTCTCACTATTAACTTGTCAGGAAATTGAGGACGACGAGGACCTACCTAGCAGTTTCCCCGGAGCCGGCGGCACTAACAGTTGCGTCCTTTTCTCTACCCAGGCCTTTGACCAGTAAGGAGCTGAGCTCGGAAGTCAGGCAGTGGAGAGCACGACACAGACAGTACAGGACCTGGGACATGCCCGGAGGATGGTCCAGAGGACGCTCAAGGGCGAGGACGGCTGATGAGAAAAGGGTGCAACCTAGCTAAATATGGAGCGGGAGCAGGAGAGGAACCAATAATCATCTGGGAGGCGGGGAGTGGGGAGATGAGAGGCCCTCAGCAGTGGGAGAACTGCTGGCAGGACGAATCCTCCTGCCACGCTCCAGGAGGGACATGCCTTAGCCAGTAGTTGTACCCGGCTTCTAGCACGAGAAGGGAAACAGGAAGGGGGGTACTTCTGAAGGACTTGACCGACCCCAGGGCGGGAATAATTTAAAACGGGTCTGCATGCTGGAGGAGGAAGTCTCACTGTAAACCCAGCGTTTTCCTCACGGGTGGTGCCTTAATGCAGAGGCATTTGCTCTAAGAGAGTTAAGTATTTTTTCAATTGGTTTTCTCTTGTTTCTTTATTTCTGTTGGGCACTTGATTATTTATTTGTATTCTCTGAGAAACACAATGTAACAGTGGAAGAGAGCCAGTGTTTTTTTTCTTCCTTTTTTGCCTTGTTTATTTCTGTCCGAACACCACTTTCTTGTCATTTCTTTTTATTAACCCCACAAACCCTAAAAAGAGGAAGTGAGAGATAGCACTTACTAACTTCACCTAGATATAGAAAAACGTACCTGCATTCAAGAAACTTACCTTAGCTCTCCTTTCTATCGAGGGTGGCGGCAGATGGGACTCCCAGGTGATCAAAAGAGAGGAGAAGAACAAGACTTTAATGAAGGGAATCAAAACCAGTCCTATAGGAACCATATAAAAATAAAAGAGCAATCAAGCATACTGCAGCTTCAGAGGCTTAATTCATAAGCCAAGCGACACATGGTGGAGAATGCGGGCAACCTAACCATTGATACGTAATGGATAAGCTGATTTAACAACTTGTTCAAGGACAAAAGAAACTGGAATGGGCATTGGAGCGCCAGATGTCTTCGGCAAAGGCCGATAAGGATATTTTCCGGAATGGTATAAGGACAGAGTTGGAATATTATACTAAAGAAAATGTTGTCCGGGGAAGGGAGAAATTGGGATTAGATGCTTCCTCTTGCTCTCTTTGTTTTGAGGGACAAGTTCAGAGTAGCCTTGGTTGTTCCCCCTTTTGTATTATTGTATGGGCGAAAACCTCAAACCTTATTAGAGATCACCTTAGAGGCGTGGGAAAGAGATACAGAACAAGAAGCTGGGAACCTACTTGACTACACTAAACAGTTAAGGACGCACATAGGGAACCTTCGAGACCTCGCCCATAGTAACCTGGAGAAGAGCCAGAGAAGGCAGGAACAGATATATGATAAAGGTAAGAAATGGAGAACCTATCAGGTAGGGGATTGGGTTTTGTTTCTATTGCACACGTCCGCACAAAAGATGAAGTCTGAGTAGAAAGGCCCTTTTGAGATAATTGAGAAAATAGGCACGGTTACTGTTGAAAATAGAACACAGCTTCCTGAAGATAAGTCTTTATTGGACGTCTCCACTGCTCCACAACACAACAGCAGCCTTGCCTCAGCTGAGCATCACCAACATTCCAAGGCAAGCTCTCAGGCAACTTTCGGAATGTTCTAAAGTTCTACAAGGAACAGGGTGCATGGAACATACTACTATAATTAAACAATATTACAACACATTTTCCCACCAATTGTTTAAAAAACATAAGTCCCCTAATAACTCCACCAAAAAGCCCTGCAAGAGGAAACAAGGACTAAAATATGTACTTGAGCAAAACACCTCAGAAAATAATATAGGGAAATATGAAGGGACATAATAGATGACTAGAAAAGGGAAAAGAGTCCTACATTTCAGATCATTTGCTCACTACAAAATCTTTATGCCATACAGGTGCTTTGGATTGCCTTCTAGATGTTGTTCCTATGTGGACACCACAATCAACTTGTCTAGAGGTGCCTTCCACAGAGGGTATAGAAGGAGAGTTATATTTCACCAGTCTGTCCATGCTCCAGCACTGCCCATTGTCCATTATGGCAACATTCTGTTTAGTGTTTACAATATGTATTGGTTTGAAATATCTGAAAGAAACACGTTAGTTATAGATACCTTACCTTAGAATTACCCCCAGGCGTCAGACTGGATCCGGAAAGTTTTTTCGTCAGCAGTACCTCTGCGCGTCGGAAGGTGGTGTCAGTCGACTCCGCGTCCGTCGTCGTGGTCGCTGGGATGATGTCGCGGCAGCTACTTAGACGCCGCCCTCGCGCGCTGACGTCAGTTCTTTCTTTTTCCGCGCCAGCCAGCGCAGATCCGGGAAGAGCGGTACCTCAGTCATTTTTTTACTAACTTTTTCTCGACTTTTGTCGACTTCTTTCTTCGAGTCTCCGACTCCGAAAAGGTGCACGAGGGATGCCTGGCTTCAAGGCTTGCAGTTCCTGTAGCCGACTGATGTCGGTGACGGATCCGCACCACGTGTGTCTTTTCTGCCTGGAGCACGACCACGACCCCAAGTCGTGCTCCGACTGCCGGTCGATGGCGCCGAAGGCTTTGCGGGAGAGGTCCCGAAAGCTGCTTGAACATCGGCAGTCGGCTCCGCGCCGTTCGAGGTCCCGGTCGAGAGGGAGGTCGAGGGACCTGTCGCGGAGCCACCACCATTCCGGTTCGAAATCATCGAAGTCTTCGCACTCGGGGTCGGGTAAGTCGAAGCACAAGAAGAAGTCGAAGAAGCATCGTCGCTCTTCGACTTCTCCTAGTCGGTTGGCCGATCCGACGAGGCACGCGGGTGGTGCCCCTCCCGCGGCTCCGCGCACGGAGCCTGCAGAGCCAACTCCGAGTTTCTCTCCCTTTCCGGGACCCGAAGCGACTCCCGCCCAGCTTCGTACGTTCTACGAGGCGATGCATGCCATCTTTGGGCGAACCGACCCCGCCGGCGCGCATTTGGGCCCCGCGGACTAGGTTGGGGGGGTCTAGGTCTTGGCTGCCGGCGGCTCCGGCCCCAACGCCGCAGGCCCCCCTTGGATCCAGGCCTGGATCCGGATCGGTGCTGGTTGACCTCATTACGCCTCCACCGGCGCCGCTTCCGACGGCACCACTACCGCATCCGACGCCGGACCCCGACCTCTATCCTGATGTGGACACGGAGCCGGACCGGCATCGTCCAATGCCAGATCCGGCGCCGGGTGGGGTTTTCATGCCCCTATTCACTCCTGGGGTCCCTTTTCAACCACAGTGGCACCCAGAGGATGATGAAGAGGACTGGGAGGGGTCAGGTGACCCTTTAACTGACCAGTTGGAAAGTGAACAGGACTGGAGAGAGGAACTGGGGGATGCCAGTGGTTTGGACACCTCCCCTGACCTTGGCATGTTGTCTCCTCCTACTGTGGCTCCGGAGGAGGGAGCGTCATACGCAGTGGTGTTGCGTAGGGCGGCCGAGGCTCTCAACCTCGAGCTTCCTACGGTGGCGGTCAGGACTAACCTCCTGACGGAGGTGCTTCAGCTGGCTGCGAGCTCTTCGGAGCCCTTGCTGCCGTTCAGTGAGGCCCTCACCGACGTCCTTTTGGGCACCTGGTCCAGGCCCAACATGGGGGCTCCCGTGGATAGGATGAATGCCCGACGCCACCGCCCGGCTCCGGGCGACCCCACTTTCCTCTCCCAACACCCCACCCCGGAGAGCTTGGTTGTCCAAGCCTCCACTTCCAAAAGCGCATTCCCTACCGCTCCCCCGGAAAGGGAATCCAAGAAGCTGGACCACCTTGGGAAGAAGATTTTCTCTTCCGCCAGCTTAGGACTGCGGTCAGTAAACACTGCATGTCTCTTGGGCTGTTATTCCCACTCCGTGTGGGATACGGTGGCGCAGGGGTTGCCTCAGTGTCCGGAGGAAGCCCGGACAGTGCTCTCTCAGGCTGTGGCCGCCGGGAGAGATGCAGCAAAGTTTGCCATACGTTGTGGGCTGGACACCGCCGACTCTCTGGGCAGGAACATTTCAACGTTGGTAGCGCTTCAGCACTATGCCTGGATGAGGTCGACTGGCTTTTCAGGGGATGTCCAGAACACCTTGATGGACATGCCCTTTGATGGCCGTCGCCTTTTTGGCGACAAAGCAGACAACGCTCTAGAGCGTTTCAAGGAATCAAGGGCTACGGCCAAGTCCTTGGCCCCTCCACCCGCCCTGCGCAGTCTGCTTTTCGCCCCTTTCGTGGCTACGGAAGGGGTGCCCCGCTACGTCCCGCCCAGAGCCACAGGCCGCAAGTTACCAACCTTTGCGCGGCTGGGGACGTGGGAACAACCGTCGTGGTTCCGGGGGCCAGCGGGCGGGCCAGTCCACCAACCCCCCCTCCGCAGCAGCCTCCAAACCCTCCTAGTCCGACCTTCAGGCCCATCAAACGCCAGTGGGAGGCAGGATTCGCCATCACCTCCCCCACTGGTGCACCATCACGTCAGACAGGTGGGTTTTGCAGATAGTCCGAAGGGGCTACTCCCTCCCTTTTGAGACTACCCCTCCAGCCATGCCACCAAGATACCACCGCATGTCGGAGGATCATCTGGCCCTTCTCCTGCAGGAAGTTACGGCTCTCTTGGCCAAGGGAGCCATTGAGCGCATTCCTGTCCCAGAAGTAGGTTGTGGTTGTTACTCCCACTACTATCTGGTCCCCAAGAAGGACAAGGGCCTCCGTCCTAGCTTGGATCTCAGGGACGTCAACCGCTTCCTCCGGAAGGAGAAGTTCAAGATGTTGACGCTTGCTCAGGGCTTGTCTGCCCTCGACCCGCAAGGCTGGTTGGTAGTGTTGGACTTGCAGGACGCTTATTTTCACATCCCCGTCCTGCCGGCCCACCGGCGTTACCTACGGTTCACGGTAGGCCACGAGCCTTTTCAATTCACCGTGCTTCCTTTTGGCCTTACCAGCGCCCCAGTGATGGCGGTGGTCGCAGCTCATCTGCGCAGATCAGGGGTTTCAGTCTTCCCCTATCTCGACGACTGGCTGTTGAAGGCGGGCTCGCCCCAGGCAGTCGTCTCCCACCTCCAGACTACGGCCGACCTCCTGCATTCGCTGGGGTTTTCCATCAATGTGCCGAAGTCACACCTGATTCCCTCTCAGAAGCTCCTTTTCATCGGAGCGGTTCTGGACACGGCGCGGTTTCAGGTCTATCCTCCTGAGCAGCGAGTCCGGGATATTCAGGCTATGATTCCGATCTTTCAGCCTCTATCCCGGGTTTCAGTCAGAGTGACTCTGAGGCTGCTGGGCCTCATGGCCTCCTTCATCCTGCTGGTCGATCATGCCAGATGGCATATGCGGGCTCTGCAGTGGGACCTGAAGTTCCAGTGGGCGCAGCATCAGGGGAATCTGTCCGATTGCGGCCAGATCTCGGAGGGCACTGCACGTCAATTGCAGTGGTGGCTCACCAACCAGGATTGGGTCAATGGCAGATCCCTCTCCCTTCCCCAACCAGACCACACTGTGGTGACGGACGCGTCCCTTCTGGGATGGGGCGGCCACATGGGAGAGGCGGAGATCAGAGGCCTCTGGTCTCCGGCAGAGTCCGGGCTCCACATCAACCTTCTGGAGCTCCGGGCGATTCGTCTTGCACTCAAGGCATTCCTTCCCTCTGTCCGGGGAAAAGTAGTGCAGGTGTTCACGGACAACACCACCGCCATGTGGTACTGCAACAAACAGGCCCTCCGCCTCTGGACATGGCTGGAACATCAGGGCATATCCCTGGTGGTTCAACACCTGGTAGGTTCCCTGAACACCAGGGCGGACGAACTCAGCCGCAGGTGCATGATGGATCACGAATGGCGTCTCCACTTGGAGGTGGTGCAAGGTCTCTTTCAACAGTGGGGAGAGCCTTGGTTAGAACTATTCGCCACCGAAGATAACGCGCAATGTCAGCAATTCTGCGCGTTGGAATTGCCAAGGCGGCACTCGCTAGGCGACGCCTTTCTTCGCGAGTGGAGTTGCGGTCTGTTGCACGCCTTTCCGCCTATACCACTTCTGCCCAGAGTGCTGAAGAAGATCAAGCGCGACTGGGCCAAAGTCATTCTTGTGGCTCCGGACTGGGCACGAAGAGTCTGGTTTCCCAAGCTGCTCAACATGGCCATCGATCCTTCGATCAGACTGCCTCTTCGGGAGGATCTTCTGTCGCAGCAGCAGGGGACGGTCCTCCACCCGAACCTGTCCAGTCTCCACCTCCTTGCGTGGAGATTGAGCGGCGGCAGTTGACGTCTTTTGACCTGCCTCCCGAAGTCTGTGACGTAATCTTGGCAGCCAGGCATCCCTCCACTAAGACGGTATACGCCTGCCGGTGGTACAAATTTGTGGCATGGTGCACAGCAAAGGCTGTGGATCCCCTTTCTGCCCCTCTTTCTGAAGTACTCTTGTTCCTTCTCTCCTTGGCCCAGCAGGGCTCTGCTCTGGGCACTGTCAAGGGCTATCTGTCAGCCATCTCTGCTTTCCCTCGGCTGCCAGATCAGCCTTCTCTTTTCAAGTCCCCGGTAGTTAACCGTTTCTTAAAAGGCTTAACACATCTTTTTCCTCCAATCCCCTTCGTTATGCCTCAGTGTGACTTGAATCTTGTGCTAACTTATCTAATGTGCGCTCCCTTTGAGCCGCTTCATAGCTGTCCCTTACAGCTCTTAACTCTTAAAACCGCTTTCCTAGTAGCCATCACTTCTGCTAGAAGGGTGAGCGAGCTCCAGGCCCTTTCTTCAAAACCTCCTTTCCTACCTGTCCATCCGGATAAGGTGGTTCTCCGAACCCGTCCATCCTTTCTTCCTAAGGTGTTCACTGCCTTCCACATTGGGCAGACCTTTACCATGCCCACCTTCTTTGCGCCTCCGCATCCTTCGAAAGAGGAAGAGAGGCTCCACAGTCTGGACCCAAAACGTGCGCTCTCCTTCTATCTGGATCGCACCAAACAGTTCCGGGTGGATGATCAACTTTTTGTTGGCTACGTGGGCGCAAAGAAGGGTCGGGCCGTACACAAACGCACCATTTCACGGTGGGTCGTGTTGTGTATTAAAGCTTGTTACTCTCTGGCTAAAAAGGAGCCTCCAGTAGAGCTATGCGCTCACTGCACCAGGGCGACGGCAGCGACTACTGCCTTGGGAAGAGGAGTTCCTCTAAATGACATCTGTCAGGCAGCTACGTGGGCATCACTGCACACGTTTACGAAACACTACTGTCTGGACAGTCAAGTCCGGAGAGACGGCTTCTTTGGCCGTTCTGTTCTCCAGGACTTTCTGGTGTGATTTTGGTTCGCAGACCCACCACCGGGGTTGGTATTGCTGGGGTATCTATTCTAAGGTAAGGAATCTATAACTAACGTGTTTCTTTCAGATGAACAAGTTACTTACCTTCGGTAACGATATATCTGTAAGAAACATTAGTTAGTTATAGATTCCTTACCGCCCCACCCATCCTCGCCGTTCTGCGAACTGATTTCTAGGGTTAAGGTCATCCTTTCAGGGCCCTAGTTTTGTGCACCAATGGTCAGTGTCTTGCATGGCTCTGCGTTTCTGGCGCGGAAAATCGTGTACAGAACTGACTTCAGCGCGCGAGGGCGGTGTCTAAGTAGCTGCCGCGACGTCATCCCGGCGACCACGACGCCGACGACGGACGCGGAGTCGACCGACGCCACCTTCTGACGCGCAGAGGTACTGCTGACGAAAAAACTTTCCGGATCCAGTCTGACGCCTGGTGGTAATTCTAAGGTAAGGAATCTATAACTTATTAATGTTTCTTACAGATATATCGTTGCCGAAGGTAAGTAACTTGTTCATTTGGAATTCTTCCCACCTCTTCCCACAGGTTTTTTAACACACACCCAGTCATCAGCTTTCCAAGGTTGATGTTTAGTGCCTTGTTTGATATTGTAATAACTCTTATATTTTGCTTGGTGGAGGGTAATTTTAGTATTAACTAGTGTTGAGTTTTGCCCAAATCTGTCTCCACCTCCCAACCTAGTGGTGCAGGGTTTCCTGCATTTCAATGCGGAAAATGGGGATACATTTGTGACAGAATTTGGAGTGGTATAGTATGCCCACAGCATATCCTGAAAGGCATTCCCCACATTCAAGTGATTTATGCAAGCCAATTGGTTATACTCTTTAAGCATACGATTAACTCTCTTTACCATGCCATTTGCACATGGACAGTACAAAGCTGTCATGAGATGAACAATGATGAGATGAGAAAGGAATTCTGCCATTGCCTGAGATGTAAGTTGTACCCCATTATCAGTAACAAGGGTAGCTGGTATGCCTTCCATAGAAAATGTGTCTTTTAAAAATGTAAAAGGGACTCTGTAGTGACTTTGTGGACCATCCTGGTGACCACCCAATGAGAGTGGTAATCTACCAAAACAAATGCAAAACGTTTTAGCACACCAGTCCGATTAATGGGACCAATTATATCTAAAGCCAGTTTTTCCAAGGGTTTGTCTGGAATGGCTACTGGGGATATGGGAGCTTTGTGGGCAATTTTAGAATTATTGCTACATGCACAAATGGAGCAATCCTTGACTTTGACTTCAACCATGGAATCCTTATTAGGGAACCAGTAACACTCCCTAACACAAGAATTGGTAAGGCTCCTACCCAGATGACCTTCATGAGCAAGGTCGATAATTGTATTTTTCAAATTCATGGGAGGTATGATTTTACATTCCTAAGGATGAAGTTGTTGCTCTCATTGATTTCGTATCTAACTTCCCAGTAACCTTTGATGTCACCAGCAACCTCATTTTTATTATTTGGCCAACTTTTCTGAGCATACGACTTAAGTTTGACCAATGCCTCATATTCTGAACTTGCTGCCGTCCATTCATCATTGGTAATGAAAGGAGGATTGACTACAAGAACAGAATACTCAGATGTTTCAAACTCTTCCTTTATACCTAAAGGGGCTCTCAACAAGAAGTCGGCAGCAGTATTTTGAATGCCAGGTACATATTCCAGTTTGTAACAAAAGCTTTCTAAACCCAGGAACCATCTGGCAATCCGGGGAGTGCTGTTGTGCGACCCTTTGGTCGAGAACATATAGATAAGTGGTTTGTGGTCGGTGCGGATGTCGAATTGTATGCCCCACAAATAAAACGTAAAGTGCTTAACAGCCTAGAAGCATGCCAGAGCCTCCCTTTCTACAACGGAGTAGTTAGACTCTGACTTGCTTAGGGCCCAAGACACGAATGCCACAATTCTTTCTTTTCCGTCTATGATCTGGGAGAGCGTGGCACCTAAGCCTCTATTGCTGGCATCAGTCGTAAGAATTGTTTTCTTATTGTGTTCAAAATTACACAGATATGGAGCTGACAAAAAGGCTTTTCTACATTTTCAAAAGATAACTGATGGTTATCCGTCCACTTGAAGTGAACATGGTTCTTCAATAAGTCTCTTAGGCTATAAGTAAGATCCAAAAAGTTTTTAACTTACTTTTCCATAAATTCAGCTAGACCTAAAAAGGATTTTAGTTCGTCTTTATTTGTTGGAGTATTAGCTTTCTTAACGGCCTCTAGCACGCAGATCTTAGGTTTGAATCCATCTTTGGAAATCGTATGCCCTAAGCACTCAACCGCATTCACACCAATCTGGCATTTTTCCTTTGTTTAGCGTGAGCCCTGCTTCACTGAGTTTGTCAAGGACAACCCTTAAATATTTATCATGCTCTTCACCGTGGCCCCATATACCAGGACATCATCCTAGAAGCATGGGGCCAGATGTATGTAGATAGCATTTTGCGATTCCCTAATTGCGAATCACAAGGATTCGCAATTAGGAAATCGCAAAATGCAATGTATGAAGGTGTATAGTACACCTTTTGTGATTCCTAGGGGGTCGCAAATGACCTACCTCATGAATATTAATGAGGTAGGTCGCAATTTGCGACCCCCTAGGAATCGCAAAAATCACGGAGATGGTGGCCTGCTGAGATCAGCAGACCACCATGTCCGTGATTGCTTTTCAATAAAGCAATCTTTTTTTTTTTTTTGCAAAGCAGCCTGTTTTCCTTAAAGGATGCTTTACAAAACGAAATATGAAAAGTTTTCTTTTCATTTTTTAAGAGCAGGCAGTGGTCCATGTGGCCACTGCCTGCTCTTAAAAATGGTTTTACAAACATTCACAAAGGGGAAGGGGTCCCTTGGGGAACCCTTCTCATTAGCGAATGGGCTACCACCTACTTGAAGTAGGTGGTAAAATGCGTAATGTTTTGCGACCGCAATTGCGTTCACAAAACATTCCTACATACTGATGCGGACTCGGTATTAGGAAGGGACGCCCTAAACACGCCTCTTCCTAATACCGAATCGCAAACCCATTTTGCGATTCGGTAACAGGTTACCGAATCACAAAATTAGGTTTACTGCATTGGAAAAGCTATTTTTGTGTTCGCAAACGGGCAGATTCTGCGAATCTGCCTGTTTGCGTACGCAAAAATGCTTGATACATCTGCCCCATAGAGTTTTAGGAATTCCTTCTAAAAGGTGCTGCATAACTTTTGGGAAACTGCAGCAGCCGTCGCCAAACCAAATGGCATCCTGCAAAACATGAAAGAACCCATGGGTGTGGTGAATGCTGTCAACCATCTGGACTCTGGATGTAACTTCACTTGATGGTAAGCATTGGAAAGATCCAGGTCGGAGAAACACACAGTTTCTCCCATGGTCCTTAACACTTGTGAATACGAGGCAGGGGGTGTCTTTCAATCCAGATACTTCTGGTAAGGTCAAGTAAGTCCACACACACTCTGATATCATTACGGTGGTTCTTCTTGGCAATAACAATAAGGGCTAACCAATCCTAGCTTTCTATTGGCTGAATAATACCCAGTGCCTTCAACCTGTTGAGCTCTTTCTCTAGGGGTTCCTTCATAAGATGGGGTATATGTCTGGTTTTATGTATACCAGGTTTGGAATCTGACTTTAATTTGATTTTACATTGAAAATCTTTTAATAAACCTAATTTGTCTTTGAAGATTTCTTGAAATTTCTCACAAATCTGGTCATCAGTGGCAGACCGGTTAATGATCATAACTTGCTCAGGGTTATGAGGATTCAATTTAATTCCAAGCTCTTTCTGGTGCTGCCAACCCAACAAATTAGATCCTTCCTTAACAACATACACTTTACCCACAATAGAGCGATCCTTGAAAGTAATAAGGGATTTGAACATACCCTAAAGAGAAATAGGGTTTTTATTGTAACCACTGGGAACAATGTCTGGAACAAGTAGATTAACCTCCTTTGTGTTCATTTTATTAAAATCCGTAATATTCATGAAAGTAAATGGTGAGCACGAATCTGCAAAAACTTTAACAGGATTACAATCTATGTGAATGTTGCATTCTGGATAATTGATAGAATGGATCACACCCTCATCATTGACCTGTAAAATTATTTTTTTTACAGCTTGAGTATTTTCTTCAAGAACTTTGTTATCAAAATGCCTATCATTTCGAGATATGTCCCTGCACACCCTTACAAAGTGGCCTTTCTTGTTACACTTTCTACAAATAGCTGTTCTGGCCTGGCATTTTGTGGAATTGGCCAGATGATTGTTACTACCACAATGGTAGCATCTTAACCTGTTGCTCTCTCCATCGCACCTAGGTCTGGAAACACTATCATTTCTTATCTTAAACACTTCATCTTCAGAAATATCTTCACTACTCAGACACTTGTTCCAAGGTAGGAGTGGATCTGAGCTCTTTCAAGCATATAGCAGTATGTTCAATGGACTTAGCGATTTCTATTGCAATTCAGGTTGTTTCTGTAACAACTTCCCTTGAATTCTAACATTGTTGTTACACTGTAGCATTTGATCTCTAATGAGAGAGTCATTCAACTCTCCCAAATTACATAAACTGCTCAATCCCCTGAGGGCAGCAACATAGTTTGTTACACTTTCTTGTTTACCTTGGGTGCGGCAGAAAAAATTTATGACGCTCCAGAACAATATTAATTTTGTCACCAAATTGTTTTTCTAATTTGAGGTAAGTGATTTTATATTCATCAGGCTCTCCTACGACATCATCCTCAGGTTCAGGAAGAGATAAACTGCGGCAGAGTTGTAAAAGGATTTGCCTCAAGCCACTTTCAAGCTCAGGAATACCGGTAGAGTAACATGCAAGAAGGCTTGATTTAAAAGAAATGTGGCTTTTCAGAGTTGTACTCCTGGCAGAGAGAAAGGAAAACCAAGAAAGAGTTTTGTCTCCACGATGAACCTCCATATGCTAATGGCGATCCACATGTCGGCCATGCATTAAATAAGTGATTTAGATTTGTCTTTCGACTGCGAGGAATTTGTGACCTACAGTCTATATAACGGATGATGATGCTTTCTTCTCGTTAATTCAAGCTCTTTTGAGCCTACTTCCTCTGACTGTACAGCTGAGCCAACCTGCTGTTATCCGGAGTACTCTTCTCAGTTTTGTCCTGATGAAGACCCCACCTTGAGGACTGAACCCACCCTCCTTCCCAGGGGTCGAAACATTGACTATACATACTCACCCCACAAGCTCTGACGACTGAATTCTCATTAGTTGATGCCCTTCAGGGCTATGAGTACATATGGGAACAATTGACCTGATTTAGGCCGGAAAGGTTATACCATGTATAATTGATGTATATATGTCACGCTACCTCTTCCCTGTCCACCACCTTCACTTATTCACTTGAACCCCAACCCACTTACCTCCCTCTTCCCACACCAAGAGCACTGTAAATACAATTACATCTTTAGATGTATGAGCAACTGTGTTGCCTTATGTGATCAATGCTTTGAATTATAATTGCATTAATTGCCAATCACTTTGACAATAAATTGCATTTTTGCAGTTCATGTAAACTAGGCCTCGTGAATGCTGATACTTCTTTTCTTTTGAAATTGTTGCTATTGCGACCATTTACTTATTGTACTGCAATCCCCTGAGGGCAGCAACATAGTTTGTTACACTTTCTTGTTTACCTTGGGTGCGGCAGAAAAAATGTATGACGCTCCAGAACAATATTAATTTTGTCACCAAATTGTTTTTCTAATTTGAGGTAAGTGATTTTATATTCATCAGGCTCTCCTACGACATCATCCTCAGGTTCAGGAAGAGATTAATAAATTTTCCTGCCAAGCGTGGCTAAATTATGGAGTAGAATGTGTTGCTTTCTTGGAGGGCTGAACTTCTCACCCCCTATAGCAATCAGGTACTATTCAAAGATTTTTAGCCATTCTTTCCATGGAACATTTGGTTCCCCAACCTCAGTCAAAAATGGAACAGGTTGAGACATACCTGCCGCTGCCATCATGGAAGCAGAAAAAGAATAGGCGTTAAATTAATGTACTCGACAACTGTCATAATTTAAATATAGCCATTAACCTCGGTATCAGTACTGCAAAAAGATTTGAAATGGACAACCTACAGCACGAAAATTGGAAAATAATAAACAATTTGCTGTAAAGCCTTAGACCTTGGCACCGGAAAACTTCATCAAAACTGATTACTCAGGAGAAGTGCAGCTTAATCTACATATAAAGACTATGAACCAGGATACATAAGCAAGATAAAAACAAACCTAGGAATCACAAGCTAGCGAATAATAATAAACAGTAAGGTGAAATGCCAGAACAAATATAAGCATTCCACTTAGGCAACTACCTTTGCTTACGAGCACTGTACCCAGAAGAGGAAAGCACATGTGTTTGATTTAAACTTCAAAGTTACTATACCACGTTCTGTTAAAAATGGAGCATGCATGCAAAATAATTAGCTGTGCCAGTCAGCGTGGAAACGATCAGACTGGCCTCATAAACACCTCCGTGAATAATGTCAAAACATGAAATAAGAGCAAAATTCACTGCTGTACTCCAGACACTCAACATGATGTAATAGCTGTGCCCGTCAGCGTGAAAAGAACATGACAGGCAATTCCTTCAGAGAGAAAATGCTTTTACCTAAACAATTAAAATAACCCACTGGGAAAGAAGAATGTTCCTTCTGACGTGCAATTAATCTTCACCATGAACAGATGGCTGTATCCATCTCACAATTAAAGTGGAATAGAAATCCCAAAAGGTGTGTGCATCACCAAAACAAGCGAGGCTTGCACATTCTAGCTTATTGACAGGAAACTTGTCGAAATAACTTCCCTGTCACGTCCTGACAAGGAAGCGAAACGGGGACCTTTCAGAAGACAGACAGAATACCACAAGCTGTGCCTGCCAGTATCACGTTTCCAAAGAGGTGGCAACCTCTACATCTGCTGCCTGGAGCGAAAATACTCAATAAACAACCGGCAGTAGCAGGGACATCTTAAGGATTTTGGGGGCCCTGGGCCAAACATATTTTGGGGGCCCCTGTTCAGAACAGCTTTGAATTTATGATCCAATTTGAGCCCCTGTTTCCCACGCCGTTTCCGCTTCCTCAGCTGCGTTAGCGATCCAGTTTGCATCATAGGCATTAGCCTATACATTCCCGATGTAAACGGACGCGTGCAGCTGACAGCGGTAGGATTTAGTGTTTCCTGCCCTGCTACTAGGTTTTTAATACTTTTTAAATTGTATATGTGTGGCTGAATTACTCTGTGCTTTTTAACAGTTTCTCCTACCTACGCGCACTTGCACTTTACTTTATTCTGCTTGCCTACACCTCCTTAGCTGCTCCAACTCGCATCTCGCTTTTCCTCCAGTCCTGGTCCGCCGCGGCTGATACACCGATTGTGCGGAGGGCTGGGGCTACTATCAGGCTCCTCACTTCCGCCCACGCAGTTTCCGGCTTCCTCAGCTGCGTTAACGATCCAGTTTGCATCATAGGCATTAGCCTATATATTCCCGATGCAAACGGATGCACGCAGCGGGCGCGCCACTGGCGCGCCAAAGCATGCCCGTCTGCGCTTGTCAGCGTCCCGGAGGCGTCCGGCGCCGGCCATGCTGCCCAGTTCCCCTCCGGTGAGTTTCTTCCACTATATTACAATAGGGAAAAACTGCTTAGCCTTAGGCGGCTACCATTATGTCAGTGTACAGCGGCTGATCCGAGCTTGGAGGTAGACTTTCGATACAAAAAGTGCAACTGGTCTCTCCTCCAGTCCAGGAAACTCGCACCCAAGATCCTCCCACGCAACAATAAGTGTAAAAACAATAAGAAAACAGAGGACTTAAAGGCCACCCTTTTAAATTGTCGCTCTATGCAAAAGCATGAACCACACATTTATGACCTACTGTTAGACGAACAGCCTGATCTTTTATTTCTCACTGAGAAGTGGCTGTCTGAAGCCTCAAACCCTACTATCACCTCGGCCATCCCTACGGGTTATAAAATCCTTAGGAGGGACCGACCGAGTGGGAAGGGGGGCGGTGTCGCCATAATTTACAATCAAAAACTAGACTGCTCTCCCATCCCGATGGAAAACATCGAGGGCGCAGAGTCCTTAGGCTTCCGCTGTACCTTATCCCCCATCATAGCATAGCTGGTTTTCTGATTTACAGACCTCCCGGTGCAATTGGAAATGTTATTACTACGCTTAATACAGCCACCACCTCCATGGACTTAAAATACAACAACTGCCTTATTCTGGGAGATTTCAATATACATATGGACAATGGAAAAGACCCTCAAACAATTTCCTTGTTGGAGACGCTGCAGGCCTGCAACATGTTTCCATCTATTTCTTTGGCCACCCATGGGAAGGGCCATACCCTAGACCAAATCTTTCACAACTTTGAAATATCAGTAAGCCTACCTCTTCCCATTACCTGGTCTGACCACCTCCTATTAAAATTCGTCATTCCCAACTCTGCCACAGCCCCTCGGACTAACTCAGGGCAGAGGGTCCCTAATTACAGAACGTTCCATAAAATATCCATCCCGATGTTAGCAGAGACGCCATCGGTCATTCCTCACCGGAGCTGTCTGGCTGCCCGATTCGGACGCCCTCTCAATAGATTCATGGCTCCGAGCCAACATTGGTGCAGCAGTACCGATTGTTTCCCGCTCCTCAAAGAGGTCGGCCCCACCGAGCTCCATGGTTTAACGATTCCCTCAGACCAACAAAAGAAATTGTAGAAAAATGGAACGAAAATGACGTAAATCCTATCTACCTGAGGACAGGAAGGTGTATAAAGACACCTTAAAAGCTTATTACATTCTCGTGAAGGCAGCCAACAAAAACTTCTTTCAAAGCAAGATAGAAAATGCCCAAAATAAGAGTAAGGAAATCTTTAGCATAGTTAAATCCTTTACCGCCCGAAAGCCAGCACAAAGGAAGGGGCCATGCACGGAAGAATGGTCTAAGCAAATAGCTCAATTCTTCCACAAAAAGATCTCCGTGATCCAACAAGCCTTCACTAACATCTCAGAGGAAGAACTGACCTTCTACCTTAGTTCTAATAGCAAATTTCACCTCTTGGATCCTCCATCTTTACTAACTTTCCCTGAGTTTCAGCTTGAAGAGTCACTGACCCTTCTCCAAAGCATTAAGTCTGGCTCTCCTACCGACCCATGTCCAGCGAATATCCTGAACCTATTAGCTCCCACCATAAACCTCACGGTAAACCAGCTCTTTAATGCTTCCTCTCCTCAGGCAACATGCCGAAATTATGGAAGAATGCTAAGGTTCTTCCACTGATAAAAAAGGCTAACGCCAAACCGATGGAGCCTGCCAACTACAGGCCAATCTCCCTTCTTCCGGCCCTCTCCAAAGTATTAGAGAAGCATGTAAACAAGGCCCTCCAAAAACACATTGAAGATGGGAAGCTCCTTCATGAGTCCCAAACCGGTTTTAGGGCTAACTACAGTACGGAGTCCGCTCTGCTGGAAGTGACTGAATTTCTCATGGGTAAGCTGGACCAGGGAGGAAAGGCTGATCCAGCGGTATACCAACAACAGATACTCTACTACCATATACTCACCTGGGCCCATAAACACACACAACTGAGTAGACCGCTGGTTTAGTTAAAGTTTCATATTTCAAGATTAGTTATTTCTTATTCCTAACTAACCTTTTCACTGATCAAAAGTTCTTTCCTCTGGTCGATGGACCATTAGTTGAACTAGTTGATGGTGATAATTAACATAATTCTTAACTATTCTTTTCTTTAAAATAAAAGATCACAGACTCGGGGAGTTTTAAAACCTTTATCTAAATTAAATGCATGTGAACCATTTCAAAATTACAGTGCAATCACCATCTTTCTTAGGAGAGAAAATTCAATTGATTAAACACCAAGCATATACTTCGGACTCATACAATGATCAATGCTCAGAAAGGAGAGAGGACAGAGAGAAAAGAACATCTGCAAATAACATGAAATTATAATTACCAAGAATGGTGTGAAAGACGAAACCCCCTGGCCAAAGGGCTGGTAAGGGTCCCCCAGGATAGGTCAGGAGACAAAGACTTCAGGACAGGATAGTTGACCTCTCTAGAATACCGACGATTGCGCCGCACCCTCTCTGACACTCTCTTCCTCCTCGAGATTCTTCTGCGATCTTCTGATCTAACCCAATTAAGTTAGGATAGAAAGTTCTGCTTCAGGTTCTGCATTCGGTTCTTCATCAGCATCTCACAGCATCTCTCCCAGCAACAGCATCTCCGACTCACAGCATCTCCAGTCCCCAACTTCTAACTGACTAACTAAAGCTACCTTAATTATACCTTCGTTTCTTCATGTTCCACCCACTAAAGTTTCAATATCGTAAAAATACGAAATATGATTGGTCAGGCAAGGGGAAGCTCCATCACACCATGCTTACATGTCATCAAAATCAGTTCAACTATTGTTCGCAAACCCCTCCCCTTAATTTTTTTATTCATGTATTGAGTTCCCATACATATCCACATTTTATTTTGCAACATTATTATAACTTCATGAATCAGAGTCTTCTTCGCTGAATTTTTCACCATCCGTTCCCAGGGCACATCATCTGCGACCTTGGCTCCTGTTCAGCATTTAGGTCATCATTCCGAGTTAACTTTCAGTGGACATGCGCAGTCGCTTCCTCACTCAGCTTAATTCAGTTATGCGTGAGAGGCCCAAATGCGCACTAATAATAAAATCAAAAAGACAAATATTAATTTCACAAATAAATGGTCACACTGTATACCTCCCACCTCTACTCTATTCCCCTTTTCTCATTAATACTTTTCCCGCATCAGCATTAGTAAAATAGCTTGTTTTCGTTTCAGCTAAGTAGATGCCATGCACGCGAGTCTTGAAGACTCAATTTTAGTGTCTTCTGCTCATGCGCTAGAATTTCCTCCAAGCGTTACCTCGTCATACTGCGTAGATAAAGTTGACGCATGCGCACAACAGTTTCCCTGTTAAAAGCGGTATTAGTCCGTCTTCATTGTTATCCGCATTAGTACACACATAAGCAAGCTTCACAAACCCGCGTGTTCATGTGGTGCGTATTAGTTATTCACAAACATAATTATTAATTTGTTAATAAATTATACGAGTGGATTGCCTCCGAGCAAGTCTCTTTCTCACGAGATCTTGCTCCATCAAGGCTGTTCTGATACAGCTCGATCTGTCGGCGGCCTTCGAAACGGTCCCACATGAGAGGCTCCTGGAGAGACTTGCTAACATCGGCGTGGGGGGACCGCCTTAACATGGATGTCATCCTTCTTGGTAAATAGATCTCAGGACATCTGGCTGCCCCTTTCTCATCCCCGGTTCCGGCCATGAATGTAGGTGTCCCTCAGGGCTCCATTCTCAGTCCTACGCTTTTTAATATATATCTATCCCCCTTGCATTTCTGGTAGAGGAAGAGGGCGCCAAAATTGTTTCCTATGCTAATGACACTCAGCTGATTTTTACATGTGAAAAAGGAACCGACTTTGACGGAGCAATGATTAGGTCTTGCCTCACAAAGGTTTTTAACTTGCTTAAGATCAATCAGCTGAAGTGCAATACTGACAAAACTGAAGTTGTTTTCTTTGGTAATCCAGAAACGCCTGACTGGAGCTCTCTGATGGCCAAAAGATCTGCCGCCCGCCTGCGGAAAAGGAGAAAGTCAAAAACTTAGGAATTGTCATAGACAAGACACTCTCCATGCGCATTCAAATCCAAAATCTAACTGGCGCTTGCTTTGGCATACTCCGGATGCAAAAATAATTCCTGCCACTGTTACTGCTTGGGAGTAGAAAGATCGTAGTGCAGGCTCTGGTGACATCAAAGCTTGACTATGTCAACAGCTTGTACCTCGGTCTTCCCAAATCCCTTATCCAGCGCCTACAAGTGGTACAAAACGCGGCGGCCAGAGCCATCCTGAGACCTAAACCCAGATCTAGTATGACCCCTATTCTTAAGTCTCTACACTGGCTCCGCATAAAAGAACAGATCGACTTCAAAGCGATGACCATCTTCTTTAAAGCTTTCACGGCTTAGGAGCCGGCTACCTAAATAAGCGCATTAATCGCTACATAACATCTAGACCCCTGAGATCTTCCAATGCCAACCTGGCCATCGTGCCTAAAATATGCTGTGCCCGCACTGGAGGCAGATCCCTCGGCTTTCTAGGTGCAAAATTGTGGAATAGACTCCTGAGTCTCTGAGACTAACCACAGACCTACTCTCTTTCAGGAAGAACTTAAAAACCTGGCTTTTAATAACTTATAGGTCTTTTACGCACGTTTTCCTCCCGCTGTCACGCGCCAGGACACTCTAGTCTGAGTAGCTGCGCGATTTATTAAATACACTATTTAATTTCATTTCATTAGGTCCCTGGCAGTGCAAAGGAACACTCGTCCAAATTCTAAGGGCCTTATTTATGAGGCCTTGTTTCACTTTTATGCCGCTGGTGCGTCACTTTTTGTGACGCACCGGCAGCGTAAAAATGTGCCATGTTGCGCCCTATTTACAAAGTGACACATCTAGGCAGATGCGTCACTTTGTAAACCCTAGCACCACATTATACCTGCGCCAGGTATAATGTATGCAGGGTGGGTGTTCCCCGCAAAAACCCTCGTAGAAGTGGCGCATTGAAATCTATGAGAACTCAGTGCGCCACTTCTAGGGCGCCATTGCATCAATATCTTACACCAGCTTCACAGCAGGCGTAAGACTGATGTAGGCCCTTTCACATGGGGCTTGCCCCATGCGAAGGACACATTGCTGGAGTTAAGTCTATTTTCAGACACATCCCAGCAATGCATCACTTTTGCGCCTACAGATACGTCAGAAATACTAACGTATCTGTAACTCCTGCTGACATGATGCGTCATACAGTAAATATGACGCATCCATCATGTCGCAAGGAGGGCGCACTAAGAAGTGACGCATCCCTGTTTTCACACAGCGATGCGTCACTTCTCATAAAAAAGGCCCTAAATGTGTTTACATCTAATATTCAGGGATGGTTATGTGTGTTTTCAATATTGTAACACAGCAGCAGCTCACCAATATTACTGCAAATAATCTCTGTGATGCCCTCCCATTTCTTATATGTTAGGCCTTGTTTTGATCTAAAAGAAACTTTTTATGTATATTGCATGAAACATAAAGACAACATTTTTCTGCAAAATGGCTGTACTGAACTCTCACACATCAGGTACATAAAAAATAAATTGAAGGAAAACAGTGTTTAAAACAATCTGTTTAAGAAATAGTCAAGGTCATTAGGGCAAAACTCTAGAGAACGGAGCTGACTCTGTCAGGGGGCCCCCTGAAAGGCTGGGGCCCTGGGCCAGAGCCCACTTTGCCCATGCATTAAAACGTCTCTGGGCAGTAGTGCAGCAAGGGTACACAGCAGGCTAACGGGAACAGCTGAGCCTGTCAGCGAAATCAAAGGATTAATTTCCAGGTAGCAGCCTCTTCATAACCAGCTGCTTAGTGCCAGACCATTAAGATATAATGGGGTAACCCACAAAAGTCAATGGACCTGGGTACTAATTGATATAGAAAAACAATGGTCCTAGACTTATGTTAAATCTTAGTTGTCTGAAGCAATCATAGACAGCATAGGGTACATATACAGTTTAATTCAATAATGTACCGTTAACTTATTTAAAACACATTCAAATATATCCTCAAAATTCAAAGAAATCCAAAAAAGGCACACACATTGTTATGTGACTCGTATTGTTATTCGGTCACTTTTCATACCATTTTATCATATTCAATGTTCAAAACAGAGGAGTGGTAGCCCAAGGGAAAAAGTGAAGAAAGAAAGTACCGTGGAGTAAGATAGAATATATAAGAGGAGATCCAATCAAGAAAAACAATGATTCATCATTATTTATATTACAATCTTATTAGTAAAACTGGTCGTGATTCATGATTGCACCAGTTCTACATTGAAGCCTGTCCATTAGTTAGTTCATGGTTAATCATTTTGTTATTTCTCAAAATGCGCAAACAACGTTTGTCTGTAAGCAGTAGGCTGGGATAACAACAGGTCAGGTCCCGAGTAGGGAGAAGTGTCGACGTTTCGACCTAGTGCAATGAGGCAGTTTATATCCTCTGCAAGCGGGTCTTCCTCAAGACAGAAGGAGGGATGGGGGATGCGGGAGGCAGCTGATCATGGGTGATGCACAGTTAAAGTGTCGCCCTGGGCAGATATAAAGTCTTCACTAATGGGTGAGAAAATCGCCACAGCGTCTTAATACATCATCTTCGCATGGCCCGGGGGAATCCAGCTGGTCTTCACTCGAGCAGACCAGCTGGATTCCCCGGGCCATGCGAAGATGATGTATTAAGACGCTGTGGGCGATTTTCTCACCCATTAATTGAAGACTTTATATCTATACCCAGGGGCGGCACTTTGACTGTGCATCACCCATGATCAGTTGCTCCCCGCATCCCCCATCCCTCCTTTCTGTCTTGAGGAAGACCCGCTTGCAGAGGATATAAACTGCCCTCATTGCACTAGGTCGAAACGCCGACACTCTCCCCTACTCGGGCCTGTACCTGGTATTATCCCAGCCCTACTTGCTTACAGACAAACGTTGTTTGCGCATTTTTTGAGAAATAACAAAATGATTAACCATGAACTAACTAATGGACAGGCCTCAATGTAGAACTGGTGCAATCATGAATCACGACCAGTTTTACTAATAAGATTGTAATATAAATAATGATGAATCATTGTTTTTCTTGATTGGATCTCCTCTTATATATTCTATCTTACTCCACGAGCACTTTCTTTCTTCACTTTTTCCCTTGGAGCTACCACTCCTCTGTTTTGAACATTGAATATGATAAAATGGTATGAAAAGTGACCGAATAAAATACGAGTCACATAAAAACAATTGTGTGTGCCTTTTGGATTTCTTTTGGATTTTGAGGATATATTTGAATGTGTTTTAAATAAGTTAACGGTACATTATTGAATTAAACTGTATATGTACCCTATGCTGTCTATGATTGCTTCAGACAACTAAGATTTAACATAAGTCTAGGACCATCGCTTAGTGCCAGACAGCAATGCCAGGGAATCGCTCCAGCCACCCAATTCCGCTGCCAAACACCCCCACTTGAAGAATATAAATCTGCTGTCAGGGGCATGTGGCCATATAGGAAGCAATTGTTGGGTGGAGAGCGCCAGAACAGGCAGTCAGCGAACCATGAAGTAATTATCTCCAGCCCCGCATATACCAGACGAAAACTTGCCGGCAGTGCCAATAAATGGTAAAGCTGAGTACAGTACCTTTTATCTAGTGATTATTTCCTGTAGTCCAATCACGAACTAGGCTAGCGTTACCAGCATAGAGCGGAGAACACAGAAGGGGAGGAGACAGCATATGCCCCCTTTCGCAAACCAAATTGTCGCCATTGTTGAAAAAAGACAGAACGCAGCTTCCTGAAGATATGTCTTTATTGGACGTCTCCACTGCTCCACAACACAACAGCAGCCTACCCTCAGCTGAGCATCACCAACATTCCAAGGCAAGCTCTCAGGCAACTGTCGGAATGTTCTAAAGTTCTACAAGGAACAGGGGGGCATGGAACATACTACTATAATTAAACAATATTACAACAGTTACCAACAAACTGAAATTTTCTCCTAGCAAGGAACACATCTTTCACATAAACCTATTAAAAAAGAGGTTAAACCCCCTCACAAAACAAGTACATGCCACTGTCCCTGAGGTCCTTACATCTACCACACTAGATCAACTTCCGGTAAGTAAGGCCCTATCTGTAGAACAAAAGAGAGATCTGGAAAAAATCCTAAAGCCCTTTAAGGCCATATTTTCTGATCTACCTGAGAAAACCGCTCTGGCAGAACAGGCTATTCCCACTGGTACTTAAGCAAAAACCCTATAGAAGTCCAGATGACTGGCTATCCGAAACGAGTTAGATCAAATGCTGAAAATGGGGGGCATAGACCCTTCCCAAAGTAATTGGTCTTCCCCAATTGTCCTAGTACGGAAGCCTGATGGGAGCATACGGATATGCATAGACTTCAGAGCTGTTAATAACATCTCCAAGTTCAATGTCTACCCCTTGCCCGAATTGATGAACTAATTGAGAAGCTAGGCGAGGCCAGATACATCACCACAATAGGTCTCACAAAGAGTTAACGGCAGGTTCCCCTAAAAAAGGGAGGACCGAGAGAAAACTGCCTTCTCCACTGCTTTTGGGTTGTTCCAATTCACGGTATTACCCTTTGGCCTTTATGGGGCCCCTGCCACTTTTCAACGTCTCATGAATCAGGTAATAAAAAAACAACAAGTATACTCTTTAGCTTATTTGGAAGACATTGTCATCTTCAGTTCCACCTGGGAGGAACACTTGAGTCATCTTAAAGCTGTTCTGAAAAAGTTAGAAGGGGTAAATCTACATATTAATGCAAAAAAATCCTGAGCAGGCAATAGTAAGGTGAAGTACCTCGGCTGTGTCCTAGGAAATGGAATCATTGAACCTCAGTCAGAGAAAGTTAGGGCTATTGCGGAGACCCCATTCCCCCATAACAACAAAGCAGTTAGAATTTTTTTGTGGCAGTTAGGATACTATCGTAGATTCATACCCCATCACTCCGATATTGCCAGCCCTTTAACTGACCTCAAGAAAAATGCTATTAATTCTGTCTTCCATCAGCCCCCGGCCAAGGCGTTAAAAGCCTTTCAGCAGCTCCAGTGTTGACCTCCCCTGACTATGAAAAGACATTTATACTACAGGCTGATGCCTCGGATTGTGGCATAGGCGTGATTCTGTCTCAGTTTAACAGAGATGGTATTGAAGTACCCATTTTGTTCATTAGTCGCAAGTTGTTTCCAAGGGAATGGGCTTATCTAGTGATAGAAAAAGAGTGTCTGGCTATTAAGTGGGCTGTTGAGAAACTAAGCTACTATCTGGATGGAAAACCGTTTCTCCTATACACTGATAACGCTCCCTTAACGTGGGTGAGCCGGAGCAAGGGGAACAATCCCTTGGTTCTTCACTGGTTCCTCTCTTTACAGCCTTTCCAATTCAAGGTCCAACTAGGAAAAATCATGGTAACATGACTTTCTGTGAAGGTTTCTCCTTTTCCCCAATTGGCAAATTCCCAGGATGGGGATGTGTCAGGAAATGGAGGATGACGAGGATCTACCTAGCTGATTCCCTGGGGCCAGCGGCACCAACAGTTGCGTCTTTTTCTTTCCCCAGGCCTTTGACCCGGAAGGTGCTCACCCTGGAAGTCAGGCAAAGGAGAGCGCGACACAGACAGCACAGTCCCTGCACCATGACTGGAGTCCGGGGGAGGGGCACAAGGATGCTCACGAGTGAGGACGGCTGACGAAGGAAGGGCACCACCCGGCAGAATACGAAGCAAGAGAGGAACCAAGAATCATCCGGAGACTCAGAGCGGGGAGATGAGAGGCCCCCAGCAGCTGGAGAACCGTCGGCAGGGCAAATCTTCCCACCACGCTCCTGGAAGGCGTGGCTTAGCCAGGTATGTACCTGGTTTCTAGCACAAGCAGGGAAACGGGAAGGGGGGGTGCTTCGGAGAGACTTGACCTATCCCAGAGCGGGAATAATTTTAAATGGATCTGCATGCTGGAGGTGAAAACCTCATTGTAAACCCAGCCATTTTCTCACGGGTGGTGCTTTCATGGAGGGGCATTTGCTCTGAGAAAGTTGAGCATTGCTCCAATTGGTTTTCTTTTGTTTCTTTATTTCTGTTGGGCACTTGATTATTGAATTAGCTGAGAAACACCACGGAACAGTGGAAGAGAACCAGTAGTTTTTCTTTCTTTCTTTGCCTTATTTCTGGCTGAACACCACTTTCTTGTCATTTCTTTTTATTAACCCCACAAATCCTGAAAGAGGAAGTGACAGATAGCACTTACTAACCTCACTTAGGTATAGAAACACTTACCTGCGTTCAAGGAACTTGCCTGAGCTCTCCTTTCTGTTGAGGGTGCTGGCGGACAGGACTCCCAGGCGACCTAAAGAGAGGAGAAGAACATGACGTTAAAGAAGGGAACCATATTGAAACATATATAAAAATAAAAGAGCAATAAAAGAAACTGCAGCTTCAGAGTCTTAATTCATAAGCCAAGCAACATAATTATAACAAAATCATCATTGTGACTCATTTGTCTTAAACAACAAATCTTTGACAAAGCCAATGGTACTAGCTGGTTTTAGGTGTATAACAGTTGTGGTGTCCTATATCTGGATGCAATGACGGAACGCTCAAAAAGGAACCAAAAGACAGGTTGGGTGGCACACTATGTGAATCATAGAATTTTAGTTTACATGTTTAAGGCACACCTTTAATTACATAGGCCATGCCCCTTCTAGAGAACCCCTACTTTTCTCATCCTTCTTAAAGCCATTTGCCCTGAGTTGATAGACAGGAGAAAAGCTATAACATGGAAAGGGATTCTAAGAGGATGGGAGACTCGAATGTATGGGCCCTTTCATGAACAGAACTACCCCAGGCTTGTTTAGTCCCCTGGCTGTGTCGTTTTATTAATTTTATTTTTTGAGTTTTATAAAGCACAAACTTGACCCGAGGGCATCAGAACGCTTTACAAGAATTACATATAGATCGATTACTGGAGCTATAACAAAAGTGGGAAGGAAAAAAAGTCAAATAGACTAAGACTTTACAAGGATTACATGTTCATCGTTTACAAGAGGAGTAGCAGAAGTGGGAGAGCAAAAGTCATACAATAAAAGGCAGGAAGGAGGTAAACAGGGTTAGTTTACAGAAGATAGAGACAGGAGGTGAGCATATATTAATGCACTATATTTTGACTGTGGTGTTTTCTTGGGCTGTCACATGAGTTTGTCTTGTTTATTTGTGTTGTCAGACCGTTTTCTCTGTCTCATTCCTGTTCCTTTGGTATGCTGAGAACTCAGAATTTGTATTTTCAATATCGGATTCCTGTAGTACCTATTTGGCGTGGATGAGTGGGGAAGAGGATGCAGATATGTTTAAGAGAAATTTGTTTGCAGGGGGTGGATTTTCAAAACCTACACAATGGCAAAGTAAATAGGACTGACTTTAATGGAACAACAAATGCAAACACAGACTCAGGCTTGCAAGCATGTATGTCCATGCTACAGCAAATGATAGCCAGACGTATTGGCTTTTAAGTGAGTGGCTTTGCTGGTGATAGTAATAGTAGTATTGGTGGTTAGTGTGGGTCGTGGTGGTATGGGTATTGTTGACGGAGCAGTGTTTGCGGTGGTTTGGCATTCATGGTATAGGTGATACTTTGTTATTGGTGGGTCCGGTGGTGGTTTTGATAGTTATGGTGGTGGCTATGGTAGTGGTATCATTTTTTTGCAGTTTTATATAACGCAAGATCGACTCAAAGGTATTGGAGTGCTTTACGTGAGCACCAGTTACATTACACAAGGCCACCCTCATTTTTAGGTCGAGCCTAGAAGCAGCGCGCATGCGCTGCTCTAGGAATCGGCCTCTTGGAATCACTTCAGGCTTTGTAGAAGCTCGTGCGTGTGGTCTTTACACGCTATTGGCCTTTGCGTCTGGCTTCAGCACGCAATTTGCCAAAGGCGTGTGGATGTCCCAGCTTCTCGGGAAATGTTTACTCCCAAAGAGTTTTGCTCTCGGGAGCCAGCAGCGGCGCGCAGGGGCCATCTGTTTTTAATTAGCGTGGCCGCGGGCGGCCGCGCTTGTTGTTCTTTGCCAGGTTATTTCAATGGCTGCAACGTCGTGCGGGTGTCGAGTTGTACGCTTCGCTGGATTTTGCATACCACATTCCAGTTGTGGTTTAAGCAAGGTGTACCCACACTGCCATACTGTAATAATGCAATACGATTGTTTAGCGTGGCCGCGGGCGGCCGCGCTTGTTATTCTTTGCCAGGTTATTTCAATGGCTGCAACGCCGTGCACGTGTCGAGCTGTACGCTTCGCTGGATTTTGCATACCACATTCCAGTTGTGGTTTAAGCAAGGTGTACCCACGCTGCCATACTGTAATAATGCGATACGATTGTGGTCCACCCACCCTATAAAAACACTATATTTGAAATAACGTACACCACCAATCCCACGGCCTGCTCTAGAGAGTCCCCTGAGTCCTTGATTCATGGCCATGCCTCCTAACTGCATTTTTTGGTAAGCGCGAGGAGTGACGTCACGGGTCATAGAGAGCAGCGCGATGACAAGGCTGGCGGGAAATACCGCAGGGGTCTAAGTGGAAAGGACTCCTACTGCGAGGGCAGCGGCTCTGAGGTCAATGATAACCTGGGGGCTGATGCTCCTGTCCCCCCCCCACACACACACACAAACACACAGAGAGATACAGTTTCCGGTTTGTAGAGCATCCACGTAGGTGGGTCACGTCTCCGACCAGCTTGGAACGCAGTCAAGACAGGGGGTACCACATGCGGGATACAGGAGGAGGAGGGGTCCTGAACACAGGGTTGGAGTGACTGACTAACGGGGTGCTTGAATGCTGATGGAGAGAGTGAGAGAGAAGCAGGTGGGAAGGAGCGATGAACCAGTCGCCTTGACCCCCCTAGGAGTGTGCAAATGAGGGTCTCTGCCCAGGGTCGTGAAAGACTCCTGTCGTCCTTTCCCCCTAAAGAAGACAACGCCTGCTTATAACTTCTCAGAGGGTCTCGGCTTCACCAGACCACTCCATGCCACTTCCCCTCAACTCTGCATAGCCCTCCAACCTTCCTCCGCCGTGCAGCTCTCCATCACTTTCCCGACCACACCCTGAACTGGTTGGTACTTGTCTTCGCTCCACCGTGCTCTTTTCCGGCTCTCCTTTGCACCCCTCCTTTCGACCTGCCCTTTTCGCTCAATGCCTTGAATCTTCGCAGGGAGTGCTAACGTGTTTTGGGGGGTGGCGGACACACTGAAACCAAGGGAGAAGAACCTTTCAGGGCGAGTGACACAGATGTGCTGGAAGGTTAAATGAGGGACATGTCGAATTCTCCAGAGAGTTGTGACGTGATCGGAGAGTGGAGAATGTAACCCAAGGATGGTGGTGCGGGGGTACCCCTAAAACCCGGAGTGATCATCAGCTTTCTTCTCGTTCCGTCTCACACGCTTCGGACTCCACCCCGCTCCACCTCCCTTTTCTGATGCCTGCCTTCCTCACTTTCTTCTTGTTTTTCCCTCCCTCTCTCCATCCCTTCCTCTCTCCCTCCCTCCCTCTCCCTCCCTCGTTCCCTCCCTCTCTCCGTCCCTACCTCTCTGCGTCCCTTCCTCTCTCCCTCCCTCCCACTCTCTCTCCTTCTCTCTCTCTCTCACTCCCTCTCTCTCTCTCTCTCTCCCTCTCTTCCTCCTTTCCTCTCTCCCTCCCTTCATCTCTTCCTCTCTCCCTCCCTTCCTCTCTCCTTCCCTTCCTCTCTCCTGTCCCTCCCTCTCTCCCTCCCTCACTTCCTCTCTCCCTCCCTCACTCCCTCCCTCTCTCCCTCACTTCCTCACTCTCTCCCTCCCTCTCTCCCTCCCTTCCACTCTCCGTCCCTTCCTCGCTCCCTCCCTTCCTCTCTCCCTCCCTCACTCCTTCCCTTCCTCTCTCCCTCCCTCTCTCCTTCCCTTCCTCTCTCCGTCTCTTCCTCTCTCTCTCCCTCCCTTCCTCTCTCCCTCACTTCTCGCTTCTAGCATTCAACTGCCTCGGATCATGTGTTAAATATTTATAAGGTGAAAGCACACACAAGTTGCAGTAAAGCGTGCCTTCTCCATTGATTGAGATCTTATAAGAGGTTTCCCCATGCCCTCTTCTCGTTTGATTGAACTGCAGGTACTGCATGTATCAACGAGGTGTGGGATCCCTTTATGTTAAATTGCATCTCTTACCAAACTTCCAAACACCTCTGGCAAAACACTTATAAGGTCCCAGAGGCGAGACCTATTGGTTATGCCAATGCTTGTTTAGGCATGGCGAGATGAAGTTGTTTTTTTCAGAATCACAGGATGTTGCACTGAAACTGAGACTCAAACCTGGTTCCCCAGTTCCAATGTGGACATAACACCACATCCAGATTTTGTGCTGTGGAGTTCGGGTCTCTGGCAACTGGAACAATTGCTCAGGCGCTAAGGTTTCAACGTTATGCCGGGTAGTATGTTTTCATCAAGGCTGAATGAAACACTTCTGAAACTAGATCATTCCTAGAGAGTTCCGGTTACTGGAGAGAGCGAGCGAGACAGGAGAGGCAGGAGCCACGAGCAAGCAAGGCACTGCACCCACCTGCTTCCCCCCGCCTAAAGGGGGGCTGGAACGGGTACGGTGCACGGAACGGTGTTCGGATACGGAGCCTTTGGCTCTCATCAGTGCGGGACGTGAGCACGCCCTGTTCAGAGCTCAGAGCTGCGGTTGCGCCCGTTCTCGCGGAGGCGGCCGGCGTTAGGCCGGTGCGGCTTGCGCGTCGGTGCGACCGCTCCAGCTGCCTCCTCACCGCCTCGCTCTGCTTCACTCCACCTTCTTTGCTCCTGACTTTGGTGGCGGCGCCTGCACCTTGGGCCGCTCTTCCCGCAGCTTTTCCTCCCCTGGGCTCGGTGAGTGTGTGGCCTTGGTGGTGTGAGGAGTGGATTGCGGAGGGCGGTCAGAGGGCAGAGGAGCCACCCTCTGCTTTGATTGCTTGTTTGCCGTCTGTCTCCGGCCAGTCCCGCCGAGCCTCTACTGCATGAACCCACCACTCAAATTGTAGACCGCCCCCTACCCCCAGCCTGCCAGTTTTGTCCGAAGGTCTTCTGGCAACACCAAGGGGAGCAAGGCAACACCAAGGGGGCCAATCCAGCCTGGACCTTTGACAGCCATTTAACCTGCTCACCCCAATTGACAGAAAGCCCGCAGTGGAACAGCAGGCTGCCGGGATTATCTGGCATGTTTATCCGCAACCCAAGGGGCACAGAGGACAGTATAAAGCACAATTGCCTCTTATATCGTTAAGGGCCGCAGGACACTTGCCGTAACTAAGCGTGAAGTTGTTAAACCGTTTGGGTGCGCTACACTATCCAGGAGCACTGCACCCTCATTCACCTCGCCCAGGAGTGCTGCGGCGTCACCTACCTCGACCCCCTCCATGCTATCAGGCTACAAGGCAAACTGGGTGAACTCCTTGGCCAAACAAGGTGGAGACGCACAAGAGGAGTTGGAGCTCTTAACTTGAGGGGGGGAGCCAGGGCCATCGCATGGAAACCAGGAATTTTGTCTCCCCCCCCTTTCTGAACACAACCGCGGTGCCTGAAAAAGGACACCCTCACTGCAATGACAAAGAAAAGCGCTCGCCTGTCAAGGCCAAAGGAAAAATCAAAATCTGCCGCAGGAGACACGCTATTAAACAGGGATACCTTCAGGAGAGCACCTGCCCGGACAAACGTTGTCAAGACGTATGACCTGCGCCGCTGGGTACGGCCAGGAACCCCACTTTTTTAGAAAACAGTCCTGATGCCACAAGCCAGGATATCCAGGACCCTAAAGGATCTGGGTCTGAAGTTACTCAACTACTACTACAAACGAGGGATGTCCAAAGACTGCCACTGGCATAGGCAGTGAGTTTGAGACAGGTCCAGCCTTCGCAATCACAGGGTCTGAGTCACCCCACCTATCCATCACACTTACAATGCCCAGCCGCCCCTCGGAAACAAGTCGCGCTTGGGAGAAGAAAAGGTTCCAATCTTGTCACAACCTGGGAGCTTTTCCAGCTCCAATCATCGAGTGTGCATCAAGGCAGGAAACAAACATTCGAGAAAGCCCCCCTGCTGCCACTGTTTGGGAATCACTGGATGAGATAGCCAGCCCTCACAAAATTTCAAAAACCATTGCCGACTACCCGCGTATACCAAGATCTGATACAAAGGCAGTGCCTCTTCATGACTTAAATACTCACAAGCGCAAGGAGGGTCCATGCATCATCATAGACTCCTCTTCCGAGCCAGAGCTAAGCTATTCCCTCCACAGATCACCCCCGCTACTACTTTTTGAACTTTCATGCGCACAGGACAACCTGCTAAGGTCAGTCAGCACTTCCTTGTCTACAGCCATAAACGCTTTAACATTGCAATCGGAGAAACTTGAAATACAAATGGAAACCCTACAAGTCATATCAATAACAATGGCCGACATGGCCAAGAAAGTTGAGAGGATGGCAGCAGTCAGTAGCACCGCAATACCTCCTTTGGAATGTCGGTGCCCAGAGATAGTGGACAAACTGGCATCCTTTCCAACGGTACTCACTTCGCTGGCGGACCACTGAAGCAGAAAGTAGTCAACCTCTCTTCCCCATATTTTGTAAGAACGCACACACTCAGGCCTCACCAGAATCGGGCCTCTTAGCATCTCAAACAACCACTGTGCACCCAAATCTGCAGGTCATTATGGGGGCCGCCTCCACACAGATGGTGATCGTCACACATGGGGATATAGCAACACAGGCCCAGACCATAAAGCCTGAGTCATCCACCATTCAAAATGCCCATCCACGGGACACAAATGCCCAAGACAATGAACAGCGCACGCTGCCCAGCGACCCAGAGGCCATCAAAAGTCAGCACGCCGTGGGAACTGATCCAATGTTTAACCAATTCCGCCCCGGCACATACACAAGCCAACCAACAATCAAAGCTGAGGAAGCCTGTGCGCTGGCCGTCGACACAGGGGGAGTCCCCTCGAACTGGAAAAGCGTCACAACTTGGGCTTCAATCTCCAACAAAACTTCTAATGTCCCAGGACGGGAAACAAACCAACAAAGAAGCCCTATCAATAATGAAAGCTCAATAGTACAGCCTCATCGGGTTGACACTGGCCTCAGGAAAATAGAACCCATAAGACCAGCCCATGGGCCTGAAGTTGGCTCCCCAGGCCATCTACAAGATCCACAAAGCACGATTATGTATGTTAACAGAACTCCACCAACTCGAAGGCCTCTTCACAACGATTCCAGCTTTAGGTCAGACATCTTAGCTCTAGGGGGAGGTCAGTCAGCAAAGATGATTATAACTCCGCTATACACTTCGAAGGGCAATATAGATACCCTTAACAGATCAAACATCCTGAAACTTCTCCAACACATCCAGCCGCTGTCTTAGATCACCAGCAGGGACATTGTCAGGGTGCAATTTGTCTCTTTGACCTCGCAGCCAGGGAAGGAACAAACCATCATAACTTGGGGCAACTCGAGTACAGCAGCAAGAGTGCACAACGAAAAAGATAAATTCGCAGAATGGGGGATCGATATCCGGATGTTTGAAAATGAAAAGTATCCATTCATTCTACATGCACCCTCAGAGGACACCCCCACGGTTTGTGTCCTGAGAGGGACCAGCCGGGGGGAATGCTCCGTAGAGCAAGCAAACAAACATGAACATTAAGTGCAGAGTCGATGGCCAGCACAGGGCCAGACAGGACATTACCACCGCCAAAGTCCCCACCTCCCGTTCCCCTCCTTCCCCAAATTCGGCTTATTGGGGTTGGGTCGCTTCAACTTGGCCGACAAAATTCAGGCCCACCCCTAGCAAGGAGCCTTTCCATCATAGCAGCACAGCAGGAAGCATCCAAACATTAGACATCATGGCATGGAACGTCGTAGGGATACATAAAATTTGGCAAAGCCCAACGGCGATCACATTCCTCAAAGGGGCCGATCTTATCTGCGTCCAAAAAACATGGGCAACCACACCCATTCCCCTAACAGGTTACGCAGAATTTTTTAAACCGGCAATTAAATTCAACTTATGTGGCAGACCCTCCGGGGGCATCTCCATATACATCAAGCACACCCTCCTAAAGCTGTGCTTCACAGAGATAAAAAATTCCTCCGACATGATCTTAGCCGGCATTCTGAAAGGCCTCAAATCTGTGGACGGTCCATTACCCATACTCTTAATTAATGTATATTACAACCCCCATGGCCACGGACCCAAGGAAAAACTCACTCAGCTGATCAAGCAGATCGAAACTCTGATAATACAACATGCATCAATGGAAATTATCATCCTTGGGGACTTTAACACGCATCATCTAGGGGAATGGGAGTCCAACGTCAGCTCCTTTGGGAGCACAGGGAGACTCAACGACCTCCTTCGGACGTACAACTTGGAAACAGCAAACTTCTTATCCACAGTGTCTGAGCCAGGAATAACCCATGCACCTACTTACAACAACCGGACAACTATAGACTGCATCTTACTGAGCGAGCGGCTACGAAAAAACATGCTAAGTTATGCAGTGCTCACACGGAGTGAAAGCGATCATGCAGCCTTGCTGCTGCACTTAATGACCACAGCGGAATGCCGTCATATTCTCTGCCCCCTCGGAGAGTCCAATGGTGAAGAACAACACAGGCTCCTGAGGAGAATCAAATGGGGGCAGACTACCATCAATAAATTTGTCTCATGGAAATCCACATGGACTGGCTGGCCGGCTGGGCTTAATTTGCGGGCCATTATAGTCGAATGGGAAAAACTTGCATACGAACTGGGCACGCTGCTTCGAGGGAGCACAACTCACAGCAAAACAAGTACAACAACTTACATCTTAGGCCGAGCTCCAGTTATCAAGCAAAGCGCACAGCAACTAAAAACAAAACAATGGGCATACAAAAAAATAGGAATGGAAGACGCCAAAAAGCAGCTGAAATCAGCATCAAAAACTGACACGCTTCTCGCCTGGAAACTAAAACGGGAAGAGACTGAGGCAAAACGGTTAAAGATCTTCAAGTTGTTGGCGCCATGCAAGACCCAACAATTTTGGCAATATTTAAACAATTTAATTCATGGGTCCTCCAGCAGAGGGAACTCGGTCTCCGCAGAGACCTGGGTATCCCACGTGAAGTCTCTGTACACCGACGTCCAGAAATCTATTTGTCCAAACGGATACATCTCGCTGAGGAAGTCAGAAAACATTAGAGCGGAGCTTTCAGGGCCACCGGCGGATTCTACAGTCCCAAGCGAGGTAGTAGTCCGCACCGTCTTAAAAAGGATCCGGCAAAAAGGAGCCCCAGGCCCCAATGGGCTGCCCGGCTCCCTTTTTAGGGAGGACATAAATATCTGGTCCTCAATTCTTTCATTGCTATATGCAGAATGCAGGTTTCTGGAGGACGTCCCAGACTCCTGGAGGAGCTCACTGCTGCAACCAATTTTCAAACAAGCATTTGCAATGCAATAGGTCTCGCAGTTACAAGAGTTTCAGCTATTGGCATTGTAAATAACAATTTAATTTTAAAACAAAAACAAAAATAAAAGGCATTTTTTATGTGCAATGTCAATAGCTCAAACTCGCATAAATGCCTTTGGGACATTATAAGTGTTTAGCCATGCAACAGTTGATGTTGCACCACGGATATTGTGCTGCATAATTAAATACTTATAAGGTCCCAAAGGCGAGACCTATTGACTATGCCAATGCTTGTTGATATACTGTATGAGGAGCCAGCTTCCTACAGGGAGGCAGAGTGAAGAGGGTGTGCTCACCTCGATCAGGTGATTTGGTTTCCCCATTGAGCTTAGCTTCAAGAAACCACAGCTTTGTTATGCCAGAATCTCCTGCAAACCTTGGTCAAAGTCTGGGAAAGAGTTTTCTTATTGGAAATACAACCAAAAACCACCAGCATCACACTATAAAAAATGACGTGTTTGCCAGTAATAGAATTTGAGTAAGACAAGAGAAACAAAATAATTACAGTCTCAAAGGTTGACAGCAAAATGTTGGGAGAATGGGATCCAGCCCGGAGTAGTTCAGATCGACCAGATATGGAAGAATTACTTTAACGTACAATCGACCAGGATCTGAAATCATTTGCACCTACAAAGCATAATAAAAACTTAATGCAGACACATTATAAAGTCTGACGGGTTGCAAGGCTACTAAAGAGAGACCAAAGAGCTTAAAAATCAAAACTAGCTAGGACTGAGGAGTGTGTGAAGGATTATCTATAGGGCGGTAGTCATAGGGAACAGCCTGGTCTGTTGTGGGATTTCTAAAATGTGTGATGAGGACAACAAGTTTGAGGGAATCAGAGGCCAATCAGTCCTCTGAGGAGGGTTTTGTAAATGGTGGGGTAGCTGAGGAAGTTGGTACTACAGTAGATGTCTCTGGTTTCATGGGTATGAAGCCTATAATACTTTTTCTTGAGTCATATTTGCCAATCAGAATGCAGATTTTTAATGGAGAGGCTAGTAAGCATGGTTTAATCTAGATTCTTCCAGACGGGTCCAGTGCTTTAAATTATCAGGTACTCTCCGGTACTAAGTACCTGCACTTCTTTAACAAGAAACGCAGAGTACTTGCACATCTCAGCAGCAAACAGGTACTCTAAGGAGTGAGCGCCTGCACTTCTATATTTCCATTGAAAGCTCTGGACGGGTCTTTTGGTACATTGGGACAGGGGGATCTGAGATAAGGAATGGGGGAGTGGAGAGTTGCACAAAAAAGGTGGGTAGAAAGAGAGATGGGAGTAAGAGAGGGAGTATGGCTAGAATGAGTAAGAGGGGTGTGTAAGAAAGGCGAGAAGGAAAGAAGGAGGAAGCGAAATGGGTGAGAGAGCTTTGCAACTACTGGAAACACAAGCAGCAAAACAGAACCCTTTTCTGTACAGAATGCAGATATGACGTAAAGAACTGAACGTGGCAAAGAGTTGATGATAGAGAGCACTTTTCTGATCTAAGGTAGTTCTTCAACAGACTCCCTACGGTTTTCACAATTTTCAAATCGCGGATTTGCTACAAAATCTGTGAGTCTCGTGAGACCAGCTTCTTATCAAAACTCGGCTGCAAACAAGAGAAGCAATCCTTCCTGGGGTGTTTGTTTCCTTCCATGGTGGCGCGGGCAGGCGAGCAGCCTGGTCTGTGTCACTGCTCAGTGTCAAGCCATCGGGCTACAAGCCAGCATGAAGAGGGCGGTGAAGGGCACACATTCAACCTCTGCAGGTATGTTGGCTGGGGCGCTATTGAAGAAATGGCCTCTACAACATGCCTGCCCCTCCTCATCCTCCCTACTTTGGAAAAGGGTGCCTTTCTTTTAGCTACATAGATTAAACATAAGCTGCCATCTGACTTGTGCATATCATCTTTACAAGTACAGATTTATATCGTTTATCTTTCATTTTATAAATATATGTATTTGTAACTGACAAAAGAAGCCAGCGCCAGGCCCCGGTCTTATAAAAAATGATCATGCAGTATTTTTAAGGGAGGTCTACCTTGTTTAGCTCTGAAATTATTTCTAAAAATAGATGATTAAATTCTGGTGTTAAGGTCAGGGCATAGATGTTCAAAGAGAAATAGCTAGATTTCGATCAACTTTGTACTTGCTACAAAACAGACGTTCCCTGGTAACTCCCTGCCGTAAGGACGTTGTTTCCTGTCCTGGGCAACAGGGACATCTTAAGGATTTTGGGGGCCCTGGGCCAAACATATTTTGGGGGCCCCTGTTCAGAACAGCTTTGAATTTATGATCCAATTTGAGCCCCTGTTTCCCACGCCGTTTCCGCTTCCTCAGCTGCGTTAGCGATCCAGTTTGCATCATAGGCATTAGCCTATACATTCCCGATGTAAACGGACGCGTGCAGCTGACAGCGGTAGGATTTAGTGTTTCCTGCCCTGCTACTAGGTTTTTAATACTTTTTAAATTGTATATGTGTGGCTGAATTACTCTGTGCTTTTTAACAGTTTCTCCTACCTACGCGCACTTGCACTTTACTTTATTCTGCTTGCCTACACCTCCTTAGCTGCTCCAACTCGCATCTCGCTTTTCCTCCAGTCCTGGTCCGCCGCGGCTGATACACCGATTGTGCGGAGGGCTGGGGCTACTATCAGGCTCCTCACTTCCGCCCACGCAGTTTCCGCTTCCTCAGCTGCGTTAACGATCCAGTTTGCATCATAGGCATTAGCCTATATATTCCCGATGCAAACGGATGCACGCAGCGGGCGCGCCACTGGCGCGCCAAAAGCATGCCCGTCTGCGCTTGTCAGCGTCCCGGAGGCGTCCGGCGCCGGCCATGCTGCCCAGTTCCCCTCCGGTGAGTTTCTTCCACTATATTACAATAGGGAAAACTGCTTAGCCTTAGGCGGCTACCATTATGTCAGTGTACAGCGGCTGATCCGAGCTTGGAGGTAGACTTTCGATACAAAAAGTGCAACTGGTCTCTCCTCCAGTCCAGGAAACTCGCACCCAAGATCCTCCCACGCAACAATAAGTGTAAAAACAATAAGAAAACAGAGGACTTAAAGGCCACCCTTTTAAATTGTCGCTCTATGCAAAAGCATGAACCACACATTTATGACCTACTGTTAGACGAACAGCCTGATCTTTTATTTCTCACTGAGAAGTGGCTGTCTGAAGCCTCAAACCCTACTATCACCTCGGCCATCCCTACGGGTTATAAAATCCTTAGGAGGGACCGACCGAGTGGGAAGGGGGCGGTGTCGCCATAATTTACAATCAAAAACTAGACTGCTCTCCCATCCCGATGGAAAACATCGAGGGCGCAGAGTCCTTAGGCTTCCGCTGTACCTTATCCCCCATCATAGCATAGCTGGTTTTCTGATTTACAGACCTCCCGGTGCAATTGGAAATGTTATTACTACGCTTAATACAGCCACCACCTCCATGGACTTAAAATACAACAACTGCCTTATTCTGGGAGATTTCAATATACATATGGACAATGGAAAAGACCCTCAAACAATTTCCTTGTTGGAGACGCTGCAGGCCTGCAACATGTTTCCATCTATTTCTTTGGCCACCCATGGGAAGGGCCATACCCTAGACCAAATCTTTCACAACTTTGAAATATCAGTAAGCCTACCTCTTCCCATTACCTGGTCTGACCACCTCCTATTAAAATTCGTCATTCCCAACTCTGCCACAGCCCCTCGGACTAACTCAGGGCAGAGGGTCCCTAATTACAGAACGTTCCATAAAATATCCATCCCGATGTTAGCAGACGCCATCGGTCATTCCTCACCGGAGCTGTCTGGCTGCCCGATTCGGACGCCCTCTCAATAGATTCATGGCTCCGAGCCAACATTGGTGCAGCAGTACCGATTGTTTCCCGCTCCTCAAAGAGGTCGGCCCCACCGAGCTCCATGGTTTAACGATTCCCTCAGACCAACAAAAGAAATTGTAGAAAAATGGAACGAAAATGACGTAAATCCTATCTACCTGAGGACAGGAAGGTGTATAAAGACACCTTAAAAGCTTATTACATTCTCGTGAAGGCAGCCAACAAAAACTTCTTTCAAAGCAAGATAGAAAATGCCCAAAATAAGAGTAAGGAAATCTTTAGCATAGTTAAATCCTTTACCGCCCCGAAAGCCAGCACAAAGGAAGGGCCATGCACGGAAGAATGGTCTAAGCAAATAGCTCAATTCTTCCACAAAAAGATCTCCGTGATCCAACAAGCCTTCACTAACATCTCAGAGGAAGAACTGACCTTCTACCTTAGTTCTAATAGCAAATTTCACCTCTTGGATCCTCCATCTTTACTAACTTTCCCTGAGTTTCAGCTTGAAGAGTCACTGACCCTTCTCCAAAGCATTAAGTCTGGCTCTCCTACCGACCCATGTCCAGCGAATATCCTGAACCTATTAGCTCCCACCATAAACCTCACGGTAAACCAGCTCTTTAATGCTTCCCTCTCCTCAGGCAACATGCCGAAATTATGGAAGAATGCTAAGGTTCTTCCACTGATAAAAAAGGCTAACGCCAAACCGATGGAGCCTGCCAACTACAGGCCAATCTCCCTTCTTCCGGCCCTCTCCAAAGTATTAGAGAAGCATGTAAACAAGGCCCTCCAAAAACACATTGAAGATGGGAAGCTCCTTCATGAGTCCCAAACCGGTTTTAGGGCTAACTACAGTACGGAGTCCGCTCTGCTGGAAGTGACTGAATTTCTCATGGGTAAGCTGGACCAGGGAGGAAAGGCTGATCCAGCGGTATACCAACAACAGATACTCTACTACCATATACTCACCTGGGCCCATAAACACACACAACTGAGTAGACCGCTGGTTTAGTTAAAGTTTCATATTTCAAGATTAGTTATTTCTTATTCCTAACTAACCTTTTCACTGATCAAAAAGTTCTTTCCTCTGGTCGATGGACCATTAGTTGAACTAGTTGATGGTGATAATTAACATAATTCTTAACTATTCTTTTCTTTAAAATAAAAGATCACAGACTCGGGAGTTTTAAAACCTTTATCTAAATTAAATGCATGTGAACCATTTCAAAATTACAGTGCAATCACCATCTTTCTTAGGAGAGAAAATTCAATTGATTAAACACCAAGCATATACTTCGGACTCATACAATGATCAATGCTCAGAAAGGGAGAGGACAGAGAGAAAAGAACATCTGCAAATAACATGAAATTATAATTACCAAGAATGGTGTGAAAGACGAAACCCCTGGCCAAAGGGCTGGTAAGGGTCCCCCAGGATAGGTCAGGAGACAAAGACTTCAGGACAGGATAGTTGACCTCTCTAGAATACCGACGATTGCGCCGCACCCCTCTCTGACACTCTCTTCCTCCTCGAGATTCTTCTGCGATCTTCTGATCTAACCCAATTAAGTTAGGATAGAAAGTTCTGCTTCAGGTTCTGCATTCGGTTCTTCATCAGCATCTCACAGCATCTCTCCCAGCAACAGCATCTCCGACTCACAGCATCTCCAGTCCCCAACTTCTAACTGACTAACTAAAGCTACCTTAATTATACCTTCGTTTCTTCATGTTCCACCCACTAAAGTTTCAATATCGTAAAAATACGAAATATGATTGGTCAGGCAAGGGGGAAGCTCCATCACACCATGCTTACATGTCATCAAAATCAGTTCAACTATTGTTCGCAAACCCTCCCCTTAATTTTTTTATTCATGTATTGAGTTCCCATACATATCCACATTTTATTTTGCAACATTATTATAACTTCATGAATCAGAGTCTTCTTCGCTGAATTTTTCACCATCCGTTCCCAGGGCACATCATCTGCGACCTTGGCTCCTGTTCAGCATTTAGGTCATCATTCCGAGTTAACTTTCAGTGGACATGCGCAGTCGCTTCCTCACTCAGCTTAATTCAGTTATGCGTGAGAGGCCCAAATGCGCACTAATAATAAAATCAAAAAGACAAATATTAATTTCACAAATAAATGGTCACACTGTATACCTCCCACCTCTACTCTATTCCCCTTTTCTCATTAATACTTTTCCCGCATCAGCATTAGTAAAATAGCTTGTTTTCGTTTCAGCTAAGTAGATGCCATGCACGCGAGTCTTGAAGACTCAATTTTAGTGTCTTCTGCTCATGCGCTAGAATTTCCCTCCAAGCGTTACCTCGTCATACTGCGTAGATAAAGTTGACGCATGCGCACAACAGTTTCCCTGTTAAAAGCGGTATTAGTCCGTCTTCATTGTTATCCGCATTAGTACACACATAAGCAAGCTTCACAAACCCGCGTGTTCATGTGGTGCGTATTAGTTATTCACAAACATAATTATTAATTTGTTAATAAATTATACGAGTGGATTGCCTCCGAGCAAGTCTCTTTCTCACGAGATCTTGCTCCATCAAGGCTGTTCTGATACAGCTCGATCTGTCGGCGGCCTTCGAAACGGTCCCACATGAGAGGCTCCTGGAGAGACTTGCTAACATCGGCGTGGGGGGACCGCCTTAACATGGATGTCATCCTTCTTGGTAAATAGATCTCAGGACATCTGGCTGCCCCTTTCTCATCCCCGGTTCCGGCCATGAATGTAGGTGTCCCTCAGGGCTCCATTCTCAGTCCTACGCTTTTAATATATATCTATCCCCCTTGCATTTCTGGTAGAGGAAGAGGGCGCCAAAATTGTTTCCTATGCTAATGACACTCAGCTGATTTTTACATGTGAAAAAGGAACCGACTTTGACGGAGCAATGATTAGGTCTTGCCTCACAAAGGTTTTTAACTTGCTTAAGATCAATCAGCTGAAGTGCAATACTGACAAAACTGAAGTTGTTTTCTTTGGTAATCCAGAAACGCCTGACTGGAGCTCTTGATGGCCAAAAGATCTGCCGCCCCGCCTGCGGAAAAGGAGAAAGTCAAAAACTTAGGAATTGTCATAGACAAGACACTCTCCATGCGCATTCAAATCCAAAATCTAACTGGCGCTTGCTTTGGCATACTCCGGATGCAAAAATAATTCCTGCCACTGTTACTGCTTGGGAGTAGAAAGATCGTAGTGCAGGCTCTGGTGACATCAAAGCTTGACTATGTCAACAGCTTGTACCTCGGTCTTCCCAAATCCCTTATCCAGCGCCTACAAGTGGTACAAAACGCGGCGGCCAGAGCCATCCTGAGACCTAAACCCAGATCTAGTATGACCCCTATTCTTAAGTCTCTACACTGGCTCCGCATAAAAGAACAGATCGACTTCAAAGCGATGACCATCTTCTTTAAAGCTTTCCACGGCTTAGGAGCCGGCTACCTAAATAAGCGCATTAATCGCTACATAACATCTAGACCCCTGAGATCTTCCAATGCCAACCTGGCCATCGTGCCTAAAATATGCTGTGCCCGCACTGGAGGCAGATCCCTCGGCTTTCTAGGTGCAAAATTGTGGAATAGACTCCTGAGTCTCTGAGACTAACCACAGACCTACTCTCTTTCAGGAAGAACTTAAAAACCTGGCTTTTTAATAACTTATAGGTCTTTACGCACGTTTTCCTCCCGCTGTCACGCGCCAGGACACTCTAGTCTGAGTAGCTGCGCGATTTATTAAATACACTATTTAATTTCATTTCATTAGGTCCCTGGCAGTGCAAAGGAACACTCGTCCAAATTCTAAGGGCCTTATTTATGAGGCCTTGTTTCACTTTTATGCCGCTGGTGCGTCACTTTTGTGACGCACCGGCAGCGTAAAAATGTGCCATGTTGCGCCCTATTTACAAAGTGACACATCTAGGCAGATGCGTCACTTTGTAAACCCCAGCACCACATTATACCTGCGCCAGGTATAATGTATGCAGGGTGGGTGTTCCCCGCAAAACCCTCGTAGAAGTGGCGCATTGAAATCTATGAGAACTCAGTGCGCCACTTCTAGGGCGCCATTGCATCAATATCTTACACCAGCTTCACAGCAGGCGTAAGACTGATGTAGGCCCTTTCACATGGGGCTTGCCCCATGCGAAAGGACACATTGCTGGAGTTAAGTCTATTTTCAGACACATCCCAGCAATGCATCACTTTTGCGCCTACAGATACGTCAGAAATACTAACGTATCTGTAACTCCTTGCGACATGATGCGTCATACAGTAAATATGACGCATCCATCATGTCGCAAGGAGGGCGCATTAAGAAGTGACGCATCCCTGTTTTCACACAGCGATGCGTCACTTCTCATAAAAAGGCCCTAAATGTGTTTACATCTAATATTCAGGGATGGTTATGTGTGTTTTCAATATTGTAACACAGCAGCAGCTCACCAATATTACTGCAAATAATCTCTGTGATGCCCTCCCATTTCTTATATGTTAGGCCTTGTTTTGATCTAAAAGAAACTTTTTTATGTATATTGCATGAAACATAAAGACAACATTTTTCTGCAAAATGGCTGTACTGAACTCTCACACATCAGGTACATAAAAAATAAATTGAAGGAAAACAGTGTTTAAAACAATCTGTTTAAGAAATAGTCAAGGTCATTAGGGCAAAACTCTAGAGAACGGAGCTGACTCTGTCAGGGGGCCCCCTGAAAGGCTGGGGCCCTGGGCCAGAGCCCACTTTGCCCATGCATTAAAACGTCTCTGCTGGGCAAGGCAACAAACCGGAGTGAAGTAAGAGTTTCAAAATAGTTGTGGATGGAAAAAAACTGCCCTGGAACATGGCCCTCTGGTTGGCTCGGACTTATCTGGTGACCTTACAGAAAGTGCTTGAGTTGACCGGATAGTCCTACTCCCCTCCCTCATTTCTGCCTTTGCTACAATTCTAAGCACTATGTACAGGCCTCTCACAGTCATATGCATTCAGTAACTAATAAATAACCCGGGCATCCTCCGAGAGCTGGGAGCTCATTAGTCCGCACTTCTCTCTTCCCCATCATGTCTAGGGCACATCTTTATGCAGCACATTCCAACCAGCAACAGCGCGGGATCTTTAACTACCTTACTGTTATTAGCTGAAATCACAAGACAAAATGGTGCTAAAAGTAATGAATATAAATAAAACACCACGTTGCAAAATGCAATAGTGTGCCACAGCACTTCAATTTATTGTGTTGCATGATGTGCTTGTGGGTCTGGAGAGGTTGGAGATGCACCACACAGCCAGCCAGCAGGTGAGCGAGAAATTCTGCTTTAGATGGACCCAAAGCCCAATATATATTTTAAAATGGTGGCAGTAGGGTAGGCTAAGGAAGCAAAACAGCGAAAAGAACAAAAGAACAAGCAACACAAATAGAGCAAAATCAGTTTATCTTAGCCCACAAAAGGATCAACAGGCAATACATTTTTCATATATTTTCTGCAATGGTCTTGCAATCTAGTGTGTTGAGTTCCCTGCTACAAAAAATAGTTCTGAACGATGGAGCAGAGAAAAATGTGTTTGTTGTATTTCCCATCACATATTCAAATAGTGCAAAAATGCATGTGTTGTGTTTTTTTACCAGCGGAATGTTTCTCTAAAATGACCCCAAAATGAAAAACATGGTGTCCCTGGTTTCATGTGGTCGTTTGGTGACCCCACCAAAGAGCCTCTTCATTATGACGCACATCTCAGTGCCTCCGTTGACTGATGTAATGCCCTAAAAGTAAGCTTCAGCTGCCTCTGAGGGTGGCCCAAGGCTTAACCAGAGAGGAGGTCAAACCCATGGGTACGGACGGAAGTCCAAGAGGCAATAATCAGCTCCTTGGCCCTTGCTATCCGCTGGATGAGTAGTCAAGGGGCCCAGAACACACGCTATCACTCTCGTTTACACTGTTTGCATTTCCGGTATCGAGGACCTATGAACAACCCCCGCCCCCCAGCTCTTCTGGCAGCCGTAATGAGGCAGAAGAAGAAAAAAACCATATTCCAGTCCTTCAATTGAATGAAATCAACGTCAGCTTTCTGTCCTTATACCAGACCCCGGTGGGAAATGAAATCTGTTTAGTCCTCAAATAGTTGTGGTAATCCCAGCCCTGTCTCTCTCCTGCATTTCTTGATGACAAAGAGAAACTCCCCACTGGCAGGGGCCACCTGCGCTGATTACTGCTCCGTCCACGCCCACGGAGCAGGAACACGAACCAGCGATCATTAACCTTCATTTCTTAAAACATAAACTTCAGCTCGTTTCCCATTCTTGCTTTACCCTCAGAAACTCTCCAGAGATGGGAGGGCGGGGAAAGTAGGGCAGTGGGTGAGCAGAACTCCTAGCAGAAACATAAAACCCAGAGAACAAAAAAAAAGCGATTCAGTGGCTTTTACAAAACGAGACATGTGTTTTGAATTATCGCGCACGCATCTGTGCACGATAATTCAAAACACATGCCGCCCACCACATGGCCTATTGGTGTCTATTACGCGCACCTATTGGTGCCCACTACGCGCACCCAGCGCGTAATAGACACCAATAGGCCATGGGCGGAGCAATGCGCCCGCCTTTAGCCATTAGCGTGCAGTCTTTTAGAAAAGACGCACGAAAACGCCACGGGGTAGCACAAAGGAATCGCACACGCACGAGCGTGTGCGATTCCTAGGTCAGTGCTGAATCCCTGTTTTTCATCCTACTAAATGTCTCGCGTGCGCGAGCACTGCTGCGCAGTGCAACGCTAGGCGCGAGACCTAAAAAGGGACAAACACCGATCCAAAGAACTATCGGATGATCGCCCTGCTGGACATCGAGGGAAAGGCTTACGCTAGTACACTCTTGCAGGAACAAGCAGACTGGGTATATACTGAAGACCTGCTGCCATTCTACCAGACGGGGTTTAGACCAGGGGGCTCAACTGTGGACAATATTACAGTTTTGTCATACTTAGCCCAACAAGTAGTTGCTCGTCGCTCTCCCCGCTCTTCGCCTGCTTTATCGACTACTCAGGAGCCTTCGATTGGGTAGTTTGCAGCATCCTTTGGCAGAAACTGGCACAGTGGAAATTCGTTTGGGATGCATTCAAAGCATCCACCAGAGGTTTTAATTTTGACTACGCTGAATCTAAAAAACACACCTCACTCAAACAAACCCCCATGTTACTAAAAAAATATTAAAATTCTTGAACACAAATATTTTTCCTCCAATTGCAATGACACTTTAGCTCGCCTAACTAAAGTCAAATGAAAGTTTAGCACAAAAATCTTTGAACAAGCAAGTGGATCTTTACTAAATGGCAATGCAAAGTTCTATGGCGGCCATTATTAGTAAGGTAAAATGCTAGCAAATTGCCTAAAAATTAAGAAACAAAAATCTAAAATAAATTTCATTTCTGATAACTCTGGTAAGAGATACAGTACTGAACTAAAAATGTAGAATGTTTCATGGAGTATTATAAACAACTTTATACCCCAGAACATAACCCGCTGCAAGTTGCATTGAAAGAATTCTTTAACTCTATAATTTAATTAATTTTATTTTTTTATTATTTTATTTTTATTTATTAATATAACTTAATAAAATAATTATATAATCAATTACTTTTCCTTCTTGACTGCAGAGTTTTAGGATTTTGTAAAGTGAACTGTCTGACCTGCTGTACGAAGTGTGGAATGAAAGGCTATAGGGTATCAGGTTTTTCCTAACATACATTTAAATTGCTAACAAGTCAACAGTACAACATTTTCAAAATATGTTTCACTAGTTGTGAAAGCTCTTTTTTGTACTTCTGTATGATAAAAAAATATTTTAATAGGATGAAAAACAAATCAGAACACTTTACTTGGTGATGTGCAAATGATAAATATGTTTTCTGAAACCCAATTTTCACAGATTATTGTTAATACACTATATAGTTTTATCAGTAAAGCTGCAAGGTAGTGGGAAGGTTTTTGGCCATTTCTTGGAAATTTACTATCTGTAAATGACAGTGCGCTACCACATCATGCTTTAGTAATATATTTATAAAAAGGGAGTGTTTAAACATGAACTGAGAAACACTCCTGCCCATTTGGCAGTGCTATTAGTAAACTGAGAGGCAAGTTATGGATCATGTGTACCCTATATTTAGGCTAGATTCTCATTACACAAGTAGCAAATGTTTAGTCTATTTAATCAAACAAAAGAGTTTTGTTTTATACAGCAGAAATGCTAAACAGACATATTTGAAGGTGCACTCATATGTGAGAATGAAGAAAAAGGCAACTCTGTAAAATAAAATATTTGCCAGTGATCACACAATTTGAGACAAGTTTACGGGTCAAGCACATTACAGTTAGGCCGAGTTCGTTATTCAAGTTATTCGACCAGCAGTTCTAGTTACATTTTTATGATTTTTCGAGGCCTGCCTAAAAATCCAGCCCACTCAGTTGACTTTTCCTCTTTAGAAATGGACATATCAGTACCTGAGATTCAGGCAGCCATAACTAAATTAACCTAAAGATAAGGCCCTGGTCCAGATGGATTTTCAGTTGAGTTTTATACTCAATTCTCTCAGATATTAACACCTAAACTGTTATTATTAATTCAACACTTTCTTTCGTTAAATACTGCATAAGGCACATTTGTAGAAGCTCTACTCTGCTTAATCCCTAAAAAAGATATATGTGAAAATTACAGACCCATCACCCTGATTAACACGGATCTTCGCAAAAATCTTGGTCTGTGTATTAATCAAGGCATCCCTGATTTGATTGGAATGGAGCAATCTGGATTTGCTACGGGTAGATATATTACTGATAATCCTAGGACTTTTTTAACACTATTCACCTGGCATCCAAGTGTCACGACCCACTTGCAGTTATCACACTTGACGCTGAAAAAGCCTTTGACCGTGTTTCTCAGGATTGTATGTTCTGAGCATTGGAAATGCATGGTTTCATCTCTCAAATTCTCAAATGTATTAGTCTGCTTTATTTGGCACCCACCACTTCAATTTGTGTAAATGGGTTACAATCCCATTATTTTCATTTGCATAGAGGCACTTGACAGGGCTGCACATTATCTCCTTTACTTTTATTCTCACTTTAGAGTTTTTTTGAAAAAAAATCCATTGGTCCAGTCGGTTTTTGGGATATAAAAATAAAGAGATTGCGGTCAAGTTCACTGCTTGTTTAGATGATATTTTACTTTTCGTATCTGACCGACACACAACCATTCCCAAATTGTTAAAGATTTTTAAAGAGTACTCTACTATATCGGGGTATTGACTCAACACTGATAAATCAGAAGGCATGTCCCTTAACAAGTACTGTCTCAAACAGATGTTTAATGAATCTGGTTTTAAATGGAATTCCAAACATATTAAATGTCTTGGTATCTTTTACGCCAACTCCATAAAATACACTATTTCTATCAATCTTGCGGAAGTTAAACAAAAATGTATAACGCTATCTTAAAGATGGTCACCTCTTTTCTTATCTTGGTGGGGTAGACTTGATACCATTAAGACAGGGGTTCCCAAACTTTTTCGACCCGCAGCTCCCTTGACCCATTGGCCATTACCCGTGGCTCCCCACTGTTACTTTTTTTGGAGGGTGGGGGGTGTAAGCCCGGCCTCGGGAGTACTTGCAATTTTCTCCCTGAAAATAATTGGGATGAAGCTGATGAAGGTATTATAATCATATATGCAGGGTGTTTCGTATCACTAAGGCGGCGCCTCTAATAAAATGTTCCTAGTTACACTTCTTTGCCCATCCCTTATTTAGAATACCCTCTCAAACCTTTTTATCCCACTTACAGTGCTATATAGCACCCCTATGCATGTAGGTCCCATTGCCAAAGTGTTTCTGCGCTTGAAGAATATTTGCATGCACTTCCATTTCTACCCATATCATACGTGCCAACACACCTGTCTCAGCAGGGTGAATCCCGATTTTTTAAACCACGTACAGCTTTATTTTTTGTTGTCTCCTCCCTAAAATTGCCTCCAAATCAATGCAAGCCAAATAGATTCCTCTGATTTTTTTTTTTAAATGTCCCTCTTTCTTGCCTCCAAATGTTGGCATTATGCCGTATATGGTGTTTTACTTCCCTGTGCTCAAGGAGAGAGCAAGCCTGTCTGGAAATGTGTGTGTACTGAAAGAAATGTGTACTGGAAGTACCTATGGTTCAAGTGCAAATGTCAACACTTAATAATACTTAGTGTGTTTAATAGACAGGACAACTGTACTTTCCTGATAACTTGCATTGGTGTAAAATGTATTTGGAAAAACGAAACTATTAACGAGCCTAACAAAATTAATCAGGCCTCTTCCGCTTACTTTGGAAGTGTTGGAACGTGGGGATCCAGTGAAATATGGAGTTCATCTCCCTCGACATGCCATCAATTAAGCACTACGTTTACAGCTTTAGGCATGTCACTTACAAATAATCGACATCATGCGTTTAAGTCTAATTAGTTTAACTGAAGCCCACAGACCCTTTAACATTAAATGCATTAAAGTGCTTGGTGCGCGGCTCCCCTGGCTAGGTTTGACGGCTCCCCAAGGAGCCACGGCACAGTTTGGGAACCACTGCATTAAGATGATGTTGCTGATGATAAATTTGACTTTATCCATGCTTCCAGTCCATCTCCCTAAAGTTTTTTTTAAATCTTTAAACAATCTGTTGATCACATTTTTATGGAACAAAAGGTTAGCACATGTATCATTCTATAAGCTCCAACAACCAATAGATTCTGGTGGAGTAAATTTACTTAATTTTTCAAAATGTCATTCAGCTTTTACTCTTAAACAGATCTGGACTTCTTTATCGAGTAGACTTGACCTCACGCCCACTATCTGACAAAAACTTGAAAACTCTATTTTAACTCCTTTTTAGGTCGAGCCTTAGCCAGCGCACATGCGCTGCTCTGCGAGGCTTCTTGTAAGCACTCTAAAGTACTTTGTGTGAGTTGGACTCCCCCCACGCATGTGGTTGGCTTTTGCGTGTGTCTTTCAATAATGAAAGCATGCAAATGGCTAAAGGTGGGCGCATGTCCCACCTTCTTTTTTAATGTTCACTCCCACGGCGTTTTGCCCTCGGGAGCGAGCAGCAGTGCGCAGGGTGGCAGCTGCATTCCTCGTGGGTCAGGTTACCGTGCTTTCTCTTTCTCTTGTTAATTACTTCCGGCCTGAGTGAAGCACAAGGGACTCACCCGACCCACTTAAAGCCCTGGTTATGCTGCATTTTCCAAGTCTGCTCTCACCTGCACGTTTACTAACAACCCATTAGCTCGTGTTCTGATAGTGTTTGCACGCGTGTGCATTCCTGCTGCAGGGTTCAGACGGATTCACCCTCCCACCGCGCCTCTCCCGCTCACTGGGATGAACTCGCTGACCTTGGCAGCATCTCCTCAGCACATGAGCTGGCACGGAATCCTGGCGCTGGTGATACTGGGAGCGCACAGTGTGGCTCCTGTGCAGAGTTAGGGAGCGGGCGGGCCGGGGACTGCGGGGGTTGCAGACTCTGCCAAGGAGCTGGGGACGCCTGCCAAGCCCTCTTGTCTTGTTGTCTTTTCTGATATTGTACAAGACGTCAGACCACTCCCGGGGAGAAACAGGAGACATTCTTAACAGCCTTTGCGACTCTTGTCTCTGTTTAAGATAAATGTATTTTTATCGGTCTGGCCTCTGTAAGCACCTTTTTAATATCTTAACATTCTTCTCTGTAGTAGATTTCGTTATTTCTGTATTCCCCTCCTCTGTCATACTTGTTTGGCGCCCTTTCTTTCGATGCCATTTTGCTTCCAGTCCAATCGTCTCTTTTCTCCTCTTTCGTACCCGCTTTTTCTTTTCTTTTTTTCTTTTTCTCTGTACTCATTTGTCTCTTACACTGTAAAATAATGCAGCCCCTGGTGCAGGACGCACTTGATTGTGAAATCTATAGTGGTGAGCGAGATTGTGAAATCTATAGTGGTGAGTTAAATGGTGGGACAGTGATACACTTTTTTTTAAGTGAGCGATTGAGTGATCTTGTAGCTGTATTTATATATCACTGCCCTATTCAATTTACCCTCTAGGTACTACTGCGTTCTGCTGTCTCACTGGAAATGCAGAATTGGTGCCCATTTCATGTCTGGGTTAACAGCACAGCCGCCAAACAACCTTCTGCTTACAATATACAGAATGGGCTTTGGGACCGCCCTTTCAACCATTGGCTTTTGATTTTTTTGTTTTATTCATTGGATTGAGACTTAGTCAATTACAGCTTGACTCAGCCCAGAATAGTGTCTCTCCCTCACCTCGTGCTAATGGTGTTAGGATGTATGGATGTATCTTTCATCTTCCAATGCATTGCTTACTTTTTTACAATTCTAGCCCTCTCTGTCCACTCATATTGGCTCCCTCCAGTGTGTTTCGCTCTGTTCTTGTTAATGCTTCTTGCCCCCTCTCTCACCCCTCTCTTCTTCCCATGTGCAACTCTTTGTTCCCCCTGCGTGTCATTAGATTAGAGACCTGCGGGAAAGTCGACTAGTGCACTTTCCTGTGGGTTTACCATTTCTTCTATAAGTTTGAGTATTTTCCATTACCACTAGGTCTCGAATTTACGCGAGTTTGAGCTATTGACATTGTAAATGACAATGCCTTTTATTTATGTTTTGGTTTTTAAAACATAAATAAAAGGCATTGTCATTTACAATGCCAATAGCTTAAACTCGCGTAAATGCGAGACCTATTGCATTGCAAATGCTTGTTACTTTTGAGGTGTAGTTTACATCTAACAACCTACCAAGGGGCATATCTACAAGGGCTCGCGATAAAATTATCGCCGCTTTAGCGTCCGTTTTCGGACGAAAAGCGGCGATAATTTTAACGCCCTATTAGCAAGGACACGCTAACGCGTGAATCCATGCTACATCGCTCTTTCCCTATCGCCCAGCTCTGTATCTCTAATGAGATGCAAAGTGGGCGTTCCTCCCCAGGATAACGGGAGAAATGTCGCTAAGCCGACATTTCTCCTATTATCAAGCCTCAGGCAAAGAAGCATAGCTGACAAGAAAAGTAGCGATAACCTCTGTTATCGCTACTTTCCTAACGCCTGCTTTGAGACTGACTTAGCCATGATATCCTATGGAAGGTGGATATCTTGGCTAAGTATGTCTTGCCCTATCAGCAAGCTATCGCCAACTTTGTGCGATTATCGCTGTATTTCCAGCGATAATCGCACAATTGGCAGCTTAGTGCTCTGAATTTTATCGCTTTGGAGATAAGCGTTGCTGATAGCACGCTATCTCCGCGATAAAAATTCAGTTTCGGCCGGCGATAATTATCCTTGCGCTAAGAGCGCTGAGCGATAATTATCGCATGGCCTTGTAGATATGCCCCCAAATCTTTTTCTTCTCCTCGAATTACACATTCCTTATCCTTAGCCAAACTCATATTTCTTCGCTTGCACCTACTCCTAGATAATTTACATTTTCCTCCCATATGATATAACAAACACATAAAAATAAATACCAGACAGCTCTTGTGGAAAGACTGAATTTGCAAAGGAATTTTAAATATAGCCCAGCTTTTTTCAAATGATCACCTCCTTACATTTCACGAATTACAACATAAATTTAATTTGCCCTCCTCCTATGCTTTAAAATATGAACAACTAAATCATTTAAACCTCTCTTCTTCCTCACTGGCCATGCAACAAACTCATGCAGACACAATTCCTAATTTTAACTATTCTCTTGAAGTGAGATTTTCTTAAATTTATAAGAGCTTGGATATAGTTCCTAAAGATAGAATTAAAAATCCAATTGAGGGGGGCGTGGCCAACCGCCGAGGGAAATGGCCGCACGGTAGCTTAGCTCCGTCGCACCACTCCCTTAAATATCCTGTAAAATAGATTTGCCCCGAGCAGAATCGTCGGAAACGAAGCTCGCCTGGCCCCCGATGCTTGTCCTGCTGCTGGCCAGAAACCTGCCCTGAATTGTGACATCCTGGGGAAGAGAGCCGGCTGGAGCGGAACTGCTGCGAAGATAGACTCGGGACGTGCGGCGCAGTCCTCGGCCGCATGCCCGTACTCGGAACCGCGGCTGCGGTGTTTATCCTGAATCCGCCTCCTCGCGGGGGGGCTGCACTGAAGTGTACTGCCAGCCGCCACAATTGCGGTGAGTTCTTGGTTCGCCTCCCTGCCGCCCTCGTGACGCATCGAACCGCTCTCGGGTGCGCCCTGTGGGCCTGCGGATGTTGGAGTAGGCGGCGGCAGTGGCGTCTGAGGGCCCGAGATCCCAGGGGCCGACTGGGAAGGCCCCGCATCGCTGTGCCTGACTTTGTCAGTCAGGCTTGATTATTCCCCCCCCTCCTTCACGCCAGGCATCTTATGGACCCTTGCTAAATCTCGTGATCGATATACCGCGACGGCGGTTTAGAAGCTGCACTTAAGCCGCTGCGAGTGACGGGGCAGGAGGAGAAAGCCCCCGGGCCACTTATCGTAGTGCCTATGGATGCCTGACTACCTGTGCCGACACGGGGTGGTGCAGTATTGGTGCCCACCTTGAATAATTCACCCAGTGAGGGGGGGCTGCCTGACGGCCACCGGACTCCTTGCTCTTCTTGGCGGTAGGGGTATGGAACACTCAGGGATTGCCCGACCACTGGTGGGGCATCTACATGTGAGGCAGACACGACTGACTGCTTGCTAGGGGAGGGGAGCTGAACTCCTCACCATTATTGAACTAGGCCTCACCTTTCTACGCAGCAAGGACTCGTTGGGGTGTGATTCTGTGCGAGGCCAGCGGCGATACCTTCAGTACTCTGGGGTCTGGGCCACACTGGCGAAACCCGACAGGCCGGAGAGGGCTTTATCACTTGCGCAGGCGGCGGTGAGTAGCCGGGATGGCCTGATCCCCTCTTCTTGTACACTAATCACACCGGCTACACTATGGCGAGCGGCCGTAGCGGCAGAGGCACGACCCAAGCAAAGCTGGACAAATTTGCGTGGCAGAAAGGCCAGGACGAGGCACATACCAAATCCACCCTGGGGGCGATCGATCGGACCCTACGCTGCAAGACATCCTAACAGCCATTACTCACGGTGCGCACCTCTCTGGAAGGCCGGATTGACACCGTCGCCTCAGAGGTCTCCTTGATCAGAGCGGATATGCGGAAAATGGCTGAACGCATCAACGAGGTCGAAACCACGACCAAGGATCTAACGAATGACACTGTTCTCCTCAAGCGCCAAGTCTCTGAACTTCAAATCAACCAAGATGTGCTCGAACGCCAACTCGACGACTATGAAGGTCCAATGTGACGCAATAATATTCGCATCATAGGTGTGCCGGAACGGGCCGAGGGGCAAGCGGCAGATCTATTTGTCGAAGATCTAATACTACAACACCTCCAGCCAAAGGGGCTGTCCAAGCACTTTTCTATTGAAAGGGCGCATCGGGTGCCGGGCAGGCGACCTAAGCCCGGTGCACTGCCCAGGCCTCTTTTGGCGCGGGTGTTCAATTTCCGTGATAGGGATGCGATACTTCAGACAGCAAGGGCTGCCCCACCAATTGCCATTGACAATAGCGAAGTCACTTTTTTTCCAGATTTTACGCTACGAGTACAGAAACAACATCGTAGTTTCCTGGACCTGAAGCGAGCACTACGTGACCAGGATGTTAAATACGCCATGCTGTTCCCGGCGAAGCTGCGAGTAGTATCCGAGGGGAAAGTGTGGTTTTTACTAGGCCTGAGGATGCATGGGACTGGCTTGACGGCTGGCGCACGGTTGGCAAACGGAACCGTAAATCAACACCTGACAATGGCAATAAAGACAGGTCGAGCCGCCAGCCCGGGTCCCAACAGAGCGGTGACTCCACAGAGAGGGATTCAACGGAACGGAGCCAAGCCGATTGAAGCTGTGTGATGGAGGTTTCCGGTAAACGCGGTCTATTCTGCCACGTCCTTACATGTATAAACTGTTTCACCGCAAATTTGTTTTGTATCAGAACACTTATGTCTATTGGTGTCGTTGCCTGTAACTCTCAAGCCGAATTTGCTTCCTGTTGAGGGGTATCGTTAATCCTTCATTATTTGCAGATTGTTATGCCTTAATTTAAGGTTTGCGGGGCTGATGCGAGGGGCAAATGTGCTAACACGAATTGATGTCCCAGGGAGTGGGGTTGGATCACGTTCCTTCTTATGTTAAGGGTGGGCGATAGGCACTCTGCAAATTTGGGGAGGCGGGTGGTTCAATACCCGTTGTGCAGGGAGGCAGGGTGGGGGGAGGGTGAGGGGCGTTTGAGGGTGGGGGGATTTGTTTATTTTGTTTTTGTTGTTGTTGTTTAACTGTGATGGCAGGGACAAAAACTATACCATTTACTCAGACACACTCAGGGTTCGTGGTTCTGGCATTCCGTACTTTATCACACACACTGGGGATTGGGACGGATGGAGTCCTAATGTTTTCCTACGTTCTATGTCAGATTGTAACGTGCAAAGATCACCCCGCATAATCACGTGGAACGTTAACGGATTGGGTGATAAACTTAAGCGAGGGGTCGTACTCCAATACCTCAAGAGACAAGCTCCTGATATCGCCCTTCTGCAAGAGACACACCTCATTGGAAACACCTGCAAAGCACTAGATCGCTGGGGATATAGGCTGGTGGCGCATGAGCGTTTCACAACTGGCTCTAGAGGGACGGGCGTTCTTCTTCGCAAGCAATGCCCATTTATAATACATAATACTTGGGTTGATAGCCAGGGTAGATACACCGCGATAGCGGGGACATGGGAGTGAAAACCCCTTAACATACTCGATTTAAGGTTCCAACCCTTCAGCCTGGGACGACTCCTGGTGGCCAACATCACTGGGAACAGCCCCGCCACCCACCGACCACGTACCAACCTAGGGGTCATCCTCGACCCCACCCCTCTCCATGACTAAGCAGGTCAACGCCGTTTCCTCATCCTGCTTCAACATCCTCCGAATGCTCCGCAGGATCTTCAAGTGGATCCCCACCGAAACAAGAAAAACAGTCACCCAGGCCCTCGTCACCAGCAGGCTGGACTACGGAAACGCCTCTACGCAGGAACGACGGCTAAGCTCCTGAGACGGCTGCAACGCATCCAGAACGCCTGCACGTCTTATCCTCGACATCCCCCGACGCAGCCACATCACACCCCACCTGAGAGACCTGCACTGGCTCCCTGTCAACAAGAGGATAACCTTCAAGCTCCTCACCCACCCACACAAAGCACTCCACAACTCCGGACCAGCCTACCTCAACAGACGACTCAGCTTCTACACCCCCACCCGCCAGCTCCGCTCGACCAGCCTCGCCTCGCCACAGTCCCCCGCATCCGGAAAACGACCGCCGGCGGCAGATCCTTCTCCCACCTCGCCGCCAAGACCTGGAACACCCTCCCCACCAACCTCCGACAGACCCAAGACCTACTGGCCTTCAGAAGACTCCTCAAGACCTGGCTCTTCGATCAGTAGCAGCACCACCCCCTTCTTCCCCAGCGCCTTGAGACCCTCGCGGGTATGTAGTGCGCTTTATAAGTGACATGATTGATTGATTGATTGATTTATATTCCTCCAGCATTGAAGACCACCACGTTGTCCGACCTGGGTAAACTCCTGTTAGGTCTTCCGACTGGCCTCCTGGTGTTGGGAGGTGATTTTAATCTTGCTGTGGATGGCCGGATTGACCGTCGCCCCCCCGCCAGGACCCACACGACACTTCCCCCTAATGGACTCTCTCCTGGCATTTGGTCTAGTGGATCTCTGGCGCCACTTTAACCCCCTGGCACAGACGTTTACTTTTCACTCCGGGGCACATGGCAGTCAGTCCAGGATTGACCACCTACTTACACATACAGACGACCTCTCCTATTTTACCAATGCCAGGTCCCTGGCGCGTGGTATTTCAGATCATTCCCCGGTCTTTACTCAACTGACGCCGCCTCAGGCTAACCGCCGCCTCTCCCTCTCCATCAACCCCTGGCGCTTGAAAATTCCGCAGGTCAGAAGTGCCCTGCTCAAAGAAGTAGACCATTATTTTACTGAGAACACACACACAGTTCAGTCCCACTGTACGTTGTGGGGGGCCTTCGGGCGGTAATCAAGGGCCAGGCACTCTCCCTGATGTCAGGAAACAAGAAGGAACGGACAGCTAGACTGGAGACCCTAGAGCAGGAGATCTGGGAGTTAGAAGATGAGGTGGCAACCAGTGATGATGAACACCTTGCCCATACATTGAGTGTTAAATGCCTAGACTATCGTCAGTTAGCGACAGAGTCAGCTAGGGCGAAACATAAGGCGACTCTCCACAGAATTTATGAGCTAGGCGACGCTACGGGTAAAATGCTTGCGTGGTTGGAGAGGCGAGAGGCCTCTCAGAGATGGGTGCCCCTTATCGAGATGGAGGGATGTGACCTGGTGACAGATCCACAGCACATTGCAGAGGCCTTCGCCTCTCACTTTGCATCCATATACTCCACCACTACCCATACTACTCTACAAGACTCAAGAGACCTCCTGTCCACTATTCCGGTGACAGTACTTACCCCAGAAGATAGCGATTCTTTGGAGGGTGACCTCACGGAAGAGGAACTCGTGACTGCCATTAGCGGAATCAAGTCGGGTAAGGCTATGGGCCCTAATGGGCTTCCAATCGAACTGTTTAAATTAGTGTCCTCCAAGATAACGCCCACCCTTCGGGCTATGTATTTGGAGAGCTATCAGACCAGATCGTTGCCTCCTGACTTAATGCTGGCCTCCATTGCTGTCATACATAAACCGGGCAAACCAGTGACGAAGTGTGAATCTTATCGCCCGATCTCGTTGTTGACTGCTGAAGTTAAAATCTTGGCCAAGGTCTTGGCCAATCGTTTAATCCCAGTCATTTGTAAGATTGTACACCCTGACCAGTCGGGTTTTATGCCTGGTCGTAATACAGCCCTTAACCTCCGACGACTCCACGGGGTGATGGGGAGAACTCACAATATTTTGGAGGACGCTGCATTGCTGTCACTTGACGCCAAAATGGCGTTCAACACTATCGAGTGGCCATATCTCTTCGCACTCCTCAAGCGCCTGGGGTTCGGCCCTCATTTTATTCAATGGATTAGACTACTATACACGGGTCCCACCGCTCAAGTGGTAGTCAACCAGCACACTTCCCGATGCTTCCCATTAGAGAGGGGAACTAGGCAGGGTTGCCCCCTATCACCCCTTATATTTGCCCTATTACTGGAACCGCTGGCGACCTGGGTTAGGGGCGACCCCATGAACAGGGGACTGAAGTGGACTGACCAACATGAGGACAGAATCTCCCTCTACGCCGACGATGTCCTGCTCTACGTGGCGGCCCCTTCGGCATCGATCCACAGAATCCTACACATCTTTGCCATCTTTAGCGCACATTCAGGGTATACTATTAACTGGACGAAATCTGTTTTGTTTATGCTACAGGGTTCCACTCCACCGATGCCTAAAGCCACCAATATCACAGTTGCCACCGATGGCTTTCGTTACCTCAGCATCTATATCACCCCGAATCCGACCCGCTTCTATGACGCTAACCTCAAAGCTCCGCTGACAAGGTTTCGGAAAGATGTAATGTATTGGCGGACACTGCCCCTCACTTTGCTCGGAAGAGCGGCCTTGTTTAAAATGCTAGCCTTTCCCCGATTTCTATATGTTTTACAGAATACCCCTCATAGGGTCCCAGATACTTATTTTGTCAGTGTGGAAAGCGAGGTCAGAGCTCTCCTATGGGATGGGAAAAGCCCACGCATCGCAACACATAAATTGACCAGAGGGTGGTACGATGGCGGAATTGCGTTACCTGACCTGCGACAATATTACTGGGCCTCCCAGCTTGCGGTGGTTAACCAATGGGCCTTCGCTCCACCAACCGAGCCGGCGTATCGCACGGATAGGTGGGTAATGTCTAAGGGAGGTTACCAACGAGCGCTATATTCCAACCCAAAACGGCAATATCTCACTGGCCCTACGGCCCACACAGTTGCACTTTGGCACCATGCTATGAAAAGACTTGAGTGGCATAGGAAACTAACGTTGCTCACCCCTTTGTGGGAATCTGAACAACTCGGCATACTGAGCAGGTGTCCGGGTTTTGACAAATGGGACCTTATTGGTATTTCCTCAGTGGGAGATCTCTGGAAACGTAACACAATGATCTCATTTGCAGATCTCCAAAAACAATACCAGTTAGCGGAGTCTGAGACATTCCGATATTTACAAATCCGACACGCACTCACCTCTGTCGTCGCCAGCGACGAGGTTTTACCCGAGGCCTCCCCGCTGGAGGATAGGCTCTTGACTGACCCCCTAACATGCAAAGCGATCTCACTCACTTATCGCAAACTGATAAATAATAAACCCGATCCCCTGATACGTCTTCGGCAACTCTAGGAAACAGATCTAGGATACCTTGATGACGACGACTGGCAGGAAGCCCTCTCCTCCCCCAGGGAAGTTGCTATCCCAATGCGCTTACGCCTTATTCAACTTAAAACCCTACACAGAACATATTTATCAACCCACATATTGGTCAAGATGGGTAGACGCCCGGATCCTGGGTGCCTTAGAGGGTGCACAGCCGAGGGTACTTTCTTCCATACGATCTGGGAGTGTCCACGGCTCCAGCCCTACTGGCTTGAAATTGTCTCCAAACTTGCGAAGGTCTGTGGGAAAGTAATCGTTCACTTACCACGTTTGTGTTTGCTGAATGTGTGGGAAGCCACGGATCTGACTCAAACGGAACGCACATGGGTTTCCCTGGGGTTTGTCCTGGCCAAGAGGAACATCGCTCAAGGGTGGGGAGTCGGAGATTTACCTAAGTTCTCTAAGTGGGCCAAAGATATGGACAATGCACTGGTTGCAGAAAAAGATGTGTTCAAACATAGAGGTTGTCCTGCGAAATGGGACCACAAATGGGCGAAATGGAATGTATCACGGGGTGAAATCTGTCTGTCTCCGTCTGTTGAACTACGGAACAATGCTTTGGACACTGATCTTACTGTCTAATGATGTTTTGAATCATGATGTATTTTGTGATCATGCTTATAAGTTTCTACTACTGTGTGCGAGTAATGCGTGGCTTGGTAGCCCGTCCCTGTACCATCATTTTTGTTTAATAAAAAGAGAATAAAAAAAAAAAAATCCAATTGAATTACAATTGGAAAATGACCTCCGCCTGACCTTCTCCATTCAAACCTGAATGAATGAATAAAAATATTTTCCAGGGCGCACAGCTACTCCGCTGAGTTTCCCGGCCCTTTTAGGCATCCTGAATGGCACTACACTGAGAGTACGCCCACCCTCAATCATTACTAGACTCTAAATTAATAAAAGTTCAGTTCTTTTTTTAATCTAGCTTCCTCACAGATAAATCTTAAGTATTCCGGTAGTTTGTTCCACAAACCTGCCACTTTAACAGTAAAGTATGAACCTCCCCCCTCCGTTGTTTCTTAAAACAGAGAACCACAATAAGACCCGCAGAACTTGACCGCAAAAGCATCCCTGGGATGTATGCCACCATGCGTTCATTCAAGTACATAGGTCCGCTGTTGTGGAGGCCTTGGTGTGTTAGCGTCAGTGCTTTATACTTGATACATTGTTGGACTGGCGGCCAATGAAGTCTTGCCCGAAATGATGACACCGCAGTACATTTTGGAATCTTCAAAAAAAGTAAACGAACTGCCATATTCTGCATAACCTGCAGCCGCTGGATAAGATATTTTAGTAGACCAAGGTACAAGAAATTGGCACAATCCAGCCTAGCTAAAATCGGAGACCCGACTACTGTAACTTGGGCCTCGTGGGGAAGCAGGTGAAGAAACTTCTTCAACATGCGCAGAATCCAAAAGCAAGTTTTCACTACTGTTGACACCTGTGCCCCAAATGAAAGCTGGACATCAAACATCACACCCAGATTTCCTACCCACTGCAATTGGCTCAGGCGGAGAGGAAACACTGTCAGGCCAGGCCTCAACCCATCCTGGAAGGGGATCCTGCCCAAACATTAAGACCTCCGTCTTTTCGTCTTCAGCCAGTCGGGCAGGGCCACCATGCAACTAGCAAATGCAACCCTCGCAGTATTCCCATCATAAGTGAGCAGGAGTTGTGTCATCTGCATATGAGATGATGTAGTTTTTATAGGATTCCACCAAATGTGCCAAAGGGAAAATGTAAATGTTGAAGAGAGTGGGACTACGGGAGGAACCTTGTGACCCCCCAACATTTTTCCTCCTGGGGCATATGGCTTCATCCATACCACCTGCACATGTCCTTTCAGGAAGGAGCCCAGCCAGCTCAGTACAGACCTTGTTACCCCCAAATGCTCTAACCTGTACAGCAAGATGTTATGATCCACAGTATCAAATGCTGCTGACAGGTCCAGCAGCGACAAACCTGGACCAAAATTTTGTCTAAGATTCATTCAACTTCTCGCTCAGCTAGCACCATGCAAACTCTATTCTTTTTTATAACAGATTATCTTTAACCTCAACTTTGCAGCTTAAATTTAAATTCTATGTCAGGACCGGAGGCGAGGATTATGCTGTACTTTCTTTATTCCTTTACCAGCAGCTTCAACTTTAACCATAAAAAACTAACATTCCCATAATGCATGCTGTAAAGGTCATCCACAATCCACCAATAGGCAGTCCACATGGTCTACAAGGGTGTATGCTTCCTGTATGACACCCTCTTTCTTTTCCTGCTTCCAGCAGATAAGTACCTTTTTTCTCTCACGCTTGTTTAATGCCAGGAAACTAAGGGTTTTATTTAATTTGAATGCGCTCCCTTGTGTTGGGATTACGCTGTTGAGCGTTATGATATTATTGTGCTTTTGTACTTGATGTTTCAGCTTATCGGGGCCGCTGGAGTGCTTTCGCATGCTCCGCTCAAGGCCCCTCACTTGACAGGCAGTGTGGTGCGCTCGTCGGGCAGGATCAACGAGAGCTCGACGCGGTGCCCGCAACGCCATTTCGCTGCCTGTTTGCCTGGAAGCCGTTACGCCTGCAACTCGCGGGTCTGTATTAAATAATCACTGCCTCAATTGACGCCTGCTTGCGGGTCGGTATTTTAATGCGCCTGAAGACGTGAGTGCCCTTGAGGGAAGGAGGCGGTTTGGGGGCGGGCCCATGCATTTTTTGACACCAGGTGCACTGAAGGGTAAGTCGCCCCTTTAGCGGAACATTATTCCGACTCGCTCCATTAAGAGCACAAAAGTCAGTGACTTCAGTCACCTAAAATCCAGCCTCGAGCTGCATTAACCCCAGTGACTCCAGTCACCTGGAATCCAGCCTTGAGCAGTAACAGTGGCCAGAGCGAGACACCATCTGCTGGGTGCTTGCATCTACTTCTACTATCCAGCCTCGAGCTGTGTTAACTCTTTCTAGCGCATACAGTGCCTAGTTTGGCAATTTCTCTGTGAGGGACACCAACTGCTAACTGCTCGCATTCATCGTCATGGAGGAGGATTATACAGAGGAGTCTCTCTGCAGGTTCTCCCCCTTGACGATGAATTTTGCGATACGGTGGACGCGTCCATCCACCAAGCTGTAGCAGCAGCCATGGGCCCTTTTGAGAGCCGCATTATGCAGTTCACTTACGCCTGCCAGGTGGATCAGCCACAGCGCGCCCAGAAACGTAAAGGTGCCTCAGGCATGGACGTGGGGGCTTTTGAACATTTGAAGAGGGCGTTCTTAGCCAGAACAGATGCAGAGTGTCAGGAGGCCATCCTGGAGACCCCAGAGGACCCCAGTCTAAACGACGATGGGGAAGAATCCTTGGGAGAATCCGCAGATGCGGCAGGTCCCTCCAGACTCTGGCGTCCCATAGGGTCGCCCTCCTTGGATACGCGTCCAAAGGTCCTGAGGAGCTCTCTGACATGTTAGTCCCGGAAGATCTAATGCATCCCCGGTCCGCAGAGTGGGCACCCTCCCCCAAAGTCTCAGCGTTCGTGGCAGGTCACCTCCGTAAGCCCCTTGAGAAGGAAGTGCGAGCCTGCCTCCGAGCGGAATGCCCCCGCCACGCCCTACCGGGCAAGGTGGCGTTAACTCCTGAGGTTGACCCAAGAATCTCCACGTTCCTGCAGAAATATATAAGGGACCCAAAAAAGGGGATAGACAGGTCATGGAAATCCTGTCAGGATAAACTATTGGATATAGCGGGCCCATCATCAAGATTTTAGAGTTGGCAGAAGATGCCGAGCTGGCTGGCACCCCTCTTTCCCCGGAAAGGGTTTCTAACGGGGCGCAACGCGCAATAGTTTTCCAAGGGAACGCCAATTGCGCCCTTTCTACTGAGAGGAGACGCTCTTCTCTTTGAAAATTGATCCCAAACTGGTAGACTTGGCTTCCTCGGAGGCGGGCACAGTGGCACAAGGCAGGCTCTTCGGGACTCGTTTATCAAAGAACTAACAAAGTTCGTTGCCACATTCACGTCCTTGGATAAGGCGCAAGCCTCCATTAAAAAGGTTTTCCACCCAAAATTTTTGTCGGGCCTGCCGTGGCTGAGGGCGCTTGGCCGGCCGGTTTTATACCGAAGGCCCTCAAAGAGGCAGCAAGAAGGCCCAAGAGCCAGGCAGACAGGAGTTCTTCCAGTCAAGAAGAGGCTACAGAGGCCGCGGTGGCAGAGGAGCATTCAGAGGCCAATCCCTGGCCCCTCCAGGTGAGCCTTTCCCCTCTTCCCCATCTAAAGATGGGTGGCAGGTTGGCGGTTTTCAAACACAATTGGAGGTCTATCACCTCCGACGCATGGGTGTTGCAAACCATTAAAGTGTTTCAAATAGAGTTCTACGGCTCTCCTTTTCAGGAAGTTCGCCCCCGCCCGCTGGTTTTTGCACAAGATCAGGTCAATTTCATAGAACGGGAAGTGATGGATCTGCTGCAAAAAAGAGCGGTTGTGCCAACTCGGCTCCATCCAAGGGGTTTCCTTAGCAACATTTTTCTCGTAGACAAAACAGACGGCGGTCAGCGTCCAGTGATAAACTTGAGGGAGTTCAACCAATGGTTGGTTTACCGCCACTTCAAGATGGAGGGCATCCATCTGCTGAGGGACCTCCTCCAACCAGACGATTGGATGGCCCAGAGATTTGAAAGACGCATACTTGGCGGTCCCTATTTTTCCTCCGCACCATCGGTTTCTACAGTTCCTATGGAAGGATCAGGTATACGAGTTTGCATCCCTCCCTTTCGGTCTTTCTTCGGCCCCAATGTGTTTCACCAAGGTTTGCAAGCTGGTGGTGGAGACACTAAGAGCGACAGGCCCTCGTCGCATCGTGTACTTGGATGATATTTTTCTCTCCGCCTTTTACAGATATTGCAGGAGACGGGAGACCTTCTCCAGAACCTGCGGTTCGTGATCAATGCCAAAAAGTCACTTCTGATGCCTTCCAAACAGGTGACCTTCCTGGGGTTTGTCATAGACTCCGTATCTCGTACCCTGAGTCTCCCAGCGAGGAAGATGACCAAGAATTGCAGGGAACTCAGGAGGATACTAGCCCGCTCCTCAACTTCATTGAGGCAGATAGCTCGCTTGGTAGGCTTCCTTGCGTCCTCAATTCAGGCAATCTTCCCAGGGCCGCTCCATTACAGAGCTTTGCAACGCCTGAAGGCCTCTCATCTTCGCAGAGGACTGCAGTATTCTGACCAGGTTCCTATGACGGAAGAGGTCCGCTTGGAGATGAGATGGTGGCTGGATCATATGGAAGCATGGAACGGCAGAGCCATCTTTGGATGCGATCCAGACTTGGTAATAGAGTCCGATGCCAGCAAGTCGGGGTGGGGTGCTCGATGCGGCGCCTCCTTTACAGGAGGAAAGTGGTCCTCCGAAGAAAGCCATCTCCACATCAACTGCCTGGAGCTGATGGCAGGTTCCTTTGCAATCCAGTGTTGGACGAAGGACAAGAAGTCTTGCAATGTCCTCTTGAAGATGGACAACGTCTCGGCCATCCGCTACATCAATCATCTCGGAGGAACGAAGTCCAAGGCCCTAGCGGACCTTGCCAAGGACCTTTGGACGTTTTGTCTCTCCCACATCTCAGTGACGGCGAAATATCTCCCGGGAGCTTCCAATGAAGTAGCAGATTGGTGCTCCAGGAGTTGGTCAGACCTGAGCTTGTGGCAACTACATCCACAGTCATTTCAGAGGCTGCACCGCCTGTGGGGCCCATTCTCGATAGACCTCTTTGCGTCTCGCCTGGACCACCAGCTTCCTCGGTTCTTCAGCTGGAAACAAGACCCTCTCGTGACGGCGATGGATGTTTTTCTCCAGGATTGGTCCAGGGAGACGGGGTACGCCTCCCCGTTTGCAATGATGAGGCTCATGGCACAGATAAGCAGACAAAAGGCAAAAGTGGTGTTGATCACCACGTATTGGAGGTCTCAAGTGTGGTTTCCTGTTCTTCTGGAACTTTCCTGGGATTCTCCAATCCTTCTACCCCAAGATTCATTCATTCTGAGGGATCCCCAGGGCAACCCTCCCCTCCTGGTCCAGCAAGGGTGAATGCCTTTAGTGGCCTGGCAGATTTCAGGCATTGCTGGAGAGTCTCAGGCCTATCGAACGATGCTCAAAGGTTATTGGGAGCAGCTTGGGCAGACAGCACAAACAAACGCTATAGATCCACCTGGACCAGATGGGTCAGTTGGTATGTTCGGAACGACAAGGATCCCATGGGGTGCGAAGTGGTAGCCATTATAAACTTCTTAGCGTCTTTAGCGTTGCAAGGCCTGGCATACCGCACCATCAATTCTTATAGATCGGCGATCTCTGCGGGTTACCTGGCAGTCCAAGGGATCCCAGTTGGGGAACATCAAATGATCTGTAAATTGATCCGGAACCCAGGTATTCGTCGCTATGGGACGTTAATAAGGTTCTACACCTTTTCCAATCTTGGCAACCCAACAAATACTTGTCTCGTAAGGAACTGTCAGCTAAGCTGGCTATACTGTTGTGCCTGGTGTCATGCCGACGAGTGTCCGATGTGAGGGCCCTGGACATATCGGGAAGGGTTTTTACCCGAGGGGGTCACCTTCCATATTGTTCGAAGAACTAAATCAAATTCCAGAATGGTGTCTTCCCCAGCTTTTGATAATCCCCCAAATTGTGTGTAGTTCGCTGCCTCAAGGAGTATGAGAGTATGACGGAAGAAACACATCCACCGGGAGAACGACAGTTGCTGATCTCTCTGAGGAAGCCTTTCAAGGTGGTTTCGCCACCAACTATAGCCCGTTGGATTAGATGGGTGATGCAGGAGGCGGGTATAGACATCTCACTGTTCGGCGCCCACTCAGTAAGGGGAGCAATGGCTTCGAAAGCTTTCTCCCTGGGAGCCAGATTAGAGGATATCATAAACGCTACAGACTGGTCATCGGACTCTATGTTCAAGAGGTTCTACTTCAAACCAGTCTTGGACATGGCATCGTTGGTGGTGGATAAGCTTTGAACGAGCATAATCCTCGCCTCCGGTCCTGACATAGAATGAAAAATTTCCTAGTAATCATGAAGGAAAGTTTCAATTCTATTAAGGATGCGGGGGCGAGGATTATTCCCACCCGAGGCTCCGAGAGACCTGCTCCGAACCCGGATCCATTAGGACAAATGGCCACCAGAGTGATACACCGTAACATGGTATAAGTACGTGTTTTACTAAGATATATTCTTCTGATCGTATACACAATGAGGCGTTACATGTGATGTATTTGTTTCCACGATTGTCCATATTGTATCTGGATGGTAGTTTGGTTTGAGATGCTTATCTGCACTTACCTTGAGATTGGAGTCATTGGTTTCGTTTCCATCTTCTTTCAGGGCCTGACGGTTCCAAGACAGACTGACAAGGCTCGAGGATAACTTGGTCGCAGTCAAGAAAGAGGGAGTCATACAGGAAGCATAAACCCTTGTAGACCATGTGGACTGCCTATTGGTGGATTGTGGATGACCTTTACAGCATGCATTATGGGAATGTTAGTTTTTTATGGTTAAAGTTGAAGCTGCTGGAAAAGGAATAAAGAAAGTACAGCATAATCCTCGCCTTCGGGTCCTTAATAAAATTGAAACTTTCCTTCATGATTACTAGGACATTTTTCATTATCATCAGATAATAAATGCTGATCCTCTAATGCTGGGAGAGTAGTAATGTTATGCATATGTTTTTTGAATGCCCAAAAGTTTATTTTGGATACAAGTTTGGGACAAAGTTAATGATATTTCTTCTACTAATATAGTGTTTTGACAAAACTCATATTTTTAAGTGGTACTTCACCTGTTTGGCATTATGTTATGGTTGGCAAATCTGTTGACTTACTCCTTGCCATTGCTGGACAAATTATCACTTCTACCTGGAAGTACACTGCAAATATAACTGCTATAAGATAGTGGAATATGTTATGTCATAGTCATGAATGAAAAACGTATAAAGCGTAGCTGCTGCTTCATTAAAAGCGTCCTGGCACTATGATGGTGATGGAAGAAAGAACAGAAATTACACTTCAAGGAACAGAAACATCTTCAGTTGGGCCACAAAGAGACTTTCACTCGGAATAGATCAAAGGTGGGATGGTTGAGCATTCCAAAATCTGGGAGTTAGAAAAGGAAAAGATATGCTGCCAGATCTAGTTTTCCTCACTTTGGGGATGCACAGCAGATTTAGTTTGGCCGAATGAAGTGCCCTAGAAGGAAGATGTATTTTGAGCCTGGTTTGGATATACCTAGGGCTGGTCTGATGAAACTCATAGATTAGACAGAGCTAATATACATTCTACTCAGCTCCTTATTAAGAGAAATTTGCTTTGGTCACCATTTACATCCTTCCTATCAAGACAATCAATCACTCCTTCTACTTCAAATTCCTCGTTTAAACCACCTTAGTTGTTTTATATATCTCCTGAAGGTTGTTTCCTTATAAGCTTCAATTAATCAATTGTTAATTTGTATTTCACACAATTAATGATTATTCTTTCTTTCTTCTTTCTCTTTTTTTGTTTTCTCTATCTTTTCCCTTTCAAAAATGTTAAATTGTCTCATTAACTTCTGTTTCCAATATTATGTTTATGCAATAGTTGGTTTCTATTTATTGATTCTGAAGATATGCATATGTATTTTTGGATAGACACACTGGTCATTATTCTGGTTGTAATATTGCATTTATACTTGTATTTCTTTCAATAAAGCATTTTCAAACATCGAAAATAGATATCACTTTCATGAAAATATAATTCTGAATGTCACTTGAAAGGTTCTTTTAGGGGTCATCCAAAAGAAAACTTTAAATAATTAATTCATGCTTTCAAAGCACATTTTATTCACACCTTTGTAGTATCAATTTCTGTAATATCCTCAATATGCAGCAATCTCTACCCTTGGAGTCCAGGAGGAACCCAAGAGACTTATGTGACATGATGTTTACCCCTGTGCCCCAGTCTTTCTAGGCAAGCTACACTTCAGAACAACTGCTTTAGGGATCACAAATCTGCAGGCTTTAGGCCTTCCTAGTTGTAGGCAGGTAGAAGAGATGTGTGCATACCCTTGACCAGGAATCCCTTTTCATTATTCTGCCTTGGTCATAGCAAAAAGTCCTCAGTAAACTGCTGGATAGTGTGAGCAGAGAAACCCAGAGCAGGAGAGGAGTGAGCTGACTTTTGGAAATGTTGGTAGGACACGAATGGTGTCATCAGTATTGGGCCACAGATAGAGGAAGCTCCATGTTCCGTCAGAGCACTTTACACCACTCACACATTATACAGAGACAATGAATCATACGTGTATAAATCAGTCTATAGGAAATGAGTCCTAAAACAATGAGGATTACAAGGTGAAGGAGTCGCATCTCATCCATAATGGCAGGCAGTGTATTTTAAGAGTGTTTGGTCTGGAGAAGAACCAACTCAGGATGTAAAATGTAACACATAAGACTGTATTTCTACTCAGACTAACTTTTTTTTAGCAACATTAGGTTACTGAAAGACTGGGGAAAAACATAACTTTATTACCTATACTATGCAGTTTGCATGCAGCTCTTTACTAACAGTTCATAGGTCACTGTGCTATATTAGAGTTGTAACTTGAGAACTCGAAGTAACAAAATTATCTGTGACAAAAGCAGTAACCCACTGAGCTATCCACATAAAATCATAGCTAAAAGATCTCTCTCCAGGAGGAACATTAATCAACCGCGTTAGCTTGACATTTTTATTGTTGCCTGAAAACTGCTGGACAGAAGGAACTCTTCAGCAGGTGCTTTTAAATCTATAAGTTATTCCTAAACACAGCGCCTCACTCCCCATGGTCCGCTCCAGGTGTGGCTGCACCGGTCGCACTGCTCTTAATACGGCCCACTTACATTGCAGTAAGCAAACCTTGCATCTGCTTCTTGGGATCTCAGCAAAGCAGCCTAGTCCATTACTTCTAAACCTCAGGATCAGTAGCAGCAGACATCTCAGCCGTCTGTTACTGCACTAGGGTTCTATAACCTCACATAAGCAGCCAGGAAAATGTACCTTATTATATTGACTGCGTTTCCAGCTGCCACAATCCACCCAGGTTCTTTGAACATGGACTCTGGTAGCATTGTGTAAGAAATTGCACCTCAGCACTGGTTCTCAACTATGCACAGGCGCAGGAGGGGGGGTGGGCAGGTAGGGAAGGTGGTGGGGGTTGGTCAAGGATGGCAGGTAATTTTGTTTTTGTTTTTATCCTTTGGGACAAAGATACATAACAGAGGCCATTTTATGTATGGCCCCCCCATTGCTCCTCTGCCACTTCGTAGCTGTTGCAAGCAGGGGCAGATAATTTGGGGGGGGGGGGGTGTCATACATAACATAAAATTATAGATGGGTAAGAAGTGAATTACGGGGATGTTTTTCACCCCGGGCTTCGCTCTCGTTGTCTATTTGATGCCACTCGAATCCCTTGGTAAAAAACATCACAGTAATTCACTGTTACCAGTGATGGAGAGGCCGCCTACCTAATTTATAAGGCGGTCATTTATAAAAACATTCCAAGGAACCGCGGTCACGGCAGTTCCTGGCAACGCATATTGCTGTGTGCTGCTTCAGCAGAACGCAGCCCTGTAGCAGTAAATTTTTTTCTTTACAAAAAGAAAATCCCAAAATTGGATTTTTTTTTGTAAATGAAAACTATTATTCTCCCTTGCCATAGGAGTCTTCTCCCATGGGGAAGGGAGCATTATAATATGTTCACTGTTTAAATTGGGTGGTGAACTTCCATGTTGGCGTGTATGTATACTCTGTCGCTGTTGCTAGAGTATGTATGCTGCCAAAATATGTGTGCTTCACTACAAAAGATAATGTTCCAACAGAGAGATGAACTAGCTGTGGCTAAATGATTAAATAGACACCTGAAAGGGAAGACAACACCTGAAGTGGTACACGCCTGGTAGACACCAAGAGAACAAGACATTAAGAGAAAGCATGTTTGGAACAAACAAACTGAATTTATTCACACCACATGTGGATAAGCAGGGTTCAGGTCAACAGTGCAGTAAACAATGTAGAACACCATAGGGACACAAATACTCAGTTCCCTCCCCAGGAGTGTGGCCCATTTACAGTGCACTGGCACAGAGATCACAGTTGGGATGTGGGTTTAAAGGTATAGGGCCGCTGAGATATACGAGTTCAATATGAGGTAGGTTAGGTAGTGCCAAGCCCCTGGAAGCATGTTAGGGGTGAAAGGAGCAGCCTCAGCCACCCCTGGCCAGCAAAGAAGGTGCAGCTAGGATATGTTTGGGTGCGGGAGATGTTTCAGAGGGCTGCCCAGCCATACTCCAATGAAGGAAAGTGAAGTGTTTAAAAATTATCAGTTGAAGGGCCCTTACGCGAGGACACAGGAAAGGATTAAAGAAGGCCCTCTCAGTAGGGCTCTCAGACTGAGCAGAGCATCAGTGTTCAGGGTTGTGAGTGCAAAGGGTGGAGGGCCATAATCTGCTGGCTGAGATATGAAGCTGTAGGATTTTGGGAAAGTGGAAAAATAGAAGACATTAACTTGTTTGGGTGTGCACCTTTAGGGATCTAAGTGTTACAACAACTGTCTTTGTAGAACCTCAGTGCCAAGCGCTAATGTTTTATAGTTATTGGCTATGCAGCTCATGTTATCATACAAAGCTTTCTTCTAGTTGACTCAGGGATTTCTGTAGGTGTTTGGGTCTCTCCAGGTTCTAGATGTGATGATTGACGGGACACCGCTAAGATTCCAAGACGTGTGTGATCTTTAAGGTTCTAGAGCATGGTTACTCACAAACATATTCCCAGGGGCCACAAATTTGGTCTGTGATGTGACTGAGGGCCGCATTGATAACAGCAAGGTGGCGGTAGGGGGTTGGAGAGGGGTTTGTGTTATGGTGGGTGTAAGGGAAGCTAGGCGTATACATCTAGTGTCTGAATTGCACAATGTGAAACCAAAACTTGGGATTAATCCCGCTTCTCCGCTTAACCAAGCTGTGATCCTAGGTAATTATTTTATTTCCTTTCCCTCCTTTTTAGGTCGAGCCTCGAGTAGCGCGCAAGTGCTGCTCTGGCGAGACTTTGGGTTAGGGGTTTCGAAGCTGACCAGACGTCAGAAGCCATGGTTTTTCCTGCGGTTACGTCACGCGGCAGACATCTGTTTCCAATTATCGTGCCCAGACACGGGCGTGATAATTGGAAACACATGCCGGCCTTGCGGGTAATCGCAGGCAAAAGGCCATGACGGACGAGCGTCTGGTCAGCTCAGCAGGCTGCCACGCTCGCTCGCCCCCGCTCCTCTCTTGTTTTTCAGGCTGGTGTGATCACTGGGCCACAACTGCCCACTGCCCCCGGTTTTCACTGGATTCCATTGATCTGCCCCTTCTGCCACTGTTGACGGAAGAGCATGGGCAGGAGGCGGGGCACGTGCACGGCCTTCCTTCCAACTCCACTTAGCACAGCCCCCCATCTCCCCCGGAGACGCCACGGCTCGGGTCATGTGACCGCGGCGCTGACATCATGCCAGAAAGTCTGGAGCGCATTTGCACTCGGCAGGGAAATATGCTCGGGAGCAGCAGATGCCGTCACCGAAGGAAGTTTTTCTAAGGGGTCGAAACCAAAAAAAATAAAAAATAAAGGCGTCCGGCGAAGAGGCTGGTGTTTGTGTGTGGCTTTTCTACTGAAAGGAAGATGGGATGAAGGGTAAGCAAGGAAACAAGAGAAGCGAGCGTGGCTGGATGGGGTGGCGAAGGAGAGAGGGCAGAGAACCCAGGGTCTGGTTACAATAGATGATGTTTGCCTCCGTTAAGCTGCAGAGGAGAAACTGCTCATCGTCCCAGCAGAGGTTCATGGAGCTCTGCTGATGATTGCGGAAGGTAAGAGGGTCCTTTGTGGAACACGCGTGCACGGGGGGAAGTCCTGTGCTTGCTTTGTTAGAGATCTTACCTGAAAATTAAGATCTACTTAAGGAATCCATTTTCCATGATGCTTCATTAGGCCACACATTTTAAATAACAATTTCGATTTCCGTGATTCTTGTGTTTCTTTAACAATAAAAGCAAAGGGCCCCAATTTGTATATGCACCTTCTGACCCCATAGCACCTGGTTCTTTCCATCATGTAATCGTTCTTCAGTCGGTGTGGACTCTTGCTGACGTCTTCCAAGGACGCACTAGCTTGCTTCAGCTTAGTATTCTCCGTGGCAATGGGTCATGTGCTGCTATTTGTAGAATGGAAGGAAGTGCTGGCTTCAGTCATGCTGCCTAGTCTGCTTTCAGATGGCACCATGTGTAGAAAATGATGCCACTGATGTCCGTACTACTGATGCAGTCAGGTGCCCGCAGCGGGATGAGACGAAGGCCCACCATTCTGCTTTTGCATGAGCACCCAGACTGCCTTTCAGCATCTTCTGACCTGTCTGGAATCTGGACATTCTGGTGTTTACTGAATAAAGTACTGGGAGAACCTAAAACACTCCATTGGGTGGGCGCTACTCTTGTCACATACTGACTTCCAACAATAGTATTCATCCTCGTTCGTTAACAACTCCAGGATCTTCTCGTGATTGGGTACCTCTGAGCCCAGCAGACTTAGAGCAGTAGATGTTTACTGGCACTGCTCGGTACTCCTAAACTTGGTGTGCTTGTGATACCCACCTCTTGTGTTTTTTTTCTCCTCTGAAATGGGACCCTGCTGTCCTCTTCCCTTTACGTTGGGATTAGTTTGGGCGAGGGGAGGGGGGTCATTGGTATCCCTGAGTGGAGGGATGGGTTACAGGGGATTACAATTAAGGCTTATTAGTGGAATCAGTTATTCCAAGTATTCAAAGTAGCAGAGGTTTAAATTCTGCGAAAAATTGTGTGCAGTCAAAGCAGTTGCAAATCTTTTGCTCAATGTAAAAGCCAGTAAAAGCTGCATGAGATGCTCTACTTCACAGAAAAGACATGGAGGGTGCAGGAAGCTGACACAAACTGACTACTGCAGTTAGGTAGAAATTGCAAAATACGAAAGCCGCACAGAAAAAACACATCTATACCTGTGGGTGATGCAAACTGAGGGGGCAATCAAACCAACGGATAGGCTAAGAAGTAACAGTATCCAGGCACGTAGAACAAGTAGCACCCTCCCGCGTGCGTTAAGAAGGGTCACATGCATTACCAGCCCATCTTAAAGTACTTGCTGTACTGAATCTACTAGCATTGAATCAGTAAAACGGGGTGACTAGTCGTCACATGGGCGAAGGTTTAGAAAGACAACATCTTCGACCCCTCTCCCCCCACTGAATCATCTGTTCCTTGCACTAGAAGAGTGCGTATAGACTGTGAAGAAAAATACGAGTATCCGACAGGAAGTCGTTATATTCGATGATAAATGTCATGTGATGATAAAAGCAACATTTTCTATAGCTGCTCAGTGGGGACGAGGCTTGCAAGAGACCTTCCTCAGGCGACAATGCTATAAACCCTTGATCGGATGAGCATCGCCCACCAGGTGTTTCTTACAGCATGCTTATGGAGATTGTAGAGGGCTGCCATGTGGCCCTTTGTCATTGTATGACTTTTTGAAAAGGTCCTAGTATTTTTTTGCCAACAACTGTTGCACTCTGGGACATGTGATTTCATTTTAGAGCTGGCTTGATAGTGCAGCTTTTGTTAGACCTTATGTGATCACCAGAAAAAGAGCTTTAAGAAGGCTATTGAGAGAAGAAATTATGCTCCGCCCACAGGCTGATCTGCTTCTCTACAGCATTTAATTGGGCAGCAGGTGTGTGCATCAGCTCAAAATTAGTGCTGGTCTTTGGGAAAAGCTTTACACGGTGCCATAAATGTGGGGTCGGGCACTAGGTCCTCAGACTTTAGACTAGAGAAGAAAGATCTTTGTCAGGAACAACAAAAGACAAATGGAGCAGTAAGCAAAACCCCGCCCACCTGATCACAGCCGAACCCTTTAGCCAGTCCTGCAAGCACTGTGGCCACACCCGGAGGCAAGCGGAGCGCACCGCAGATGTGTAAGCATAAAACATGTTAGAACTGGCATCCTTGGCATGGTTTCCACTGACTTTTTGCCTTCAGTCCTCCTGTTTTGCTTGCTTTAGGATCACTCAGGCACTTTACAACTGCTAACCAGTGCTAAAGTGCATGTGCTTATCCACAATTGGCATATTTAATTTACTTATAAGTCCCTAGTGAAGTGCAATACATGTGCAAAGTGCCTGTAAATTAAAGGCTACTAGTGGACCTGCAGCACTGATTGTGACACCCACTTACGTAGCCCCTTAAACATGCCTCAGGCCTGCCATTCCAGAGACAGTGTGTGCAGGTTTAAACTTTCGATGTCGACCTGACAAGTTGACCATCTTGCCAGGCCCAAACCTTCCTTTTTAATACATATGTCACCCCTAAGATAGACCCTGGACTGGACAGCCCAAGGGCAGGGCGCAGTGTATTTAAAAAGTAGGACATGTACTTTAAGTCTTACACCTCCTGGTACTGAAAAACTCTTACATTATTTTTTCACTACTGCAAGGCCCATCTCTCCCATAGGTTAAAATTGGGATTACCCTATTACATTTTGTAAGTGTCATTTCCAATTGGAAAGTGTTAGAAATGGGGGTCTCTAGTTGGCAGAGATTTGCACCGTTGTCCAAGTAGGGACCCTTCTTCCTAGTCAGGGTAAGGGGGTACACTTCTAAAATAACCCCTGCTCACCCCCTTGGTAGCTTGGCACAAGCAGGTAGGCTTATCTCAGAGGCAGTGTGTAAAGCATTTGTGCATGCATACAGTAACACAGTGAAAACACTACAAATTGACACCACACCGGTTTAGAAAAACTAAGAAAACTTTATCTAAACCCACAAGACCAAATACGACAAAAATCCAACATACAATACTCTTAAAAATAGTTACTGTGCAAAATAACCTTTAAATTGCGCTCGGACCCCAGAGCAGCGATACACTGCCCAGCCCACCCTCGCCCACCGCTGCTGCCACTCCCGGAGCCCATACCCGACCCAGGCCTGCCGCCTGCTGCCAGGGTGGAGGGGAGGTGGCGCTGCAAAAACCACAGCATTGGCATAGCAATAGGTCTCGCCTTTGGGACCTTATAAGTGTTTAGCCATGCAACAGTTAATGTTGTTGCACCAAGGATATTGTGCTGCATAACTAAATACTTATAAGGTCCCAAAAGCGAGACCTATTGGCTATGCCAATGCTTGTTCTTCATTAGCACATAGGGACCTCAGAATACATGACTTCAGGATGTGTGCTGTACAAAGTCTTCTCCAGTGCTCGATTTAATAAACTATATGTTGTTCATGTATAATAGAAACCCCAGCCCCCAAAAGGTGCACAGGACAACTGACTTGACTCTTTGTGCACTATTGACATTGTTATCAAGGTGTAGGGAAGAATGAATGTTTCTCAAATCATGTTTGAAAACTATCACTTAAAAAAAGTACTTCTCAATGCACTGATAATCTGATGTACCAAGGTGAAACGGTTCTGCATGTTAATGAATTATTAAGACTTTAACATTCAGTTTACTGCAAGATGTCTTTATATATGATGGTGTTCCTTCCTTTCTTTAATTTCAATCAACCTTTAAATAAATGCTTGCCGGTTTATTTGACATATTTTATGTTAGTGCTGAGTTACAGAAGCATTAGCCCAGTGCTGGGGCCAGGGGGCCGCATGTAAAGGTCAGGAGCGCCGCATGCGGCCCTCGGGCCGTACTTTGAGTATCACTGCTCTAGAGGATGCTTAAAAATAAAATGTTTACGTCCATTCATGGGATAAAAAACATAGTTATCTCCAAATCACTCGAAAAGGGTTTACAACCCGATGTCTGGCCACCAGTGCCGAGCTGGTTATTGGAACGATCACATGATTCTGTTTTTAACAATTGGGGTGACTTTCTCCTAACCACAGCGGTGTAGGGAGCAATTAACCTTTGGATTAAGAATGTATAATGTTTATATGCTGTGGTTTAGTGACATAGGGCTTATACTATCAGTCCAATTATAGGCTGCCATTTTGATCTGCACCAGTTACCTCTCCTTAAAAGCCTCAAATATGGCCCCCATTGATGGGGAAGGGCTATGGCAAAATGTCACTCCTCCTAGGTTGCCAATAAACATAGCATGAGCTGTGTGAGCATGGCAGTTAATTGAATTTAACCACAGGTTTCGTGACTTGTTCGGAAGCTAAGTAGCAATTTGGCACTTAGGCACTAATTTAGAGTCTGGTGGTTGGGGTAGTCCTTCACAGACCTGGTGGATGTCCTACTGCCTTATTACAAATGAAGTATAGCTTCTGGCACCTGTAATAATGAGGTCTTTTTTAGAGTTTTGGTGGATGGAATACTCCTTCACCAAGATGGTGGATGATCTGACTGCCGTATTACAAAGGTTGACGATGGAACAACGCAGGGAAATAGGTTGCAAGCCTAAACCACGCAGTTTTTACCATGCATTTTTTACAATGTGTATGTTTTTACAACGGATGTCATTACCACACATTGTTTATACATTTAAAAACAATGTATTTGTGGGGGGAGGCCCCCACACCCTCCAATTTACCTTAAATGAGTGGTAAAGTCATCCATTGTAAAAACATACACGTAAAAACATGCGTGCTTAAAAATATGTGGTAAAGTCACAATGTGGTAAAAACCTCGCTGTAAAGGCTGTTTCCCATTACAAATATATTGTAGCTTCTGGCACCTCTAATAATGAGGACTTTTTTAGAGTTCTGGTGGATGGAATACTCCTTCACAAACGTGGAGGATGGCCCAACTGCCGTATTACAAATACATTATAGCTTCTGGCACCTGTAATAATAAGGACTTATTTGGAGTCTGGTGGATGGGATACTCATTCACAAACGTGGAGGATGGCCCAACTGCCGTATTACAAATACATTATAGCTTCTGGCACCTGTAATACGGCAGACTATCCACTGTGTTTTGATTGAGTCCACCAAACTCTAAATATGGCCCTTGGGCCTGATTCACAGAACTAACTTACGTCAAAAACGTAAAGTTAGTACTTTTTGGTATTCACAGAATACACTTACTCATTTTGGTATTCACAGAATGAACTTACTCATTTCGGTATTCACAGAAGTTAGTAGTCCTAACTTTAGGACTCCTAAATGCCTTCTGTGAATACCGAAAGTCTTAAAGTTATGATTTTTCTCAGTTTAGGAGTAGTAAAGTTAGGACTTTACTACTCCTAAACTGAGAAAAATCCTAACTTTAAGATTTTCGGTATTCACAGAAGGCATTTAGAGTCCTAAAGTTAGGACTACTAACTTCTGTGAATACCGAAATGAGTAAGTTCATTCTGTGAATACCAAAATGAGTAAGTGTATTCTGTGAATACTAAAAAGTACTAACTTTACGTTTTTGACGTAAGTTAGTTCTGTGAATCAGGCCCCTTATTTCTAGAAAGTCTACTAATCACCCAGTCTGCAGGCTCACTGTTCCCTTTTCTGAAAGCTTCCAGGACGCGATGGTGCCAGTGGGGTCTGAATCCTTGAAATGAAGCAAAGGCCCCCAAAGTCTGCTTTAAAACTGACCAGCCTTGATTGACTGAGTGCATGGACTGTGACTGCCACACTTTTGCAATGCCACGTTGTAAGTGCAGTTGGAGGAATGTAAACCCAACCACTGACAGTTTATATGTAACTAGAAAGAACAAGGTGGCAGCTTAGCTTTTATAGGCCCTTCTTTAGCTTTTTCATGTAAACAAATGTCTAATGGGATTAAGTGGACTGGAAGGAATAGCTGCCAACCACTTGCAACATACATGGCTAGCATTAATTTTGAGTTGCAAGACTGCTTCATTGCAGACTTCTTGAAACCAATTTGCGCTGCTTTGATAATCACATTACCAGGCAAGCTTTGCCTCAGGTTACGGTTCACACACCAAAAATAGTTTATTGAAGTTGTTGATCAGTATACTTTTATTCTCAATGTTACACTCACAATAGTGATTTTTAAGGCATTTGTTCAATGCCTTCTCTCTTCAGTGTTTCATCCTTGTCCTCCACTTAATCACATTATAGCCACATTAACAATCACATATGAATATAGGTTGGGCCATTTTATGGAACTTAATAATTTTCAGGCATTGTATGATGCCACCTGTTTGATAGTATCAAAATGTCAGAAAAACATGAACAAACAAACTATCTAGTCTGATATATAATAACAACTACAAAGAATAAACAACTGCAAAAAGTAGTAGTTCTACTCTACCCAAAACATGCATGATTCTTGATTTCAGTTAAAGCAACCTCCACCTGATGAAAGCATGTGCTATTAATTTGTTCCCACAAGACTTTTACTCTCCCAATTTCCTACCTGAAGCCCGTTTTACATACCGCAAATTCCATCTTTCTTATACATTGCAGTTCCAACATTCAAATTAGAAAACATCATAATGCACAAGAGAGGTCTAATTTTTGTTGGGACTCCTACGGGTCTAAAGAGTCTAAACATTGTATCTAAAATTACGTCTTTTGTCATACTCCTAGGGCCAGATGTACCACCATTTGGAATTGCGACTCGCAAATTGCGAAAAATAGCGAGTCGCAATTCCAAATGTACAACAGTGTCAGAGACACTGTTAGCGAGTCCCAATGGGATCGCAAAATGCGAGGCTCATCAATATTCATGAGGCACTCGCATTTTGCGACCCCATTGAGAATGGCTGGCCCTCCCAGGGATGGTGGCCTGCTGGGCTCAGCAGACCACCATGTCTGGGACTGCTTTTAAATAAAGCAGCTTTCCTTAAAGGAATACGGGATGCATTAAAAAAAAAAAAATGAAACATTTTCGCATGCATTTGCAAAGGGGAAGGGGTCCCCTAAGGACCCCTTTTCATTTGCGACTGCATTACCACCTACTTGAAGTAGGTGGTAAATTGCGACTGTTTTGCGACCGCAATTGCAGTCGCAAAACAGTCATACATAGGGCTCAGAGTCGCAATTAGGAAGGGACGCCCCTGAAACGCCCCTTCCTAATTTCGAGTCGCAAACGCTATTTAGCGAGTCGTAAATAAATTGCGACTCGCTAAATAGCGTTTGTACATGGCCATGTAGGGTTTTTGCATGCGCAAACGGGTCGCAGACCCGTTTGCGCATGCAAAAACGGGTCGTACATCTGGCCCCTAGTGTTTAAAGAACTCAAAGTATAATTGCTCTAAATTTCGACCATTTGCCACCACCAATAACCAAGTTTATTAAGAAGTATTTTAATTTTATATTCTGTCTTCCTCTCATATATACACATGCCTACAAAGGTATTTTAGCAAGAGTCTTTTTTCAACAGTGTTTACATGAGAAATTATATCTCCTTTAATAAAATTCCTGCAATGGGAACAAATTCAACAGGGGTATGCACCCTGTTCTTTCACAATGTTACATTTTTACTTTACTGTAGAATGTGAGCTGATCGATTCTTGTGTGTTGTTTAAATGCCTCTTGGTTTGACATTGACATCTGATGACTTTGACATTGATGAAACCCATTGCATCCTCCAATTTTATATTCTTGTTTACTCTATGCTGAGTGGTTATTGTTCTTCACATGTGGAATAACCGCATCATTGTAGAATTTTTCCAGCTTAGGCTCAGTCGCCTTCCAGAACTTAGCATCAAACTTAACAGGAGCAACGGTGGTCTCCTTCTTGGTGTACACCACAAAGTCAGTCTTTTTGACGCCTGTGGTTGCCATCTGTGTCTGCACCTGTGTGTAGTATGGGTGGTCTTTCTTGAGAGTGTAGGAATCACCAGCCGGGGTCAAGCAGAATTTGTCATCTTTGCAGGCTTCTCTTATTGTGTGGTCTTTGTGTTTGTACGGGCACTTAACCTCCAGGAGGCCAATGGGCTTCCCAGTAGAGCTGTTCTTAACAACACCATCTGGAGTGGCAGCCAGCCAGGTCTTCTTTGGGTGAATGAAGGTGCCACAATCTTCAACTTTGATGCCTCCTCTTGAATTCCTGGACTTGAGGTGCTCATATTCCTGGACTGCCCTCTTTTCATTCCGAATTCCCCAGGACATAGCTGGGGTATGTATGACAGGGCTCTGACCCACGACTGCCTTGAGATAAGACTGTGGCACCTCTGAACTCTTGTCATTCACAAAATGGCTGTTGGCGATCTTGTGTGCTACAGAGGCCGTGATGCGGTTTTCTCGCCATTCATGCCATTTTGGGTTGTCTCGCTGACCCCGTGTTTCCTTCTCTATTGCTTTGACTGCCTTCCCCAGGGTCTTATTGGACGATGTTGCTCTGCTAGAATGGCTTGTTTGATGAGATTGGGCACTTCCGGCAGCCGTGTAAGAGGGAGCAGACTTGGTGGCACCCCTAGAGTGGGTAACCTGAGCTCTGTGCATGCCCGTTGAGAAGGATGTTGTTGTCGTCTTTGCCCTTCCTGAAGCTGGGTTAGACCTTGTGGAGCCTGGTTTGAATGTTGGGGCCCTGGCACCCTTCAAGGAGGATCTGTTTCCCCCTCTGGAGGCAGCACTTGCAGAGCGGCCCATTGTTTAAGGTAATTCTGTCAAAGAAAACAGAAATCTCAAACTTTAGAAAAGATTATACAGCAACTCATAAAGAACAACTAAATGACATCAACAGAGAAAGGACCAGATTGTCAGAGGTTTTAAAAATACTTAAACTATTTTTATTTTTAAATGCACTTTTTTCAAATTAAACAACAAGATAACAAGGAGCTTAAGCACGCAGGCTGGGAGGGAACATGGCGGACGGCAAGTAGTGCTGGTCGGGAGCTCTCTTACCTCTTTGGTGAAATAAGGCACGCTATGTGAGTGTGCACGACGGAAAACAAGGGATTTTTACTTCAAGGAGCAGGTAAGTTTCGGCAGTGGTCTTGGTCCTGTGCAGTACTCATGACAAGCCCATGATTAGCTTTGGTCAATACTTGCCAGCGTGGAGCGGGTTTGTGGGCGGAGGCAGCATTGCGGCTCTGCAGAGTCTGGTGAGCCTCAGCTAGGATCTGTTTCAGGGGCATTCCCGGCAGAGCCGACATCGGCTGGGGAAACTGAGCTTTGCTGCCCTCATCTCGGCCAACAGTTAGAGCGCATTTTGGATCCTGAGAAGGGGAAAATGTTTGCTGAACATGTTTGATTTCGACAAGGAGAAAGTGCTGTGGTATAAAAACCTACGTGTCTCCTCCAGCTCTCCTGCTACAGGAAGGAAGGCAGGTAAAGGGGACTCCACGCCAGGGTGGGGCGGGCAGATTTGGAACAAAGCAACCTCGAAGGGCAAACAAACAGGTATGCGTTAAGAAATAAGCATATTCTGGGCGAGACCGAGTCAGGCGCTCTAGCTCATTTACCATCAGCCTGGCCTCCAAAAAGCAAAGCGATAGTCAGGGAAACCCTAATATAATGAGAAGGACCTTTGCCTCAGAGCTCTCCCTCAATTGGCCCCGAAAACATCCCGGAGAACAGGTTAACCCACAAGAGACTGGGCGGAAGGGTGGCAAAGCAGTAATGCATCAAGATTACCTCCTCTTTGCGCTCCTATTTCAAGGTTCAATCAATAGGGGGCGAGTGCCATATCTCTTTACCCCCTCAGGATCACAAGGCAGGGTCTGGTTTGAGCCCACAAAGCAACGGTGTCAACATGAGGAGGGGAGAGAAAGGAATCACTTAAGGCCAACAGGATACTGTAGACTATGAATAGATTCCAACTACTAGCGGCAAATGACACGCAGGAGCAGGCATTGCCACATGACTCTCATATACAAAATCAGAGCTCTCAGCGGGGTAGGATAAGAAAGCCAGCTACAGGTAGAGAAGATGCTTACCATTCTGATTGGCGAAGTCAGAGAAACGTTCGCGAGATCAGAGAAGAACCAAGAAAAAATTCAGGGACTGATGTGATGCTCTAGAATCTAAGATAAACTCCTTAATGGAAAGGATGAGTGCAATGGAAACCTCCCTAGAGGAGCTCAATAGGGAGATCGAAACTAATCAAAAGGAGATTTAGACTCTGAAAATGGGGGACAAAGATCTCTGTGATAAAATTGAGGTACTCGAAAATAATGCGAGAAGGAATAATATCAGAGTACTGAACGTCCCGGAGGGATTAGAGGGAGAGAACATCAAAGGTTTTATGATTAATCTACTGAAGGATTTATTACTAGGATTGATGTAGTCGCTCTGTAAGAAGACATACAGCGGATCCACCTAAATCCTTTCTCGAAAGGGACAGCCAAGAAATATTTTGATTAATTTATCAAACATACCGACAGAAGCCCTTAAGGCAGGAAGTTACATAAAAGGAGAGTGGATCTTTCTAATCAGATCGGACATTTCCAGAACCATGCAAGATAAGACAATGGAGCTAGGAAAGTATTTTCAGGAACTTAGATTATTAGGAGCCACAGAGCAGATGCGCTTCCCTGCAACTTTGAAAATTATGTAGAACAATAAAATGCATAATAGAAGGGACCCCAAGGAAGTGGGAATGCTAGTGGAACAAATTAAAGCACACCAGAAATAAAAATTAAACATCACAGAAGATTAGAGAGAGTTCAAATGGGTAGCTCTTCTAGAAATACTTTCAGGGAGGGTTCACTGTCACAACAGGAGTTCTGTCTTTTGTTTTCCAAATCACCGGTGTGAGAGCATGTTGGAGAAAATAAAAAAAATTCAAGTCCTCATTGACAAAGGGATACCATGCAGAAAGATCCGGAGTTCAGGTAGATATGACCCAGCCCCCTCCTCTAAAATTAACTCATAAAAGAGACGTCAATGTCTAGACCTTTAACGGTCTTAACATGGAATGTCAATGGCCTCAGGGTCAAAAATAGAAGATGAATTTTGGAATACCTGAGAGTCTCAGACAGTGAAGTCATAATTATACAAGAGACATGTTAAAAGAAGAATGGGAGGATATCCTAAAAAGACAAAAATTGGTATATATGCCCTAACCAGTCATGCTGTGTCAAAGGGGTGGCAGCTCTTTTAAAAAAATCTGTGAGGGCCACTCTAGGAGAATTTATTGTGGATCGAGGAGGGAGATGGGTAATAGTGAAGGCGAAAATACATTGTAACTGATACGTTTTTGCAGAGTATTATAGGCCAAACACTGATGACCCTGTCCCCCTCCAAGCACAATACAATCAGCTTCTGGAGGTCAAATTCCCTATAATATTAAAAGGGACTTTAATGTAACAATAGATCCGTTCCTAAATACTACTAGAAGCATGGCAAATTCATCCAAAATGAGAGCCCTAGTAAAACAAACAATGTAGGATCTAGGCCTTGTCGACATTTGGTGGGAGAAGGGAAGTAAAGGGCAAAGGTTTACTTTTCATCAAAAAAAATACGGACATTATCTCCAGAATTGATTTCTTTCTTGTGGACACTAGAATAAGCAAAAATATGAAGAATTTAAAGAGATCGCTGCCAGTGATCCTAGCCACCTTGGAAAACTTTGGGAAAGTCTCAGGTTATTTGCTCAACCAGCAAAAAACAGAAATCATGGAGTGGAACACTCATTTAAACAGCCCGTTGGTAAAGCAGGAAATAAGGTATTTAGGAATTAATCCAAGAGGTGCAAGATTTCGATAAATTGGCTCAAGTAAATTCTAATAAGGCAGCGACAGGAAGCAAAAGGTTACTCAAGGCCTGGGGGAGGTCTCCTTCTCTCCTTTCTAGGAAGAGTTAATTTACTAAAAATGTTCCTACTCCCGAAACTCACGTTTATCTTCAACGCAATACCCCTAGAATTCGAGTCCGAGGGTTTTAAGAAACTGCAGGGGGAGTTGAGTAGCTTTGTATGGTCCGCTAAAGGGGTGAGCATAGAGTGGAGGAAACTACGTAGAAAGAAGGAACATGGGGGCATTGCACGCCCAGATTTTTATCAATACTGCTGAGCTTTCCAATTGAAGAACATAAGATCTGTACTTCTGGATAACTCAGTTTTTCCTCCGCTGTTTAAGGCTAATATTAGAAATTTGCTTATGAAGGGGGACTATTTTCTTTCTAAATTTGGCCATCCCAAGTACTTCAAACAGGTTAGGCTAAAGATATTGGAGGCTGCCTGTAAACTATGGTATCAGGTTAGACAGATACTAGGAATACCTTACTATAGCAGCTCAGCGCCAATATGGAACTCTCCCGGGACACCTGTATGTTCTAGACAAGCTGGCAACCCCTCCAATTGAAGGGGGAGTACATAAATAGGGACAAATTATAGAGGATAATCTACTGATCTTCTAGGAGGCCTTGTCGAAAAATAACGGAGGTCAACCAGTCCAAATTTAAGTATTATCAATTGGCAAGCTGGGCACGGGGTTAGGTAAAGACCGGAAAGGTAGATCAAGCTTGGGAGGATAAACTACAAAGAAGATCGCCACAGGGAAAGGAAGTCTCCAAGTGGTATTAGATGCTAGTGGATGAGAGGAGGAAGTTTTTACCTTGCCAATGGAGATCTGGAGGAGCGACCTGCCGACGCTGGACGTGGAAACCCTATGGCAAGTATTGATGACTTCTCTTTGGTGGTCTACCAAATCTGCTTCTCTCAGGAAAAATCATCTGTTTAGAGTACACAGGGCATACTGGACACCGAAGAAGCTGTCTAAATTAGGAGGGCGGGAGGCGAGAAAGTGCCCGAAGTGCGGCGAGGAAAAGGCAGATGACGTCCATATGTTCTGGCAGTGCCCGCTGATCGAGAACTACTGGCAAGAAGTGGGTAAGGTGCTCACAGAAGTAATGGGTCAAGAAGTCAAGGTAAGCTTGGCACTGGTGATTTTTGGGGTCATAAATGCAGGGGGGTTAAATTTGAAATTATTTAAGACACAGAAGTCCTTACTCTTTGTATTGATATTGTTGGCAGGAAGGGAGATCTGTTTGAGGTGGGTGATTCCCAGCCCCCAACTGTGTGGGAATGGCTAACATCACTTCAGAGAGTAAACAGCCTAGATCGCAGCGCCCCCCCAACCAAGAAAACAAAGTTTTGGGACATATGGGAACATTGGCATAATACTTGGCAAAATAGGAAGTGAGGTAAACACCTCGAGTTGCGGAAATGAAAAGGTCCAATGATTATACATCAATGCAATAACTTTGAAAGGGAGTCGATAACGAAGGCTCTCATAAAGAACTCCAAAATTTCAAACAGGATTGCTTATGAGGCATAAGAGCCCGTCTGTAAGGGTGCCGCAGTTGTGGTTTCCCTTCTCCTTTCCTGTGAGAGATGGGAGGCTGCTGATACTGCTACTTTTACTTATCAAGCTTCTTTTGCCTTCTTGATGAACGATGAGGGCTATAAAAAAAAAAGTTTTAAAAAAACAAGATAGCAAGGAATATTCAAGATTTTGTACTATTCCTAATGGGTTGAAGGAACCATGTACATTATTGAATTCATTACTTACCGATAATCTTCATTTCTCGAAACCTTAGTCCTCCCCATCCCAGTACATACTATGTGAAGACGGCCTCCTTGTAAACACAGTTTGAAAAGACTTGTTTCTCTTTTTATTACTGAACCATCCTCCTTCCCACAAAAGGCCTCCCCACACATCAAGAATTGCTTTTGAGAAAGCTGCATTGAGGAATAGAGACCAACAGGAGGGTGGTCGAGGGAGGGATGTTGGACTGGGACAGGGAGGTCTATGGTTTCAGGTAATGACGATTACCAATAAGTAATGTATTCATTATCCCAAAACTCGACCCCCGTCCCATTCCATACTAGGTGAGGATATACATAAGCTAAGGTTCAATTCCTCAATGTTTACAAATAAGAGAATAAAACAAGAACATTTTATTTTATAATCTTTTTTTAATTGCCTTAAGCTGTACATCAATTGCTATAAATCCACAGCAGATTTCAGAACATCCAAACCAAATTTATGTGAATCAGACAAATTAAGTTGGCAGTGCTTTACAAAATTACCTTCTCATCTGTAGGTGGCTGCTCTGCTAAAGAGGCAGAAACACTTCTTGCAGACCTAACTGCTTCTAGAAATATGACCTTTATTGTATTTTAAGAGATGCAGTTCCTAATGGTTCAAAAGGAAACTTTTGTAGGCCATGTAGGACTGTAGGTAAATCTCATGGAGGAACCACTGGGGACAACACTGGTGTTTTTAATCTAAATGACTTCAGTAACCTCTTTACTAGAGGAACAATCTGTGCTAGATTAAAAAACAGAATCACCCCTCCCCTTTATTGCTGCCCATTGGGAAGGCAATGTTTAACAAGGTAACACTTTTTGAAAAAAAGAACTCCAATGAAAGGCATCTGCTGTGATTACCCCAGGTGGGATTTCTTGAAGTTGAGTAGGATACTCATTTCTTTGAGGCAAGTTACCACCCTTGCCAAATCGAAGGCCTTAGGAAGACAAGAAGAGACAATTTAACAATTGTCTGAATAAGGTAGGACTTGTACACCTCTCAAATGTATTAGCGCCACCACTGGAGCTATTACCTTTATTAACACTTACTGTCAAGCCAAAAGATGGAACCTCAAACTGGTAATGGTCCCCTGCCACTGCAAATCACAAGAGAGGATGACTTTCGGCTTGAATTGGGACATGACAGTAAGCGTCCTGGGGATCTATAGTCATCAATAGATCTACCTCTGATTCCATTTTTATCGTCACCTGGAGAGTTAACATTTGAAACATAGGTTTGGTTCCAAAACGATTTAGTCACTTCAGATGCGTCAAGGGTACAAATATAAGTTTAAGCCTCTTCTTCGGCATGTTGGGAGCTTGGTCCCTGTGAGGCTTTTTCTTGGCAGCCCAGGGCAGTCAGAGATTACTGGGCATTAATTGTAACATACCCTTTGCCTCTGGTGGTGTCCTGAGGCCACAATACTGCTGCACTCAAGCTGAATGACCAGTTCTTCCTCTTACACTTTCTTCCTGAGTGACCAGTTCTCTAAATGTCAGAGCCTGTGGCTGGAAGAATTTGGTACATAGATGACTGGGTCACCCTGCGGGTTGGAAGCACATGCTTGCTTGGAAGTAGAAGGTAAAATGTTACGCTGGAAGTGAATGGTCACCCAGTGGGCTGGAAGCACACGCTTGCCAGGAGTGAAAGATAAAATAGTACCCTGGAGTGAATGGTCACCCGGCGGGCTGGTAGGAGACGCTTGCCAGGAAGTAGAAGGTAATAAGGTTATGCCTGAAGTAAAAGGTCACCTGGCTGGGCTGCGAGCAGGAGATACGCTTGCCCATGCCACAAGGGGTGAGGCAATACATAGCACTGAATGTAGGGCACAGTGCTTATGGGTATGGTACGGGGCACTGAATGTAGGGCACCATGCTTATTTGTATGGTAAAGGGCACTGAATGTAGGGCACAGTGCTTATGGGTATGGTACGGGGCACTGAATGTAAGGCATAGTGCTTGTGGGTATGTTAAGGAAGCGACAGGCCCAGTGAGTAAGGAAAGAAATGGTGTGTAAGGATCACTTGAAAGTTGAAAATTGCCTAAAGAAACTGCAACCTCAATTCTTCCATGATGATGAACCTGTGTGGTCTGAGTTTGTTGGATCCGGGAGGGCAACCAAGTGGGGAGTGCCTCCGCTATGCCTCTTGGGTTAGCCCCCTTCCCGAAGGGGTGAGGAGGATATGGCTAGACCGAGGGCCTCAGTGGAGGCCACTCCAGGGAACAGAGCCCGGGTTGGTACAAAGAATGCATGGAATGTACTTGGTTTCACTAGGAGGACTCATGGTCCAGCCCAGTCATAAATTTAGAGTGTAACTTGTGCCTTTGGGGGCGGTGGGGCTATTCAATCCCTGGATGCAGGCAGGAGCCCCCTCTTTCTCAGGGGATTCACCTCCACTGGGCTGCATTTATTTTAGTTCATTTAAATTGGTTTCCTTCTATTAAATACCAAGGCTGGTCTCACATAAACTGGTTTGGTATTCTCTGATCTTAGGCTTCAGTGGAAGACAGGATAGAAACAAATCTTTCCTCCTCTCAAATCCCAGCCCTGCTAGTCCCTTTGAAGATTCACTGACATACACTCCTTTCTTATCTTCAACTAGGCCTCCTAGGAAGGTGCTCACCCTCTCCCTTTCCTCCACTGCAGACCCCTGTGAGGTCAAGCAAAGGGAAACGAGCACATCTGCAGCTTTCTTCTGCAAAGAACAGGCAGGTTTTGCACCTGTGGCTGAGAAACTGAATACTGCCCACTTAAACACCATAAAGGAAACGAATGCACTGAAAACCAGTTAGTGGTTTCTCAATCCACTGAGTCAAAATACCAGCAGTGTCTAGCAGAGAAAAAGGCAGAAAGCTTGCGAAAGAGGATTTCTTACAACAGTGATTTATAACATAAAATAAATCTTAAAATGAATTAGGGACATTTGAGAAACAAATTGCCTCAAAAGTCCTGAATTTCATGCAGATGTCCTAGTATGAAAATATTTTCCAACACCCCTAAACATATGTCGGTACCCTGATTTATTTCAGTGTCTTGCCTGCAGAACGCCAAAGGGATGGGAAAAGAGTTTGGCAATGGATGAAGGTTTCTTGCTCACTGCTGTAGGTTGGCAGGAGGATTATTTACCAAGAGCATATGATGACTAAGAACAACGAAGGGAATCCTAAGGGATTGCAGGATGGTGCCGGACATTGTCCCATACACACCTCTACCAGTGCACCTCAATCGTGCAGCCTTTCATGGTACTCCATTATTAAAGCTATGGACTTTGCTTCTTAAGCATCCCAATCCAGCAGTACCCTTGGTTGTACTGCTGGATGTACTGCTGGATGTTCCTAATAGAAGGGTCTGATGGACATCAGCGCTCCAATGCCCGAATGCTGCGGGTCAGGAATTGTTTGTTTGCAGAGCTAATGGAACCACAGTACTGGTATAATGGGATTGCCAAATATCATGGCTGAGGTTTCACAAGCTTACCAATGTGTGGGGTACTTAGAGCCTGATTTATATCCCAGTGGTAAGCATACTCTTCGCAACGACAACAGAGTATGCTTACCGCCAAGATAATGCTCCGCCATCCCGATTTAGAAGAGGGTAATCACAGCGGAGACTACGCCCTGTGAAGTAAGGTCTGTATTCACTACCCATCACCGCCAGGTAAACCCTGGCAGTAAAGGGCGATGAAAACTGCTAAATGCACCATCTATGTGCAAGACTGTCATGTTGATGGAGACCTGCCCCAAAAAGAGAAATGAATTGACAGGAACAGCCGTGACAGCGGTTCCTGGAAATGCTTTAGAAATGACTGTCAGCCTGGAGGTAATTTATAAATCTGGTGGGCAGTCCATCCACCAGGTAGATGGAGTAATTGACTCCATTGCCCTGGCGCAAAGGCGGCGCATCCGCCAGGAATTAAATTGTCCCCTTGGTACTGAAATAGGGGGGATGCTACAGAGCTGTATAGTGGCATTGGACCCCGGTGCTACAGAAACAGTGGGTGTATGACTAAGATGCATCGGTAGACCCTCGTGTACTGGACATTATAATTGTATGGTAAGGGTTACATAGAATCAGGCAAGGGCTTGTGCTTAGTGCAAGTAATAGCAACTGGAAAACGTGATTATGCTGCTAAGGCAGTGTTCACATAAATATTTAGACACATAAACCATCCTTTGCGGCACAATTTGCAGATTATAACAAAAAGTTTTTTTTTAGCTCAAACAGCTCAAATGTTATTCATATTACTGCACCAACTCTAAAACGATGGACTGGAATGTACCCCAAGCAATTACCAGTGGCTGACACTTTCACAAGCATTTCATTCATCACCTTTATGTTTCAGTTGGATCTAAAAGAACCTCCTAGTTACTATCTAATGAATATGAAATGTACTATACTATTCTGAGGAGCTGTTTTTAATTGTAAATGGTTCTATACAATTGCAGCATAATTTACCTTTCCTTTTCACATAATTTAATTAAGCATGCAGCATTTGTTCACTGAGTTAATGGCCATGAACACAGTTCCTCTAGGCCGCCACCACAAATGACCACAGGGTGTCACCAGATTGTAACAATTTGCAACAAAAATTGCTCATTGCAGTGGGGAAACAGGATGTTGCTTGTGGTTCCAAAAAACCCTGCCTCTCAGATGGATGGCAAAGACAGACTTGGAGCTGTCTGTGTGGTCCACTACTGTTGTAAAACGTTGGTGCTGCAGTAGAGCCTTGCATTACAAAGCTGTGTTTGGAGACAGGGTCCTTTGTTCTGACATAAGAAGGATTCTGCAGGTAGGACTGAGGCTCTTTAGAAAGCTGCATGTATGCATGCAAGTTATTAATACTGGAATAGCATTGGGTGCCAGCATTGACGAAGCTGGCAGAGTGTTCCTAGACTAGAATATCAGGTGATGTGGGGCCAGACTGATGTGTACTGGCAGCTCAGTGCATGGTCCTGGCAGGCCATATCTCAGCACAACTCAAGACAGATAGGCAGCCCTTGTATCAAGCATGGCTGCTGCCCTGGAAATGCAGAAACCAGATGTTCCATGTGAAGCTCACTGAAATGCTATCTAAATGCCTCCTTACGCTCTGATTTTCAGTGAGCCAGGGCCAGTCAAGGCGTTCTCTTGGAGGCTGGTGGGAGGGGGCAGCATTAAGTACCACACACCATAAATAGATTGTCTAAGAACTGTTATTTTTTTTATAAAAAGGAACAAGACTTTGATGTAGGGCTCTTACTCTGTAAACAGTAGTTCCCTGGTGCAGCCCAAAAGTATGTACTATTACAACAGACACAGGGTAACTACATAGATGTCCCAAATAAAAAATAAAATTAAACAAGCCATTTGTATAGCAAGCAGTAGACGTTGTTTTGCATCGGAATTTGGGGCAGCCGACAAACGAATGGGCATATTGTTTTTATTTACATTTAGATGTGTATGTATATTTTTTTCATTATTCTAAAGCTAACCATTTCAACCTCATGTCTTATTGCATACCTATTGTCCCATACTTACTCACTGGTATCCCAGTGTGTTGGACTAATTGCCCGAAACCACCACAAGCTATTTTTATCAGATCTAAATCAGTGAGGACACCCAGTAAGGAGCAACACACTTAGGTGACACAGTGTAATCTTTAATAAGAACAATAGCAAGAAAGTCACATATATTGGCAATAATGGCTTCACCGAATGCCCCGCACCCCTCCCTTTTATACACTAAAATGTGGCTTGCACTATGCTACATTGCTTTCATGTGCCAGCTGCATCGCTGTCCTTCTGGTGACCAGGTATCCTCCCCTTTCCTTAGGCTAATCTTAGGCTTTTTCGGGTCAACATGACATCTCTCCCAATTCGCGGATCTTGGTGTGATACAATGCAAAACCTTGTCAGGACACACACCTTTAAATATTCATCAAAATATATCTATCTATCATAACTTGCATAGCACAAACAAGGCCATTCAACATCTCGCTGCAATATGTGGGATTTTGTATGCATTTCCACTCATCAACACTGTCTAAGCCAATCAACCCTTTTGAATCACAATGTCTACCCACACAAATTCCTATATACTACACTCAGTGTCCTTGCTCAGTCCAAACCCAGAGCTGTAGTTTGCTCAGCCTGGCAAACAGTATAGCATCTAAATGCCACTCACCCCACAGAGCACTTACTCGTCCACATGACCCAAAACTGTGCTTCCAATCTGTCTCCCTCTCCACTCCCTCCCCCCTCTGTGGCCCCTCCTTTCTGCTACTTCTCCCAACAGCACTTAGAAGGTGGGTATTAAGGGCTGCCAATCACCAATGAAAAGTAAAAACCCACACAACAATTCAAAGCAACAAATGCGAGAGAACACACTCAGGACACCACCAAGGCTCAAGCAGCTGACAAAAGAATACAGGTAAGAACCAGTTGGTCTCCAAAAGCACTAATAACAAAACAGAAAGAGCACCCCTGACTCTGCGGCTGCCCGCGGCCCCGCAGGGGCCCCTAAACGGGCGGCCCCTTTAGTGCCATTTGGGCACTTCCCCACCCCCACTAAGAACGCGGGGCTCGAGGAGGAGCCCCCTTCCAGACGCGTCACTTCCGGGTCGCAGAGGAGGTGGGGAGGTATTTATGCCTCCTGGCCATCTTGGCGTCCTCTTGCGCCGGACACGCCGTCTTGGGAGGTCTTCACTTGTTCCCCTCGCTGGACACGAGGTCAGCTGGCTTGGTCGTTGTCGCGTTCAGTCCGATCGCGTTGTATTGCGGTGAGTTTTGTGTGCCTCGTGGGCCGGCTGTTGCCACTGGCCGCGGTCCTCCTATTGGGGTCCGGCTGCCTGGCATCCATTTTGTCCAGGGGGAACAATTGAGCGCGAGTCGGGGCCCGCAGTCCGTCGGGGGCGCAGGCTCCCATCGTGGTTCAGGGCACGGAGCGGTCACAGGTTAGGCCGATGGGCAGAGGGCAAGAGCTGCTGTCCGGGCAGCCTGGTGGGTGGTAACCAGCGCCGCTGCCTTGGTTTGCGGGGCCGGTCCGTGTCCCTTCGTCGGCTCTGTCGAAGAGTGTAGGACTGGAGCAGGCAACTCTTCGTACGCTCGGTGCCTGAATTAGCCTATGGCTGTTGGGTGGCTATTCATGTGATCGGTGGCTCCGGGATCCCTTAGTATGTGCCTTCGCCGGAATGAAATGAAAATTCAATTAAATGAATTTGAATGCCCAGCAGGTGGCAGGCATGCTACAGGTGAATTATGTTCGACGTAACGATCGCCATAAGGTGTTACAAGTCTCAGACGCTAGGGATGTAAACCAACATGCCGGTCTACATGGCAGCGATCTCGACAGCCGTCTTGCACAGTATGAGTTCACATGCACCTAACGTGTAGAGAGAAACGTGTAATAAAACTTTCTGCCGGAAATCTAAAACTTGTAGAAACAGCACACAGCTCTCAAAAGTAAAACATACTTAATAGTTAAGTGTAACTTAATAGTTAAGTGTAACTTTCCAGTCTAATGTGGGCCCATTTTCTTTTGCTCTTTGTGTATACATTTCAATATGCTTCCTTTGCCCTACCGTAGGACCGCTAGACACGGCAAGGAAATGTGAAGTGAGATTGATTTGTTCCTTGGAAGGATATTGAGTGTCACGGGGTGCATTCCAGCTGAGGTATTTCCGCAAATAGCTTCAAAGGCTCTTTCGTAAGTAAAACTTCTATCGCTGCAACTGTAATACGAAACCTGATTAGGAGTACCGGGTGATGTAGCCAGAATGCCGGGGTAGACTACGCCGACTCTGGGCCCTAGGGGGCATATGTTTAACCCCGGGCGGTGCCTTGTTGGCCCGATTGCTCGTGCCTTTGGTTAATCTGTACGTTCCCTCATGTGTGAGGGCAGACACCGGGGCCGGAAGGTACGTTACAGCTTGCACAAACAGCTGGGAGCTGGTAGGGACAGTGTACGCTTGTTGTGTAGCTTGCAGCTCGGTCGGGGGCCCAGGCACCAACTGGTATTTTAAGGAAAGGATGTGGGCAAGGCATTTGAGCCAGGCTGGGTGGAGGAGCGGGCAAAACTTCTCTCATCACCGATTGTGACGGTTGGATCAATATCGGTACATTATTCAGATTTCTGGTTTGAATTTTAGGAGTTGTGGGATTCATCCCTCATTCAATGTTTTGTTCATGCTCTTGTTTCATGGCCAAATGGGTTTCTTCGTGTTCCAAAATGGCACCACTGTGTGGGGTCCGGGAGGTTGGAGACAGGCAGGGTAATTAGAGCCGAGGGGCCGATCGTCTCCCGGGAGGTTTGGGCCTGAAGTGTTTCCAAATTGTGCACTCAACCATTTGTAGCCGTCCCTGTTGCGGACTCTGTCAGTTGACCTTACCTGCTAATCATCCTCACAACGTTAACATGTGACATGGGCCCAGCAGTGGTTTGTCTTCACATGAATTCGCATTTGTAGTGAGGGTAGACAAAGGGCCACGTTTGCCTCACCAGTAATTTCGCAGCGCTTAAGTTGTGCTGGTGGATTCTAGCGCTTGGCAACGGGCACCGGCGCTGATGATTGGTGCTGGAGTGGTGGCACTGTTGTGTCATGGGTTTCTGTAATTGAAGATATAGCGCAACAGGTGTGTTAATTCTAGGTACATTAAAAAAAAAAAAAAAAAAAATGCTCAAACTGCATTCTACGCTGGAGATACTGAGTCTGCGGAGACAAAGTTTCTCTGAGGCGCCTTGTTTCCCCGGATGTGCTGGGTCGGCAGACTCTTCATCCTTATTGGCGACTCTCCAACACAGGGTCGAGATAGGCACAGGACACATTCGGAGGCCACCCATGGAGTTTTTGAGTCACCCGATTCATCAAGGGTAGATTGCCGCGCATAAAGGTTTCGGTTGTAGGTAGTACAATATTGTACGAAGCTGCGACTTTTATAGCTATGGAACTATGTCTGAGGAGGTATAGACCTATTCTGTTTGTTTTGTTTGGTGGTGTTTTCAGGCGCTGCATGTCTGCATTGAAGGGCACCAGATAACTATAGCAATAAGCACTAAATGTGATAGCTATGAAGGGGATGGTCGGGGGTTCGAATCCCGACCAGGCAAGAAATGTTAAAATTGTTTGGAGGCTCTAAAATTACAAACTGGGAGAATCTCGCTTGGAATTTGTTTCGTTGGGAGGTGGCGGGTGTTGCCGGGCCTCATTGGGGAGGTCGATTGATTGCATTTCGTGCCGCAGCGGGGACTGGAGCCGGCTTTGGGGCCTTAGTTGCAATGTTTTGTTCCATTGGCAACTGAGGCTGAGTGGCCTTGGCATCGGCTTGTCCTTATTTGGGGTTTTGGGCTCCAGACATGGCGGCTCGGCAGTTGGTGTCACGGGCCAGTGTACACAGTTTGCAGGAAGGGTTAAGTTCCTTTTCTGGCGGCAATATACTGGCAGTAAGAAACACAAGCATATGCTAACGATCTATCCTCAGGGGTGTTTTAGCCACCGGGTGGCACTGTTCAACTGTTTGTTTTTGTCAACCGGTGGGCAGGCGTCTAGATCTGGGTTCCTAGCTTGGTCCTGTCCAAGTAAGGGTTCAGGTGCCAGATGTCGGCCCTGGGATACAATTTTACAGGCCTGTGGAGCGGCAGAACAGAAAGTGGCTTGTTTCAACCTCTTGGCCACAGGTTCAGATCCCGGTAGGTCCACTCAGCATTGCATCCTTCTGAGGTCAATAATATGAGTACCATGGAGTTGAGTAACAATAAGCATGTTATGCAGCACCAAGATACCATGGGCTGAACGTGTTCCCAATTACAGTCAGAAGCGGAAATTGTGAAGGAATTTGGTGAATACAGTGGGCTCACTCCGCGCAGTGTAGTAAGCGAGAGCTCAGCACTATTTTCATGGGGCTGTAGGGTGGCGCAGGCAACAACGTTGACACAGCCAAAACGACAAAGTTTTCATTAGCGCCGCAGGGGCATGGGGGCCTCAGGAGAGTAACTAGTCCACTGCACCCTTACTATGTACTGTGCAACCCAACTTGATGGGATGGGGGTAGTTTACTTGTGCATTATCGACCATGAAGCCAAGTATACTTCACGGGGCTCTGCTCTCACCAAAGTGGGCCAAGATCACACAAAGCATAGGATGAGTGCGGTGTTAGTTATATATGGCGATTTATGAGAAATATGCCAGAGGTAGCGTAATATGACATCACAGACTTGATCAGTGATAATATCATGGTTCATCTTTTGTCCCAACATAGACAATAGTTACGGACGGGCTCTGTTTTGCAAAGAATAGTTATTTTGTCTCCGCACGTGCCTCTTTCGCATTATAACGAGGTCAATTTTGTCTCCAACTCGGGGATTGTGCGCCGCCATTCCGTTTTCAAAGGGCTGCCGCTTTCTGGTTCGGCACCTGGCATACGTGCAGGTAACCTGTCTGGCTGTTGCGGAAGTACGGAGGGCGCGGAGGGACTCCGGTGGTCTCTACATTTCCTGATAAACTGCTTCTAGTGGTTTCTGCTTGGCTGCGGCTGGGTTTTGACACACGTCTACCTGTTTATTGGCTGGCGCAGCACTTGGTCATCAGTCTGTACCCTTGTACTGGGGATCATCCAGGGAAAGGGGCACATTAGGGCTTAGTCACCCCAGAATATGTACAAACTGGCACGCGGTGCGATAGGGTTTGTACCACACAGAGCTGGGGGTGTCTCAGTGGGCACACTCACTGGCCGTGCATTGTGCTTTGACCGGTTTGTTTAATCTTTTCATAGGGAAGAGATATGTGGGGTATCTAATTGCTCACAGCATGGCACATTAAGGTGGGCGCAAACCGGGTTGTTACCCATTAAATGTTTTATAATAAATGCTTTGGGGCACTTGCAGCAGTGAGGGAGCTTCCTGAGGACTTGAGGGTTTGTAGCACTCCCTCCCCCAGGCACACCGGGCTTTCAGCAGAATGGCCGCTGTTCAGAGGGGGATTTCTGTGCAGTGCTTGTAGAACGTCATGTACCATTAAGGGCATGTTCTACGAAAGGGCAGGTTACTGCGAAGGATGTTTCAAAGTTTTGGGGTCAAACTGGGTTGGAGCAGTAAAGTTAAAGCCAAAGCACAAACAGGCTACAATGTATTAAGGAACAGTTGGCATTCCCAGCATGCGCTCAGAGATGGGTCCTTCGATACCTTTATTATTCTTAAGCCTCGTCAGGGTACAAGCCTAGGAATGGTGGCATGCCCCCCGGGTGCTGGGGATGGCTTGCTGGTTGGCAGCTTTTCATGTTTGTCGCAAGCTTGCACTTGCTGCGTTTTCCGCAGTTTGGGGACAGGTTAGCATCCCCACCTGGTTTCCGCAGGGTTGATGTGTCTTCGGTCAGTATGATCAAGTAGAGCCAATTATCGATTGGCGTAGCTGGACATAGGAATGCCAGGCTGGAATCCAAGGGATCATAGAGCAAGTGTTCCGTGTTCTGAGCCTAGTATATGCAGGCGTGAGTGAGAATGGTAGCCGCCAGTTCAATCTTGCATCACTCTAAATTCAGGAGAATAGGCATTTGTTTAAGTGTGAAATAGGCCCCACACAGAGCTCAGAGGGACCATTCACCTAGGCTAACCGGGACTGTGCAAACTAGTATGAGCTGGGTCGTACGCTGGGACCAAAAACCCCCCTTCACCAAGCTGCTGGGCATTATGTTGCCAGGGTCGTTGAAGGACAGGCAAGGGCATTAATGGGCCGTATTAAGCAACGGGGTCAGCTGCAGGGTGGACTGTCAGTTGTCACTCCACGAAAGGGTGCGGTGGTGCTAATAGTGGGCACAATACATACCCTTTCAAACCAGATGTGACACAATTAGGAGGTTCACTAGGGTTTAGCAATCAAGAAGGTTGGTGCAAACTGGTCTACTGGGCGAAGTGCATCCTAGAACCAAGGGTAGGCTCCATGTTGCTCCGTTAAGCTCTAAGGCCCCGCCTGGAGAGCGGGACCAGCCAGGCGGGTTGGGTACGCTGGAAGCCAACAGGGTGCTGCTGTCCCAACAATTGGGGAAACAAGGTATGTGGGGTGCCTAGCTGCTCCCAGCATAGCACATTAAGGTGGGCACAAACCGGGATGTTACCCATTTAATTTGGATAAACTGGATAACTTTCTTCTACCTGCATGGGCTCATCTTGTCAGGAGTGAGTGTCAAAGAGTTTGCACTTCAGCCAGGTATTGTTCGCACCCATCCTCACCAAGCCGATTGCTTAAGGTCACCCAGGAAGCATTTACACAGCCCAGTATTAGGCCCCTTGTGGTTGTCAGTGCCTTGAATTACTAAATTGAAGTGAACAGGAGGCGTGACCGTGGGTTACACCAGCAGATGTTTGTGGAGAGCCAGACTCCACCCATGGTCAAGGTGTAGGTTTAAGTAGTTGGAGTTGGCACTCTTATTTGACCAGGGATTCGGTGCTGCACGGGGGCATCGCCGCATTGCGGCCAGAGCACAGGCATTGTGTGCTTCCCAGGCATCAGCAAGTGAAGGCAAGGCTCTTTCCAAAGCTGGCACCAGAACACAAGGTAGTCAGGGCCAACTTGTCTGTGGGGTGACTTGAGTAGGCACCTGTGTAGTTGCCACTCCACAAAGGGGTGAGTTGTCTCCAATAGTGGGCACCAGACATATATTGTTTCAAACCATATTTGACACCATTAATGTGTTCACCAGGGTCTAGCAAGCAAAGAGGTCTGCGGAATGGTCTGGTCAACAGTGCGAATTAAGTGCACTCTAGAACCGAGGTTAGGTGACACAGGAGGATGTAGGGTGATTCAAGGGACACAGGTGGTGTGACGGCAACGCGGGACTGTCAGCTTACGCTGGGTAGGTGGTTCCGTATCACCAACCAGAAGAGTGCCATGTGGCGGAAAAAAAAAAAAAACAGTAAATATGTTAAAGAATGATATAGATGCTGGTCAGGAGAGGTTTCTCAAAAGTATTACACTTATTGCCAGGCATTGTTAACAACCCATCCACACCAAGCCTATTGCCTAGGTGCCTGGGCCGCATACACACAGCCCGGTATTAGGCACCTGCGGTTGTCAGCGCCAGGAGTTACTAAATTACAACTGTACAGTGGGCATACTTGCTAACCGGGCAGTATTGCTACACCCTCCATGGGCCGATTAGGCAGACACCAGTAGCAGTGAGTGTGGCTTGCCCTCAGTGCAGTTGGTAGGAAAATTTAAATTCCATGTACAGGTTATACTGGTCTTGCTAGCAGAGCGTCTTGTGTGTGAACGGTTTTAACTGCTTTATAAAAGGCATAAACGGTGTATGGCATATCACATAGACTACTAGGAATTTAAATCAGGGACCAGCTACCTTACACATGGATTTCGGTGGAGGGCAAGTAAGTCTGTCCGGGGTAACCAAGTGTACCGGGTCTGTGCTTGGCATCTTGGGTCAAAGCGGGTTGGCACTCAAGGGGTGTCTAGGATTGTACCAGGCACACTCGGCAGGTATAATGCAAAAGAACTGCACATGACACTATTTTAAGGGTGACCGATGCAACAATTTTTTCCCATTGCCAAAGTAAACCTAGGTTCTGATGGTCAGAGGCACAACATACATCGGTTCACTCCAGCCTCACTGAAGGTAGCCTGTTAGTTGAGGTATAGAACGGGACGTCTTGCGCCAGGGTGCGGACATTGCACGGGCGACACGGCAGATAGTCTGCTGTCAGACGAGGGTGTTTGCGGGCTAGGAGGCCAGGCAATGTAACAGAACCAATTCTAAGGACCCTCTCCCCCACCGTACTGCCCGAGTATGTGAGTGCAGTGGGATTTTCAATGTTACAGGTATTTTCCCCGCCCGTACAGGGGCAGAAGGGACTTTGCGGGAAACTGCTTTAATAGAGTGGGGGTAAGACCTATAGAGGATGTGCACCAGTAACCGCAAGTGCGTGGTGTTAAGATCAAAATCTCGCAGTGGCAAGTTAGCCAGTGGGCATGCGTCAGTTGGTTAGGCCAGAAGGTGTGCCGTTGCTCAAATAGCGGCTTGAAATGTGTTTGGAGCACCATTGCTGTCAATTCCAGACCACACACTGCGCCTCGGCCCAGTAGGTGAAGGCCATATGCTCATGTGCGGCTTGATCCTGTGGAGGCCAATATTCCCTGGAAAAGCAAAGTACTAGGTCTTTAGCTGGGTTGAGCATTAAGGGTCACAGCTGGTTAGCAGGTATGTGTGTATCTGTGATCGAGCTTTAGTTAAGCAAGCCTGGTAGGTGGCGTAAGTTGTCACTCCAGATGGTTGCTGTGACCGCAATGGTGTGGTGCTATGCGAACAGTCTTGTTCGCCAGGGTTTATTAATCGCAAAGGTCTGGGCACATGTCTGGCCAACTTCAACAAAGTAGGTGCACGCTGCTCTCGGGGCAGGTTACGGGTTGCTTCAGTGATGCATGAAATGCCCCGTCCGCATAGCCAGAGTATATTAGGCTGGTTGTGGAAGCGGTCTGCTAAGCAAGTGTGCTGCTGTTCCATAAATAGGCGAAACAGGTGTTAGGGAGCACGAAATGCTCGAAGGACTGCAACTACAGGTTGCAGGAGGTGGGAGCCACATCAGCTTGAAGGGTAATATAGCGATGTTTAAAAGTAGAGCCCCATCCTGGGAGGCCATCACATTCTTGCAGGTAATGCGAGGCACTGGTACATTCCCAGAGAAGGATAAACCGCTCCTTGCGCAAGTTTGCAGAGCAAGGGGCTTTGGCTTCATCAGGCATGAGCTATGCCGGGCGAACACCAAAGGTTATTTTGACAAAGTTGGGGTGCACCTGGCACAGGTGGGCTTGGATCTGTCCCTACTGGACATGAAGGAGGCCCGGGAAATTGCATGTTGCAGTGAGAAAGGAACTGTTTTGGTGGGGGCTCTTTAGGCGACGGTGGCCGCCTCCAGAGCTGTGGCGGAGTTACAGGGCGATCTGGAAGCAGATGGGTACAGAAGGGTACTTCTGCGTGGGCACAATAGGGGTGCCAGAGCCAAATCCCAGGAGCCTCATGGGAGGGTCCTGGAACAATTACGTCGGCGCCCCGTTAGTCCTTCGGGCGGTTGTTGGCCTGAACAACCGGGGGCTTGCCTTGCTACGCTCCGCCCTGAAAGGGGCGTGAGTAATAAGGGACCAATGTGTCACGTGATCCAGTAAGGGGATCACCCCCATAAGGGTAGCGCTGATTGGATTCTCCACAGTGCTTGGCTCATCAGGCGGGCAGGGCAGCATAGAGTGGTACAGCTGCCTGCCCTTGGATCGCCCGTAAGATAACCCACCATATTTGCATACTTTTGTATGGAATAAACCTGCAGCAATATTTTCCCAAACAAAAGTTGTGTTGTGTATTTATTTATGCATGCATACTCTGTTGTGGTATGGGTGGGGTGTGTTGCCAATAATGGGACTATGCGGCTGCCCGCGGCCCCGCAGGGGGCCCCTAAACGGGCGGCCCCTTTAGTGCCATTTGGGCACTTCCCCACCCCCACTAAGAACGCGGGGCTCGAGGAGGAGCCCCTTCCAGACGCGTCACTTCCGGGTCGCAGAGGAGGTGGGGAGGTATTTATGCCTCCCTGGCCATCTTGGCGTCCTCTTGCGCCGGACACGCCGTCTCCCACCCTACCGCTTACCCGGCGTGGGGTTGGCAGGCGAAGTACATAGAACGTTGTAATGTTTTTCTTTTGTCGTTGCAGGCGGAGTTACAGGGCGATCTGGAAGCAGATGGGTACGGTCTCTGCGTGGGCACAATAGGGGTGCCAGAGCCAAATCCCAGGAGCCTCATGGGAGGGTCCTGGAACAATCACGTCGGCGCCCGTTAGTCCTTCGGGCGGTTGTTGGCCTGAACAACCGGGGCTTGCCTTGCTACGCTCCGCCCTGAAAGGGGCGTGAGTAATAAGGGACCAATGTGTCACGTGATCCAGTAAGGGATCACCCCCATAAGGGTAGCGCTGATTGGATTCTCCACAGTGCTTGGCTCATCAGGCGGGCAGGGCAGCATAGAGTGGTACAGCTGCCTGCCCTTGGATCGCCCGTAAGATAACCCACCATATTTGCATACTTTTGTATGGAATAAACCTGCAGCAATATTTTCCCAAACAAAAGTTGTGTTGTGTATTTATTTATGCATGCATACTCTGTTGTGGTGTGGGTGGGGTGTGTTGCCAATAATGGGACTAAGACTCTTCACTGCACTGCCACACAACCATCAACCACGAGCGCCAACCAAGAGCCACACTACCATGTGTACTGGCTTTAGAAGTATCCAGTTAATAATGATCATCGTCCCATTTCTAATTCCAATCAGGCAGGGTGGTGTCAATGAAAACATGTAAGCTATCACTTGCTACGAGTCTCGGCAACGACGCTCAACCTCCTGTGATTGTGGGCAAATCACTTAATCTCCCCGTGCCAAACAAAAATGAATGTGTCCTTATGTAATGCAACTGGTGCTCATGTAAAGCGCTCTGATACCCGATTTCTCAGGTCTAGTTCGCGCTATATAAAACTCTACAAAATAAAAAAATACTTACATAGCAGGCCACTTTGAGATACAACGCAAACACTGAAAACCTTAGATATGTATCCTATATACCTTCATTAACCACACAAAACAAACCCACAAACAGCACAAAGCAAAAAATAAGTACATGAAGCACAAACACACAGAGCGAGCACCTAAGACTCACGCTGTATACTGCACTGCCACACCACCAACACCCATTAGCACCAAGAGATACTCTAGACTAGAGCGTATGTTGGCTTTATGATTACCCAATTAATAATAATATAGTTAAATGAGTATACTAATAATAAGCCTGTTACACAATGCTTAGGCTGCTGTTTACCGCCAGACAGCCTACAATGCTACGAAGGCACGTCAGCAGTAGATGTTGGCTATGCAGATCAGAGCATACCAGTTCTGTGGGTAAGGGCTATGAGGTGGGGGTACCTTTATCCAACTTCCGGGTACATACCAGAGTTTATGTACTGTGTGGCCAGCGGTAAACATATATTCGGTACGGCCAAGTCAATATTTGGACAAATACTAGTGATTCTGCACTATTTTGCCAGTGTTCCTGAAGTATTTAGCAGGTGTTTGGCTAAATAAACAGCAGTGATTCTGTACTATTTAGATGGTGTCTGGATAAAAATCTGAAAAGATATTGTATTTAGTACATTGTGTTAGATTGGAGTGGGATAGATTAGAGTGGAGAGGAGTTGGATAGGTTGCTGTGGAGTTTGGAGTGGGGTAAATTGGAATGTAGTGGGGTAAACTTGGCTTGGGGAGTTTGTAATGGGGTAGAATGGAGTGGAGTAGGGGTAGATAGGACTGGGGAGGCATATATTGGGGTGGAGAGGGGCAGATTGAGAGTGCAGTGGAATAGATTGGTGTGGGGTAGATTGGAGTGGGATAGATTGGGTGGATTATGTTAGGGTAGATTGGAGTGGGGTATATTGAATTGGGGTAGATTGGGGTGAAGTGGAGTAGATTGGGGTGGAGTGGGGTATATTGGATTGGAGTGGGGTAGATTAGATTGGATGGAGTAGACTGGAGAGGAGAGGAGTATATTGGACTGGAGTGGTGTAGAGTGGAGTGGAGTAGATTGGAGTGGGATAAATTGGGTGGATTATGGTAGGGTAGATTGGAGTGAAGTGGAGTGGAGTGGGATAGACTGGAGTGAGATAGATAGGAGTGGGGTAGTTTGGAGTGGAGTAGGAGTGGAGTTGGATAGACTGGTGTTGGGTAGATTAGGATGAGGTGGGGTAGATTGGAGTGGGGTAGATTGGATTGGGGCCGGTTTGATGGGGTAGATTGGAGTTGGGTGTTTTGGGATAGAGTGGGGTGGAGTGGGTTAGATTGAACAGTAGTTGGGTAGATTTGGGTGGTTTGTGTTAGATTTGAGTGAAGTGTGGTAGATTGGTTAAGTGGAATGGAGAGCAGTAGATTGGGGTGGAGAAGAGTGGGGTAGAATGGGTGGATTGGAGAGGGTAGATTAAAGTGGGGTATATTTGGGTAGAGTGGAGTGGGGTAGATTGGAGTGGAGTAGGGTAGATTGGAGTGGAGTAGGGTGTTTTGGAGTTGGATTGATTGGAGTTGAGTCGAGAGTTGAGTGGGTAGGTTAGAGTGGAGTGGGGTAGATCGGGTAGATTAGAATGGAGTGGGATAGACTGAAGAGGGGTGATTGGAGTGGGTTAGTTTGGAGTGGGGTAGATTGGATTGGAGTAGGGTAGATTGGATTGGGGTAGAGTGGGGTAGATTGCAGGGGGTGGAGTGGGGTAGATAGGATGGAGTAAATTGCAGTGGAGTAGATGGGGATGATTGGAGCAGGGTGGATTGGGGTGAAGTGGAATGGGGTAGAGTGGGGTGGGTTAGATTGGGATGGAGTGGGTTAGATTGGAGTGGGGTGGAATGTGGTAGATTGGAATGGGGTAGATTTGAGTGGGTTAGATTGGAGGGAAGTGGGGTGGGTAGATTTAGGTGGAGCGTGGTAGAGTGGAGTGGGATAGATTAGAGTGGGGTGGGGTAGATATGGGTGGATTAGAGTGTTGTAGATTGTAGTGGAGTGGGTAGATTGAAGTGGGGTATATTAGTGTGGAGAGGTGTTGGATAGATTGCTGTGAAGTTTGGAGTGGAGTGGGGTAAACTGAAATGGAGTGGGGTAAACTTGACTGGGGTAGATTGGAGTGGAGTCAGGTAGAGTGAAGTAGATTGGTTTGGGTTAGATTGGTGTGGGGTGGATTGGGGTAGATTGGAGGGGAGTGAAATGGGGTAGACTGGGGTAGATTGGTACAGAGTGGGGTAGATTTGAGTGGAGTGCAGTAGATTGGAGTGGGATGGGGTTGATGGGTTAGATTAAGTGGAGTGGGTTAGATTGGAGTGGAGTAGGGTAGTTTGTACTGGGGTAGATTGGAGTAGAGTGGAATGGGGTAGATTGGAGTAGAGTGGAATGGGGTAGATTGGAGTAGAGTGGAATGGGGTAGATTGTAGTGGAGTGGATAGATTGGATCATAGTGGAGTGGATTGGAGCAGATAGAAGTGGGGTGGGGATGACTGGGGTGGGGTAGAATGTAGAGGAGTGGGGTAGATTGTAACTAAGTGGGGTGGGGTAGATTGGAGTGAGGTAAAGTGGAGTGGGGTAAGTGGAGTGGTGGTTTTGTGTTGTGGAGTGGCAGTTTTGTGTCGTGGAGTGAGTGGTGTAGGTTGGAGTGGTGTGGTGTGGTGTGGAGTTGAGTGGCATGGCGTGTCTTAAAGTGGAAGGGGTGTAGAATGGAATGGCATGGCATAGAGTGGAAGGGCATAGAGTGAATTGAAGTGGGTGTAGAGTGGAGTATGCATGGTGTGGTAGCTCACTGCCATTACAGACAACACATTTTCAATTGCTATGACCATTACATTTACACCGAAATACCGAGCATATGCCATCACCAAGTGTATTGATGTGTTTTGACCGTATTCAAATATTTATTTCCACCACACTTCAGAATTACAAACAAAATGTGCTTCATTTGTACTAATTCTGATATATTCTGAAACATCAGTACAGTTCTTTTTTTTGTGTGTTAGAAAAAAACAATCTACACCCTCTCCTCTTACCTGGATAATGGGCAGGATTGTCACATAAATTCTCTCACATTGAAGACTGAGAAAGAAAAGTAAACAGCAAGCTCCTTGGAAGAGAGACCTTAACATTTGACCTCCGTCTTTGAATGCACAGTAAATGTGACTAGATAAGAAAAGATTTAAAGGCCTGTTTACAGAAAGACAGTTTTGGAAGAATACAGTAAACAAAGTTTGGGCAACAGGAGGGAGGAACTCAAACTGGACAGCCTAAAGCAAATAAAGCCAGCAAATAGAAAGCCAGACAATGTGAGTTACAACCCACAAAGCCAATGGTAGGCAACAGGTGGAATGCATTCCTAGGTCAGCTTTCTGAATGCCCCCAAGATGTCTTCAGCAAACCAGATTTAGGCCGCCTAAAACCCTCCCTGTCAAGCAGAAACTACCAGAGTTTTAGTAATGCGCCGCAGGGCGCTCTAATGGGGCCAGGAGGCGCTATGTTGGTCCAATATAAAACAATGCCAGAAATAAATGTAGCAAGCATCTGGGTGAGTAGCAGAGACTCTCGGTTATTTCCCAAACTTCCCTGTAAATAAACACTTTTTAGTTGTTTTAATGGAATGTTTTCATATATAGTTGTGTATTGTAAATGCTGTCCTAGCTCTGATCAGCCACACCTCCACACTAACGTGGTGGCGAAGAAATAAAATCAGTTGGCGGCACCGCACTGCAGGTGGTGAGAGCACCAAACGGCACAGCGTGCCACAGCACTAATTGTGCTTGGCTGTAAGTGTTTGGGGATCATCTCTGGTGAACAATAGAGCTCTTACGGTTGCGTCTGAGGGTCGGCTGTCGGGGTGTACGCACTACCCTCGTTGCAGTTATCACAGGGAATACCTCGGCGGCGATGTCATGCCTGGACGCTGAAGCAGAGCCTTGGGTCTAGTTGTCAGAAAGTGGTGGGGCGGAGACTGAGGGGGGAGCACGGGTGGAGCTCGTATGAGAGTGGAGCAACATCCCAATACCGGGTCCTTAGGAGCGTGGTGGAGATCAGGGGAACAGTTCGGGGTCAGTGATGGGCCCTAAGCTGCGTCACCTGGAGATGGTGAAGATCAAGGGAGAGGGGAGCGGGCAGGAGCGCTAGGCCAGGTCATCCACTGGCGTAGCAAGGGTGCCCTGGTCTCTCATGCAAGAAAGGGAAATGGGCAAGGGCCTCTGGTCGCTGGGTGGGTGAAAACTACAGTAGCAACGATTCCCTTGGCCCCAGTCCCACTGCACCTGCCGCACCCATGACAGGTTAGCCCCTGGGGTCACTGCGGGATCACGCTCGCTGGGGGGCAGGAGCACACCTGCCAACTTACAACAAGTTTCACCGTGTGATTTGGCAGGTCTCCAGGAGCACTACGTCACCTTACCTTGGGGAAGGAGCCCTCGGCTGGTTCATCAGGGTTGGGTGGGGCTTTGGGGCAGGAGCCACTGGGCTCGTCATCACGGGATGCGGCTCGAGGAGGGTGTGGGGCAGCAGCACTAGGCCGCGTGGCCATTAAGGGATGGGCCTTAGGCTGGGTCTTCAGTGGACGGGACAGGCTTTAAGTGGGGCTGGTCCTTCTTGGTCTTAGACCCGTAGCGATTAAAAACCGACATTGAAATGAGCCCCATCCTGCCTCACATTGATGCCTTACTTCAGCAACAAGAGCCGTCCTATCCTCGGTGACCTGTGAACATAGCGCCAAGAGCTGTGGTCACAGGGATTCACGCCCACAAGAGCGCTATGCAGAAGAGTGTACTGGGCAAAGAAGGCGCTGGTCACTGTCCAGGGCACATGAGAGTGGGCATCGTGGGGTGGAAGTTTGTAAAGAATCCCTGGAGACCCGTGGGTGCCGTGCGGAGAGGGTGCAGGCCACTCGCCGTGGCGCTATGCAGCGGCGCTAGCAACATGAAAGGGAGCGGGGGCTCGATATATTGCGCCCTATGTGGAAAGGCGCTGGGCATCAGGGGGCTGTATATGGAGGGTGGTTGGCGTGTAAGGTCTTACTTAGTGGTCTGGGCACACAGGGGTAGCACACACAGGGACTACAGGGCTTCAGGCGCTATATAAAGAGGGCGCTGGACACTCACAAGATGCCACGTGGTGCGAGTGCTGAGGCATACCATGGGGGTTACATGTAAACAGTGTACTGGGCGCACATACCAAGAGAGGGAACTATTACCTGTGAAAAGAGGTGGGTGTTTTGTGGGAGGTTGCTGAAAGTACCCGTTTGCAGAGGCGGTGCTGGGGACACCGAGCACTATTGAGGGCAACATACAGGCCGGTTTTGGCCACCTGGGAAGTTGTCACTTAATGAGGAAGGGTCCTAGCCAAACCAATGGGGTGCCCAGTAAGGTAGCACAGATTGGTAAATAGAGGCCATGCGGGTCCCACCTGGTGCTACGCATAAAGGGTACCAGGCACACTGGCAGCGATGTGCACACACGGTGCCAGGAGCAGTGCTGCTGTGCACAAGCGGTGCTTGGCATAAGTGTGTAGCTCTGTGTAAGTCGCAGTGAGCATGCATACTAGGAGCTGGAGAATGCACTGGCAGCAGAGGCTGAGTCAGTGCATAGAAGGCGCCGGGCACACGAGGTGTACTGAAGAGAGAGAGGGGGCTTGGTATCGGTAGACACAAGGGAACACTAGTGCTTGGCATTAGTAGGCACAGGGGAATACTATCTAGAGACGGCGCTTGGCATCGGTAGGCACAAGGCACCACTAAAAACAGCGCTTGATGTAGGGGGCACACGAGAATGCTATATAGAGGTTGGCATCGGTGGGCACAAGGGAACTCTATCTAAACACACAGTTTGGCATCGGTGGGTACAAGGGAACACAATCTAGAGACAGCGCTTGGCATCGGTGGGCACAAGAGTATACTATCTAGCGCTTGGCATCGGTAGGCACAAGAGTATACTATCTAGTGCTTGGCATCGGTGGGCACAAGGGGATACTATATAGTGCTTGGCATCGGTAGGACCAAGGGAATGCCATCTAGTACTTGGCATCGGTAGGCACAAGAGTATACTATCTAGAGACAGCGCTTGGCATCGGCAGGCACAAGAGGATACTATCTAGTGCTTGGCATCGGTGGGCACAAGGGAATACTATCTAGCGCTTGGCATCGGTAGGCACAAGAGGATACTATCTAGAGACAGCGCTTGGCATCGGCAGGCACAAGAGGATACTATCTAGTGCTTGGCATCGGTGGGCACAAGCAGGGCACGAGTTGGGGGTCCACGCGGGTGGACGGCGTCCCCCACTTATTTCACAGGGGGACGCCGTCCACCCTGCCAAGAAGTTGGGCCCCACTGATAAAGATGCTGAACTCGTCCCGGTGTAATTTCCAAACACCGGGACACATTCAGCAGCGCCTGCACGTTGTTATCTGCTTTCGATCACAACAACGTGCAGGCGGGGACGGGCTCTCGTATTTCTAACTCCTGCTGGTTCTTAACAAAGGCCGAATCTGGAGGGGTGATCAGGCCTCCTTTGTTCGAGTCTCCTGGCTGGGAGCAGTCAGGAGCCTCACACCTGATGCAAATGCAGCAGAGGAGAAACAAAGGCTCACACCTTGTTAGCACTTCACACATACTGAAGAGAGGCAGCTTTTTACTTTGTGTAGGAGATATGCATGCCTGTAAGAACGTCAGATGTGTTGGTCTTTCCCAGTATTTGCACAAAATAAATAGCATTTATATAGGGCTTACTACCCCTGAGGAGGCATTGTAATAATTTAAATATCACTATTTTTTCTTTTAAAGCACTATGGCTAGAAGAAGCTTTACGCTGACAAAAGGCAACATTGTTTTATGTGTATATGTGTAGCGTACAAAAGTGTGAATCTGCTGCCTAATTCAGGAGAAGTATACTCGAAATGTGCTCCAATGTACTCATGATACACCTGCTAAATATGTATGTGAGGGCTTAAGATCTGATCTCACTTTTTGTGATGCCACTTCCTGTGATGTCACGCGCCGTGATGTCACGCGGCGTGATGTCACTTGCTTACTGATTAACTAGGTTAGTCCCCCCACTTCTTTTTTTAGGACTTGTGCCCTGGGCACAAGGGAATACTATCTAGTACTTGGCATCGGTAGGCACAAGAGTATACTATCTAGCGCTTGGCATCGGTAGGCACAAGAGTATACTATCTAGAGACAGCGCTTGGCATCGGTAGGCACAAGAAGACACTATCTAGCGCTTGGCATCGGTAGGCACAAGAGTATACTATCTAGTACTTGGCATCGGTAGGCACAAGAGTATACTATCTAGCGCTTGGCATCGGTAGGCACAAGAGTATACTATCTAGAGACAGCGCTTGGCATCGGTAGGCACAAGAGGATACTATCTAGTGCTTGGCATTGGTGGGCACAAGGGAATACTATCTAGCGCTTGGCATCGGTAGGCACTTACCCTGTGTTGACCTCCTGGCTCCGGTGGACGCCCGCCCCTGCTGCTGCTTCTTCTCTCGGGCTGGAATGTGTGAAGTAACAACTCCTTCAGATGTCTGTTGGACTCGGATTTCCCCCTCACTGCTCCCCTCCCCGCATTTTATCTAGAGATTGCCCCTCCCCCTGGACCACCTTCCCTTCTTTGCCACCGCCCCTTCCCTCGGCTCAGCACATCTCCGCTCGAGGCCCTCACCCTCTGTCGAGTCCTCCTGGCACGGGTCAGCCCAGACCCAGCCCTGTGAGGGCACCGCCTGTCATGGCTCCGTACCACCACCTCTACCCGGACCTTCAAAACTGGCCTCAAATCTCTTCTCCTCCAAAGACACTTCCAGAACTAAAATGTGTTTTTGTGTGACTGCCATCTATTGTTTTATTCTACTTTTTCTTCTTTCTCGTTTGTTTCTGTAACATGTAAATATGTAAAATTCTCCTCATGTAACGTTCTTGGTTCTATTGTGAAGCGCTCACACACCTTTGGGTAAAGTCCGCGCTATATAAAAATGCATTAAAGAAATAAATAAATGGCGCTTTCAGTAGCGCCCTGGTACAGACCTCACCTCAGCCTTTATCCATCTATATATCTTTGCTCCTTCATTTGCCAAAGAAGGTTTATATTTGCCTTGCAGAAGTTACAGGGAAGCGGGTGGGTGGGTGGCTGTTGTTGACCAGGATTCCTTGCTCAAGTAATGCATTCTGGGATTTGTAGTGCACCATTTATTATCGTTTCATATGCAGATATGAGCTCAAAGAAAATGATGTCTGTTGATGTCACCTGGGGCCACTTGACACCCATTCTGTTGCGGTTTTCATTGTAGTTCTGGTTTGCATTATGCCAGTCTGTCTCTGTTTCCAGAGTGTCCTCGCTCGACCTGTATTTAGTAGGTGGGTGGTTGGTAGTTCAGGTCACTGTTGTATAAGGCTGCATGTTACGGTTGTATTGCTGCATGTGCTGCAGCCCAAGTTATGTTTGTTTGGGTAGCTTGCTCTGTAACTTTTCTTGCATTGCAAATGCTTTTGTTGTACATGCAGGTGTGAGCTGGAAGGTTGCAGTTCTGTGGGGCAAGTGTTCTGTTTGAGGAAAGTGTGCAGTGCTGCTTGCCCTACATGCACTGTGTGTGCGAAGGAAGCGTGCAGTGCTGCTGGCCTTGCCTGCACTGTGTGCGCAAGGGGAGCGTGCAGTGTTGCTGGCTTTACCGGTACTGGTTATGCGAGGGAAGCATGCAGTGCTAGTGACCTTGCCTGTACTCTGTGTGCGAGGGAAGTGTGCAGTGCTGCTGGCCTTACCTGCACTGTGTGTGGCCTTATCTGCACTCTGTGTGCGAGGGAAGCGTGCAGTGCTGCTGGCCTTGCCTGCACTGTGTGTGGCCTTATCTGCACTCTGTGTGCGAGGGAAGCGTGCAGTGCTGCTGGCCTTGCCTGCACTGTGTGTGCGAGGGGAGCGTGCAGTGCTGCTGGCCTTACCTGCACTGTGTGTGGCCTTATCTGCACTCTGTGTGTGAGGGAAGCGTGCAGTGCTGCTGGCCGTGCCTGCACTGTGTGCGCGCGAAGGATGTGTGCAGTGCTGCTGGCCTTACCTGCACTGTGTGTGGCCTTATCTGCACTCTGTGTGCGAGGGAAGCGTGCAGTGCTGCTGGCCTAGCCTGCACTGTGTGTGGCCTTATCTGCACTCTGTGTGCGAGGGAAGCGTGCAGTGCTAGTGACCTTGCCTGTACTCTGTGTGCGACGGAAGTGTGCAGTGCAGTGCTGCTGGCCTTACCTGCACTCTGTGTGCGAGGGAAGCATGCAGTGCTGCTGGCCTTACCTGCACTGTGTGTGGCCTTATCTGCACTCTGTGTGAGAGGGAAGCGTGCAGTGCTGCTGGCCTTGCCTGCACTGTGTTTGGCCTTATCTGCAATCTGTGTGCGAGGGAAGAGTGCAGTGCTGCTGGCCTTGCCTGCACTGTGTTCGCGAGTGGTGCGTGCAGTGCTGCTGGCCTTACCTGCACTGTGTGTGGCCTTATCTGGACTCTGTGTGAGAGGGAAGCGTGCAGTGCTGCTGGCCTTGCCTGCACTGTGTGTGGCCTTATCTGCACTCTGTGTGCGAGGGAAGCGTGCAGTGCTGCTGGCCTTACCTGCACTGTGTGTGGCCTTATCTGCACTCTGTGTGCGAGGTAAGCATGCAGTGCTGCTGGCCTTGCCTGCACTGTGTGTGGCCTTATCTGCACTCTGTGTGCGAGGGAAGCGTGCAGTGTTGCTGGCCTTGCCTGCACTGTGTGCCAGCGAAGGATGTGTGCAGTGCTGCTGGCCTTACCTGCACTGTGTGTGGCCTTATCTGCACTCTGTGTGCGAGGGAAGTGTGCAGTGCTGCTGGCCTTACCTGCACTGTGTGTGGACTTATCTGCACTCTGTGTGCGAGGGAAGCATGCAGTGCTGCTGGCCTTGCCTGCACTGTGTGCGCGCGAAGGAAGTGTGCAGTGCTGCTGGCCTTACCTGCACTGTGTGTGGCCTTATCTGCACTCAGTGTGCGAGGGAAGCGTGCACTGCTGCTGGCCTAGCCTGCACTGTGTGTCGCCTTATCTGCACTCAGTGTGCGAGGGAAGCGTGCACTGCTGCTGGCCTTGCCTGCACTGTGTGTGGCCTTATCTGCACTCTGTGTGCGAGGGAAGCGTGCAGTGCTGCTGGCCTTGCCTGCACCGTGTGTGGCCTTATCTACACTGTGTGTGCGAGGGAAGCGTGCAGCACTTCTGGCCTTGCCTGCACTGTGTGTGGCCTTATCTGCACTCTGTGTGCGAGGGAAGCGTGCAGTGCTGCTGGCCTAGCCTGCACTGTGTGTGGCCTTATCTGCACTCTGTGTGTGAGGGAAGCTTGCAGTGCTGCTGGCCTTGCCTGTACTCTGTATGCGAGGGAAGTGTGCAGTGCAGTGCTGCTGGCCTTACCTGCAATGTGTACGGCCTTATCAGCACTGTGTGTGCGAGGGAAGCGTGCAGTGCTGCTGGCCTTACCTGCACTGTGTGTGGCCTTATCAGCACTCTGTGTGCGAGGGAAGCGTGCAGTGCTGCTGGCCTTGCCTGCACCGTGTGTGGCCTTACCTACACTGTGTGTGCGAGGGAAGCGTGCAGCGCTTCTGGCCTTGCCTGCACTGTGTGTGGCCTTATCTGCACTCTGTGTGCGAGGGAAGCGTGCAGTGCTGCTGGCCTAGCCTGCACTGTGTGTGGCCTTATCTGCACTCTGTGTGCGAGGGAAGCGTGCAGTGCTGCTGGCCTTATATGCACTCTGTGTGCGAGGAAAGCGTGCAGTGCTGCTGACCTTGCCTGCACTGTGTGCACGAGGGAAGCGTGCAGTGCTGCTGGGCTTACCTGCACTGTGTGTGGCCTTATCTGCACTCTGTGTGCGAGGGAAGCGTGCAGTGCTGCTGGCCTTGCCTGCACTGTGTGTCTGCGAGGAAAGCATGCAGTGCTGCTGGCCTTACCTGCACTGTGTGTGCGCGAGGGAAACATGCAGTGCTGCTGGCCTTCCCTGCACTGTGTGTGGCCTTATCTGCACTCTGTGTGCAAGGGAAGCATGCAGTGCTGCTGGCCTTACCTGCACTGTGTGTGGCCTTATCTGCACTCTGTGTGCGAGGTAAGCGTGCAGTCCTGCTGGCCTTGCCTGCACTGTGTGTGGCCTTATCTGCACTCTGTGTGCGAGGGAAGCGTGCAGTGCTGCTGGCTCAGCCTGCACTGTGTGTGGCCTTATCTGCACTCTGTGTGCGAGGGAAGCGTGCAGTGCTGCTGGCCTTATATGCACTCTGTGTGCGAGGAAAGCGTGCAGTGCTGCTGACCTTGCCTGCACTGTGTGTGCACGAGGGAAGCGTGCAGTGCTGCTGGGCTTACCTGCACTGTGTGTGGCCTTATCTGCACTCTGTGTGCGAGGGAAGCGTGTCGTGCTGCTGGCCTTGCCTGCACTGTGTGTGGCCTTATCTGCACTCTGTGTGCGAGGAAAGCGTGCAGTGCTGCTGGCCTTGCCTGCACTGTGTGTCTGCGAGGAAAGCGTGCAGTGCTGCTGGCCTTACCTGCACTGTGTGTGGCCTTATCTGCACTCTGTGTGCGAGGGAAGCGTGCAGTGCTGCTGGCCTTGCCTGCACTGTGTGTGGCCTTATCTGCACTCTGTGTGGGCGAGGGAAGCGTGCAGTGCTGCTGGCCTTACCTGCACTTTGTGTGCGCGAGGGAAACATGCAGTGCTGCTGGTCTTGCCTGCACTGTGTGTGGCCTTATCTGCACTGTGTGTGCGAGGGAAGCGTGCAGTGCTGTTGGCCTTACCTGCACTGTGTGTGGCCTTATCTGCACTCTGTGTGCGAGGTATGCGTGCAGTGCTGCTGGCCTTGCCTGCACTGTGTGTGGCCTTATTTGCACTCTGTGTGCGAGGAAGCGTGCAGTGCTGCTGGCCTAGCCTGCACTATGTGTGGCCTTATCTGCACTCTGTGTGCGAGGGAAGCGTGCAGTGCTGCTGGCATTGCCTGCACTGTGTGTGGCCTTATCTGCACTCTATGTGCGAGGGAAGCGTGCAGTGCTGCTGGCCTTGCCTGCACTGTGTGTGGACTTATCTGCACTCTGTGTGAGGGAAGCGTGCAATGCTGCTGGCCTTGCCTGCACTGTGTGTGGCCTTATCGGCACTCTGTGTGAGGGAAGCGTGCAGTGCTGCTGGCCTTGCCTGCACTGTGTGTGGCCTTATCTGCACTCTGTGTGCGAGGGAAGCGTGCAGTGCTGCTGGCCTTATCTGCACTCTGTGTGCGAGGGAAGCGTGCAGTGCTGCTGGCATTGCCCGCACTGTGTGTGGCCTTATCTGCACTCTGTGTGCGAGGGAAGCGTGCAGTGCTACTGGCCTTGCCTGCACTGTGTGTGGCCTTATCTGCACTCTGTGTGCGAGGGAAGCGTGCAGTGCTGCTGGCCTTGCCAGTACTGGTTATGCGAGGGAAGCGTGCAGTGCTGCTGGCCTTGCCTTCACTGTGTGTGCGAGGGAAGCGTGCAAGTGTGTGTAAGGAGCTTGCATGGCTGCGCTCATGCTTTACCTCTGCCACGTATGAGTGGAACAACGCCTGGACTGTTGCTGCTCCACCTGTTATAAATGTCTTTCTTGTAACATAAATTCTCTTTCCAAGAAAAGGAATAACTACATTTGCTGATCTTTCTACCCAACACATAAAACAAACTGCACTTGTGAATGATAATTTGGAAAATACACAAAGCAGACTTCCATTACCTCCTACAATGGTGCCATGGTGTACACATAGTTCCTGCTTTCACTACTTTATTTCAGGTTGGTGGTATGTTGTCACAAGGTGGCCAGCCCCTTTATCTCAGCCTCCTTCCCCATTTGTTTAGATTTAAGGCTCTTCTGAAGGTCTGTGCTTTTTTAGATCAAGCCCACCAGATAGCACAAGCTGTCTGATTGCAAATAAGGTATTGTGGGCTTAGCAAGAAGTTAGAGGGTCTTACAGAGCACCCATTGCTTACCATGGGTTACATTTATTGTCACTGTCAGTTGCTTGCTTTTTGTTAGATGGCTTTCTTTGACCCAATTCGTCCATCTTGAATTTGGACCCCCCCCCCCGTTTCTTCTTGCACAGGTAGAAAGACAAATAGAAAGAGGAAAATTCAGCTAAGAGCTGTTTTCGTACAAGAAGTGTCACTTCCTGCACAAAATGAACCATGCTTGTAACGCAGGCACCCTTGCACCATGGCACAAGGGTACCTACTTTTCTTTTTTTTTTTATGCAGATTTCTATAGCGGGAACTCGACCCGAAGGTATTGGAGCGCTTTACATGAGCACCGGTTACATTACACAAGGACACATTCAGGCACAGTGATCACAGGATGTGGACGCGACCCCGAGGATCGAACCTTGTTTTCCAGCACCAAAGTCGGCAATCTAGCCGACGGACCACATCCTCTCCCCCACTTTCATCGATATGGCACATTCCTCCCCTCTCCCTGTCACGCAGTGAAGCAAGGTGTCTTGCTGCATTGCGTGGAAAAACATAAATCTAGGCCTGAGTGTGCTGCAGAATACAGACCACTTACAAAGAGGAAACAACCAGGACAAATAAAGATCCTTCTCTTAGTTGCGTCCAGGCGTAAAAGTCTGATGCATTCCCAGGGCTAGTAGTGTCGGTGAATCTAGGAATGCTTCAGAATACGTGGGTGGATGCGTGGGAACACCCACACTCCACCCATGTAACACGGTCACAGCACAGTGTAATGCAAGGCAGCGACATGCCCTATACCAGCATTACCAAGGCAGGGTCCCTCTCCATGGCATGGGAAATCTCATACTAGGTTTGTGGGTCTGCCTGGGTCGACTTGCGTGGCGCAAGGACGACGTACAACCTTAATAAGTCTGGGCTTAGTGTCTGTCAGTCACTGCCTTAGTTTGCTGCTCATCTTTTTATTCACTCTCTGGTGTGCATTAATGGGTAATTTATATATTTATAGTGTTCTGGTGTGTGGTGCTTGCATCAGGAATTGCCTTTCGTTACAGGTATAAGTTGTACTTCCAGGTTTCGGCGTCAGTCGTCTGTCTCTGTCCTTTGTTGTTTTGATCGCATCCCTGGTTTGTCCGGTGGTTGATGGTTTGTTCGTGATGGGTTTGTTTTTTGGCTCTAGTGAAAGGCGCCCCTCGGCTGCTTTGTAGTGCTAAGAAGTGTGCGTTTCCTCAGTTTACACCAGGCTCCCCGCGGAGCGTCTGCCTCTTGCTATGGTGTTGTTTTTGTCCTCGGACTGCTCCCCGCCCCTTCTCACCTCTCTGAGAGCCAGTTCCCCTTTGACCCTCTACCTGCCGCCCACCCCCTCCCCGGCCCCTTTGTACGGTTCACACCCTGGTGCTTTCACACTCAACATCACCTCCAGCTCGCATTTTCAGAGAGGGCCCCGGGGCTCCCTATCACCGCCCTGAGATCAGGAGGAGGAAGAGAGAGAGGAGACAGAGGAAGACTTGGTGGGGACGGGGAGACGGATACGGTGGGGAATGGGAGTGAAGGATGGGGGGGGGGAGAGAAGTAAGAGAGAGAACCAGTGGGGAAAGAGACCGAGAAGTAGAGAGGAATGAAGAAGAGAGAGCACGTGGGAGGGAGGGAATGGGGGACAGAGAGGAAGAAAGAGAGAGTTGTTGACAGCACGGAGGCGATAGGACCACAAAGGGAACGAAGACACTGCGAGGGGAGAGGGCAGGGAGGACGGCTGTAGGGGTGGAGGAGAGATGGATAGAGTGCCAGACGCTGGGGAGTGCAGCAAAAAGCAACGGCGAAAGTGCCAGTAAAAGAGAGAGAGAGAGACAGGAAAAGAGAGAGATTAAAGAGAGAGAGAGCCAGGGAAAGAGAGAGAGGGAGAGAGAGAGACAGGAAAAGAGAGAGGGAGGGAGGGAGAGAGAGACAGGAAAAGAGAGAGAGAGAGACAGGAAAAGAGAGAGACAGCGAGGGAGATAGAGAGAGAAGTAAGAGAGAACCAGTGGGCAAAGAGAGACCGAGAAGTAGGGAGAGAGGAAGGAAGAAGAGAGAGAGGGGGGGGGGGGTAGTTTTTGGTAGCACCGAGGCGATAGGCCCACAAAGGGAACGAAGACACTGCGAGGGGAGAGGGCAGGAGGAGAGATGGATAGAGTGCCAGGCGCTGAGTACAGCAAAGAGCAACGGAGAGAGAGCCAGGAAGAGAGAGAGGGAGGGAGAGAGAGCGGGAGGGAGATAGAGAGACAGGAAGAAAGAGAGGGAGGGAGAGAGAGCGGGAGGGAGAGAGAGAGAGAGGTAGAGAGGGAGGAAGAGAGAGCGGGAGGGACAGAGAGAGGGAGGGAGATAGAGAGAGAGAGAGACAGGAAGAGAGAGAGAGCGCGCCAGGAAGGGAGTGAGAGAGTGATTGAGAGAGAGAGGTGTGGGTTAGTGTCTGACTCCCGAACCGTGGAACCTGCGTGCTGCCCCCAGTTTTGACACGTGGAAAAACAATCGTCTAATTAAGGAGAACTTCTTTATTTCCCGGTACCTTAGACCGTATTCATATCTAGAGTAAATGTTCCCAGCCCCGCATATCTGTTTTGCGTACCGCATCTTGCCACCCACCTCTCGCAGTTTCCCGGTTACTGGGATTAGTGCCAAAATACCTTGGTGACAGGTTTATGTAATCTGACCTCTGCGTGACCTCGCGAAGCGTGCTGGTCCGCGTGCATCCAGCTCCCTGCTCCCATGACCTCAAGAACACTTGTGTGCTTTCAGCGGAACATAAAAAGCGAGCACACTGCGTGGAGGGGACAGAAGGGAGAGAGCACCATGGAGGGGCGAGGGAGCACCAAGCAGGAGGGGACAGAGGGGCACCATGGAGGGAAGAGAAGGGAGAGCACCATGGAGGGCAGAGAAGAGAGAGCCCCGTGGAGGGCAGAGATGGGAGAGAGAGAACCATGGAGGGCAGAGAAGGGGGCGTGAGCACCATGGAGGGCAGAGAAGGGAGAGAGAGCACCATGGAGGGCAGAGAAGGAGGAGTGAGCACCATGGAGGGCAGAGAAGGGAGAGAGAGCACCATGGAGGGAAGAGAGAGAGAGAGAGCACCATGGAGGGAAGAGAAGGGAGAGCACCATGGAGGGGAGAGAGAGAACCATGGAGGGCAGAGAAGGAGGAGTGAGCACCATGGAGGGGAGAAAAGGGAGAGAGGGCACCCTGGAGGGCAGAGAAGGGAGAAAGAGCACCATGGAGGGCAGAGAAGGGAGAAAGAGCACCATGCGCCCTGCATGGAAGGCAGAGCTGTGGTGTAACAAAACTTAAGGGGGCTCTCTGCAAAGTTCATAGAGGGGGCCCCCCATGCTCCGGACCCAGTCAGGAGGCTTTAAGGACAGGAACCCCACCGCCCGTGCACAGTGCGGGAGGGGGCATGGTGGAGGTAGCTCCCCCCCGCACCACGGGGGCTATTGTTACGCCACCACTGGCTACACACCAAGGATTTAAGTGGTTTGTGGGAAAGGTGATGGTGTGACCACGTATTATATGGAGTAATGTACTTCCTGGGGTACCATAATACGGATGCTGGAAGTCACTCCGGAGTTCCATAACCTTATAAATGAACTTGGCCTTCAGCCATGTTCCTCTATATGGTCTCGGAACTCCTCAGTGAGTTGCAATATCCTTAAAAGGTACGGCAGGGGGTACTTTATCCCATAAAGTACCCCCACCAGTTTAACTGTGGCCTAATGTGTTGGCCCCCTACAATTCGCTTCTAAGGATGCTACATATAGTTCCACTAGTGGTATTCTAGACAATGCATACACTAAAAAACACACAGAGAAAATAGTGCAGATGTATGTGAAAGTCCACGCAGGCATGGGTCATTGCTGATTTGAGTAACACATTTAAAATACTTGTAATTGAATTACCTTTTCAATTTACCTGCATGGATTGAAATATATTATGTCCCCACACAACACCTCCCCTTAAATAATCCATATCTATAAAGCACAAACATATCACCCCTTGAGGCTTTCAAGGCGCTGGGGGCTGTCAGGGAGATGAAATGAGCTATTGCCCAGTTATATGATGCTGATCTGAGCTGCCGCCGCTCTGGGGATCAAACCGTGAGCCCCACGCTCCAGAGTCAGCTGCTCTGGCCGCTGCGCCACACCTCTCTCGCCTTGGTTGATTGCATGTGCAGAGGACACCATGCCTGCATTTAACTATTTTATAAAATGCTATCCCTGTCCCCTTACAGGGCACATTTAACAAAACAAGATCGCTTTGCAAGGCACAACTGTGTTACTCAATGAGAAAAAAAGGCTGGTGTTGTAGGAGAGCCTTTTGGGGGAGGGGGTCCACTTCCTTAGCACTCACCTACCACAATCACTCCTTTGCACTCACCCCTTCACATCCTTCACCACTCATTCAACATTCTAGCTATATTTTGTCCCTCCACTGCCCCTAAGCAGAGTCCTGGTTATGTTTCTGGGGTTGCACACATCCTCTTCCTAGGGTTGCCACCTAACTGGTTTTATATGGGCATGAGCGGTATTTTAATTTCCCAGCCGATACAACAATTCGAAAAATCAGGTTGATGTTTTTTCCCCTTAATAGTTCATACTTTAAACAGGTGATGTAGGAAAAAAACACTTTAAGTGTGTTCTACACCTGCCCTGGTGACCCCTGATTGACAGTGACAAACACAGAAAGGCCATTTTCAAATGAATAATGATGATTTCTCATAAAGTCCTATTTCAGAATCATGTTGGGGTCTTTGCAGAATGTCAAAGTGTGAACACATGGCCATAAAATGTCTCTCGGAGAGGTACCACCAACCTTACCTCTGCTGCCCCAATAAGTTCGGTGGGGCCTCCCCTCATTCAGAGAAGCAGTGCCCTCTGGAAGACCCTTTCTATGAGGGATGGGGGTGGGAGGGAGGGAGTTTTATCTGCTCTTGCAAGGGGCCTGGCAGGCTCGGAGGGAAAACGAAACAAAAGTTATTATGTTTCTCTTCACCTCTGAGTCAGCCCCTGTCCGCTCAGAGCAGCTCAAAACAGGCTGCAAACTGCGTCTGTTTTACAAGAGACACACACCATGGACAGACAAGCTGAGGGGCCCCACTTCATATAAAGGAGAGCCCCCCCCTCACTGCGAGGGAGGCGGGGGTGTCCTTACGTCACTGGGGCAGAGAAGGGAGAGAGCACAGTGCATGGACGGCAGAGGTGGGAGAGAGCACCATGGAGGGAAGAGAAGGGATGAGAGCACCAGGGAGGGCAGAGAAGGGAGAGAGAGAACCATGGAGGGAAGAGAGGGGGGGAGAAAGCACCACGGAGGGAAGAGAAGGGATGAGAGCACCAGGGAGGGCAGAGAAGGGAGAGAGAGAACCATGGAGGGAAGAGAAGGGGGAGAAAGCACCACGGAGGGAAGAGAAGGGGGAGAAAGCACCACGGAGGGAAGAGAAGGGATGAGAGCACCAGGGAGGGCAGAGAAGGGAGAGAGAGAACCATGGAGGGAAGAGAAGGGGGAGAAAGCACCACGGAGGGAAGAGAAGGGAGAGAGAGCACCAAGGAGAGAGCACCAGGGAGGGCAGAGAAGGGAGAGAGAGAGCACCGGGGAGAGAGAGCACCATGGAGGGCAGAGAAGGGAGAGAGAGAGCACCAGGGAGAGAGAGCACCATGAAGGGAAGAGAAGGGAGAGAGAGCACCAGGGAGAGAGAGCACCATGGAGGGCAGAGAAGGGAGAGAGCACAATGGAGGGCAGAGAAGGGAGAGAGAGCACCAGGGAGAGAGAGCACCATGGAGGGCAGAGAAGGGAGAGAGCACCATGGAGGGCAGAGAAGGGAGAGAGCACCATGGAGGGAAGAGAAGGGAGGGAGAGCACCAGGGAGAGAGAGCACCATGGAGGGCAGAGAAGGGAGAGAGCACCATGGAGGGAAGAGAAGGGAAAGAGAGCACCAAGGAGGGCAGAGAAGAGAGAGCACCATGCACCCTGCATGGAGGGCAGAGAAGGGAGAGAGAGCACCAGGGAGAGAGAGCACCATGGAGGGCAGAGAAGGGAGAGAGAGCACCATGGAGGGCAGAGAAGGGAGAGAGAGCACCATGGAGGGCAGAGAAGGGAGAGAGAGCACCATGGAGGGGAGAGAGGGAGAGAGAGCACCATGGAGGGCAGATAAGGGAGAGAGAGCACCATGCAGAACAGAGAAGGGAGAGGTGAGATCACTATGGAGGGCAGAGAAGGGAGAGAGCACCATGGAGGGGAGAGAAGGGAGAGAGAGAGCACCAGGGAGAGAGAGCACATTGGAGGGCAGAGAAGGGAGAGAGCACCATGGAGGGAAGAGAAGGGAGGGAGAGCACCAGGGAGAGAGAGCACCATGGAGGGCAGAGAAGGGAGAGAGCACCATGGAGGGCAGAGAAGGGAGACAGAGCACCATGGAGGGAAGAGAAGGGAGAGAGCACCATGGAGGGGAGAGAGAGCACCATGGAGGGAAGAGAAGAGAGAGCACCATGCACCCTGCATGGAGGGCAGAGAAGGGAGAGAGAGCACCAGGGAGAGAGAGCACCAAGGAGGGCAGAGAAGAGAGAGCACCATGCACCCTGCATGGAGGGCAGAGAAGGGAGAGAGAGCACCAGGGAGAGAGAGCACCATGGAGGGCAGAGAAGGGAGAGAGAGCACCATGGAGGGCAGAGAAGGGAGAGAGAGCACCATGGAGGGCAGAGAAGGGAGAGAGAGCACCATGGAGGGGAGAGAGGGAGAGAGAGCACCATGGAGGGCAGATAAGGGAGAGAGAGCACCATGCAGAACAGAGAAGGGAGAGGTGAGATCACTATGGAGGGCAGAGAAGGGAGAGAGCACCATGGAGGGGAGAGAAGGGAGAGAGAGAGCACCAGGGAGAGAGAGCACATTGGAGGGCAGAGAAGGGAGAGAGCACCATGGAGGGAAGAGAAGGGAGGGAGAGCACCAGGGAGAGAGAGCACCATGGAGGGCAGAGAAGGGAGAGAGCACCATGGAGGGCAGAGAAGGGAGACAGAGCACCATGGAGGGAAGAGAAGGGAGAGAGCACCATGGAGGGGAGAGAGAGCACCATGGAGGGAAGAGAAGGGAGAGAGCACCATGCAGGGAAGAGAAGGGAGAGAGAGCACCATGGAGGTCAGAGAAGGTAGAGAGAGCACCATGGAGGGCAGGGAAGATAGAGAGAGCACCATGGAGGGGAGAGAAGGGAAAGAGAGCACCAAGGGGGGCAGAGAAGAGAGAGCACCATGCACCCTGCATGGAGGGCAGAGAAGGGAGAGAGAGCACCATGGAGAACAGAGAAGGGAGAGAGAGCACCATGGAGGGGAGAGAGAGCACCCTGGAGGGAAGAGAAGGGAGAGAGAGCACCCTAGAGGGCAGAGAAGGGAGAGAGAGCACCATGGAGGGCAGAGAAGGGAGAGAGAGCACCATGGAGGGCAGAGAAGGGAGAGAGCACCATGGAGGGAAGAGAAGGGAGAGAGCACCATGGAGGGAAGAGAAGGGAGAGAGAGCACCATGGAGGGCAGAGAAAGGAGAGAGAGCACCATGCAGAACAGAGAAGGGAGAGAGAGCACCATGGAGGGCAGAGAAAGGAGAGAGAGCACCATGCAGAACAGAGAAGGGAGAGAGAGCACCATGGAGGGCAGAGAAAGGAGAGAGAGCACCATGCAGAACAGAGAAGGGAGAGAGAGCACCATGGAGGGCAGAGAAAGGAGAGAGAGCACCATGCGAAACAGAGAAGGGAGAGAGAGCACCATGGAGGGCAGAGAAGGGAGCGAGATCATAATGCACGAATGGGACAGAAGGAGGGTAGAGCATCCTACCCTGAGGCCAGGCTAACGGAGTCCTCGCATCCCTGGGACTCAGTGACCCTCTTCTTGCTCCCCTGTCAACCATCAAGACCATCACACAGGGCCGGTGTCAGTGGGCTGGTGTCAGTGAGCTGGTGTCGGTGTGCTGATGTCAGAGAGCCGGTGTCAGTGGGCTGGTGTCAGTGAGCTGATGTCAGTGTGCCGGTGTCAGTGAGCCGGTGTCAGTGTGCTGGTGTCAGTGAGCTGATGTCAGTGTGCCGGTGTCAGTGAGCCGGTGTCAGTGAGCTGATGTCAGTGTGCCGGTGTCAGTAAGCCGGTGTCAGTGTGCCGGTGTCAGTGTGCCGGTGTCAATGAGCCGGTGTCAGTGTGCTGGTGTCAGTGAGTTGGTGTCAGTGAGCCGGTGTCCATGAGCGGGTGTCAGTGAGCCGGTGTCAGTGTGCTGGTGTCAGTGAGCTGATGTCAGTGAGCTGGTGTCAGTGTGCCGGTGTCAGTGAGCCGGTGTCAATGAGCCGGTGTCAATGAGCGGGTGTCGGTGTCCTGGTGTCGGTGTGCTGGTGTCAGTGAGCCAGTGTCAGTGAGCCTGTGCTGGTGTCAGTGAGCCGGTGTCAATGAGCCGGTGTCGGTGTGCTGGTGTCGGTGCGCTAGTGTCAGTGTGCTCGTGTCAGTGAGCCGGTGTCAGTGAACTGGTGTCAGTGTGCTGGTGTCAGGGTGCTGGTGTCAGTGAGCCGGTGTCAGTGTGCCGATGTCAGTGTGCCTGTGTCAGTGAGCTGTCGTCATTGTGCTGTGTCAATGAGCTGGTGTTAGTGTGCTGGTGTCAGTGTGTTGTCAGTGTGCTGGTTTCAGTGTGCTTTGTCAATGAGCTGGTGTCAGTGTGCTGGTGTCGGTGTGCTGTGTCATTGAGCTGGTGTCGGTGTGTTGTGTTATTGTACTGATGTCAGTGAGCTGATGTCAGTGTGCTGGTTTCAGTGAGTTGGTGTCAGTGCGCTGGTGTCAGTGCGCTGATGTCAGTGCGCTGGTGTCAGTGAGCGGTAGTTATTGTTACACAATTTAATGCTAATAAATTAACTAACATCAGAAGGCCAACTCAAGCCCAAAATCTTACGATTACTGCAGATGAGAGATAATATACCTCGCTGAGCCATCTGGTCGGTAAGGCAGTAAACTGGCCCTCATTACGAGTCGGCCGGTTTTAGGTGTGATATTTACTGCACCTGATGAATGACAATATTGTAGGATATGTTATTTATTAGATGTGATAAATAACACCTATTACAAGTTTTACCACTAAAATGTGCAATACAATGTGGTTTACTGTGCATATCACGATTTAATGGGTCACTCTTAGTGAAGGCCTTAGTGTGTTATGGGGTGAGAGCTTGACCTCGCGTTGGATAATTTTTCCGGTTGGGTGGTGAATATTCATTGTGCTTTGATGTTATCGTTCAAGTTTTACAGCACAAAGGAACACAGCAGTGGCGCCCCCAGTGTGTCATGGGTCCTAGACCATGCAAGGAAATGGGCTTCCTGGTTGTGGTTTGAACTGTGATATACAGCAATAATCAGGATTCAATGGCCCCCTGTTAGAAGCGGTGTTTTCTGGTTGGTTGTGATGATGACCCAGCCCGGCAGAATCTACCGCCCCGTCAAGGGCAGGTGATTACACTCGATGTATACCCTGTGCTCACCGTTGGGTAGCTCGGCCCTGAGCAGTCAGGCTTACCACAGAGGCAATGTGTAAAGCATTGGCACAGCACTAACTCACAATAAATATACTGAGCGTCACAAAGAGACTTCACACGTGATGTATGTAAATAAAGATTGTATTCAACACACGTATATAATCCTTTCAACATGAACATCATGTACTTTTGGGAGTAAATCACACCTGGAAATATTACTGGTAGTACTAGGCCCACTTGTGTTGTGATAATATCAAGAATATGCACATTGGGGACAATTCCTAATCTAGCCCCCACCCAGCACATAGCACCCTTATGCGGGGCAACACGCTATATACCCCAGGCTCACCCCAACAGTCCTTACAATTCAATCCCACACAGTTATAGGGGGCACTCTGGGTCGCAACGATATCAGAAACATGCACATTCAGGAAATTTAGCCACTTTTTGAGGCAACGCGGGCTGGGGCCACACGGGTAAAACCAGTGTCAAATGTAAGGTACTTTTGGTATAAAATCAACGTAAAAAACAACATTGCTGGCCAATGTTGTGAAACATCGGCGGTGCACATAGTGTCACTCCCATGCACACACACGCCGTCAATCCACACCGCTATGCGGTGTCACTGATACCTGCCTAGACCGTACGGAGCGTTCTTGCACTCATGCGCACTCAGCATCCTAATGCGGGGCTCTGATACTCAGCAGGTCAATTGATAACACTCTGCAGACCCTGCAGCCCAAACCTCCCTCCACCCTCCAGTTCACTCTAGCTGTCCTATAACTCCGGATGGAAGATCCCCAGGTCACACTTAGTCTGGTTCTTTAGAGCAGGTAGAGAAAGTAACAAGTTTAATTAAAAGGTAGACGTAAACAATGGGGGTTTGGCCTCCACTCAGGAAGTTCACCCACAGGTCTCAAAACACAAGGGAGTCACACAGTCTCTTGACCCGCTTCCGAACTGTCTCGGAAGCATTCCTCCAGCCCAGTCAATCTCTCATGCTACTACCTGGCGCCACAATGACTTCGGGAGGGGTCAGGTGAGGAGAGGCCAGTTGGTCCACCGAGGTGAAGGTCAGGAAGGGAGCATTGATGAATGGGGAATAATGCTGGGGGCTTCTCGGATACAGGAGACACCCCGTTAGGTACATGTTGATCAGGGTTGTACCCAGGTTGTCCGGGCACAAGGTCTGGTGCGCGTTGATATAGGTTGCACCTTATACTTAAGGTCACACACACAACGAAGAGTTGCAAATTCCGTACCTCTGAGGAAATGAGGCACAGTGACCAGTGCACGTTGCTATGGGCTGCACCAGGCAATTCCGGTCACACACAACGAAGAGTTGAAAATTCGGTACCTACCTGGAAATGAGGCACAACGTCCGGTGCACGTTAATTTGGGTTACACCAGACTTGTCCGGTCACACAGACAGGCGCAAGTTCAGCAGAGCCATATGAAGTAGAATGAGCCACTACTACGGGTACACCTCCACCTCCGAGGGTTGCACCCTGTGAATCAGACTCCGCACACAGTCAGCATGTAGTCGGTGAGACGCACAAGAGAGATGCGGCAGGAACGATGAAACGGGCCACTCGGGGTCCCACAACCGGTGAATCCGCTCACCACCAACAAGATTCAATCTCACTGTGACTCGCTCATACTCAATCAGTCTCACTCATTCACACACAGTCTCACTTTTTCTGACTCACTTAGTCTCACTGTGACTCTCATTCACAATCATCGTCAGTCATTCTCACACAGTCTCGGTCATTCTTACTGATTCGCTCAGCCATACTCATTCTGATTAATTCTGGCCCACTCATACTCACTCAGATTCACTCATTCACACTCATTCTGACTCAAACGCACCCAGACACAGTCATTCTCACTCAGTGTGACTCAGTCATCCTCACTCACTCTCACACAAGCTCACTCTGTCTCACTCTTTCTTTGACTCACTAAGACTCACTTAGACTTAACTCACTCAGTCTCACACACAGTAACATTCACTTACACTCACTGTCATTCTCCTTCACTCATTCATTCTCAGTTGTACTCACACTCTACTTATCACCCATTGCCCTCAGTTTGACTCACTCCTTAACTGACAATGTTACTTTTACTCACACTTACACACATAGGACACACAGACATGCTCACATATACACACACTCTCACACATACATACACAGTATTTAAAAGTATGTTTTACTTACCTTGCTGTCTGTGCAGATATTGTTTGGACCCCTGCTGCTTCTTTCAGATTTGGACACCTGAAATCTCCTGCGGTCCAGATTCGAGTTTTCAATCTCTGCTCATTCACCCCACCCTTTCTCAACTCTGTGATAAGTTAGGAAAGGGTGGGGTGACTGGCTGAATGACTTGTAGCCACAGGTACTGCAGGGCTTAAGCCTGCAACGCCCGTGGTTAACTTTATCTGTGACGACATCACAGATTGGGAGACACTGAGGCGTGCCAGGGCTCTGATGACTGGTGCAGGCACCTTCGTGCACCTGCCCCAGACATCAGACATTCTCTGTAGCAGAGCTGTTTTAGGGTGTTGCTGGATGTGCATAAAAGATTATTATTCACTCTTGGTATAACAAGGGGGGCGTACCCTGAAGCCCTAATAGAAAAACCGCCACTGCAGAAAAAAGGCATTAGAGTTATATGCACTCAGAATCTCCTCTAACCTTTCACTTCACATTCTATGTCAGTCCACGGAGGCTTCCTATTATGCTTCTCTTTCTTTACTGAAGTACATACAGCAGCCAATTAACTTTAAACAGCATAACCCGGAAGGACTGCCCCTCCTTAGTAAGCACCAATCACAATACCCCCCATAGGTATAAATGTCCTGACCTCCATTGTCCTTCCTCTTTCTTTGCTGCTGCAGCAGCGAGTTAAGTGCATTTTTCTTTCTTGTGTTCATTGTTGAGAGATCGTTGTATGATATTGGTAATTATAAGCAGGTACGCGCGTTGCGATCGTTAGTTGATAGCGCTATTGATATTGACGAGTGGCTGTTGTGGAGCGGGAGCGGGAAAGACGCGCTCTGCGTGCTCGAGGTGGCAGTCCCCTTTCTACTGCCACGGTTTCGCTGCATGCGTGAGCAGCCGGATCGGGTTTCCATTACCGATCGGCTCCTCACGCACACGCTGCATTCCTGCCTCGATCCTCAGTCCCTCTGAACGCCCGACGGGGCGAATAAGCGTTTAAAGGCTCTGCCTTAGGGGAGAATAAAGGGGTGGCTCCCTCCACTTTGAAAGTGAATTAAAAGTTAGGAAAAGGTTATTAAGTGAATTTGCAAAGGTTTCTGGATAGTGTTGCCGACAGGGCTTTGCCCCCACAACACAAGGCTGAGAGAAGGTTAGTGAGAGATATTGGTACTTTGACACCACTGGGTTCTCTCCCCCCGAACCTCCTCCACACCTCCAATAGCACGATGGCGTACTACGCCGAGGAGGTTCACCAATGGGCAGACTATAATGACTATGATGAATTTGAGGAGGTGCCCTACGAGCACCAAATGGAGGAGCAGTTAGTGGAAGCCCTGGATACCCATGTCTAAGGGTCAGTTAACAGGGCTTTGGTCAAGGCTCTGCAACCATTTACAAAACCCCTGAAAAGTTAAGGGAAACGTAAATTTAAGGCATCACTGGGAGAACTATCATTCCACTCAGCTGAAGTCCTATCCCAGGTGGCATCTAGCGTCATTAGAGACCATGGCTATGGCGGCTCTCTCCCTTCTGGAAACTCTTCTGGACATATTGGGGCCCCTCACAAAGATTCTTGATTCAGCTGTTAGGGCTAAGGACTCCAACACCCCACTGGAAGCGACAGAGGTACTGGAATGGGCACAGAGGGCATTATGTTTCCTAGGCAATGTGAATTGCGCCCTATCAATTGAGAGGAGACGATCATTCCTAATGAGAATAGACCCGCAACTTGCGGACATGGCCACGACGGAAGCAGGAACCCTGGTAAATGTATTGCTATTCGGAGATAAGTTTGTGAAAGAGTTGGGGAAATATGTGGCGACCTTTTCGGCCCTCGACAAGGCCCAAGCTAACATTAAAAAGGTTTTCCACACTAGCCTTTTTACCAGGGCTGGAGGCTTCAGGGGTCGAGCGACTGGCCGAGGGTTCAATTAGACCTCCAGAGGCTTCGATCAAAGAGAACGTGGCGGAGCCCAACGCTCCAATTTCTACCCCACCCAAAACCGTGGTGGCAGAGGCAGGCAGAACAGAGGAGGTTATCGAGGACAGAATAATAATGGAGGCACCTCCTATTCAGGTAAACCTGATTCAATCTGGGGAAGTAACGGTGGGAGGCCGGATTGCTTTGTTTCCGCACAAGTGGGAGAGTTTGACACACGAGCCTTGGGTACTTCAGACGGTACAGGGTTTCCAGATAGAGTTTTATGCATCCCCACAACAGACACACAAACCTCAACCCCTACATTTTTCCCATGTAGAAATGTCTTTCATAGACGACGAAGTGGCATCTCTGATGAGAAAAGGGGCAGTTGTAGAGACGGTTGCTCACCCTCACGGTTTCACCAGCACAATATATTTAGTGCCAAAAAAGGATCAGGGCTTCAGATTAGTGTTAAACCTCAGGGAGTTCAATTCTTGGGTAGTGTATCGCCATTTCAAGATGGAGGGCATACACTTATTGAGAGATCTTCTCCTAGAAAAGGATTGGATGGCGCGTCTCGATTTAAAAGACGCGTATCTAGCAGAGCCCATTTTCCCTCCACATCGGATGTTCTTGCAATTCCAATGGAGAACCAGATGGTACAAATTCTCCGCCATGGCGTTCTGACTTTCGTCCGCCCCTGGTGCTTCACCAAACTTCTCGAACCAGTGGTTCAATACCTGAGGGAGAGAGGGGTAAGACTCATCATTTATTTGGACGACATCCTTATCATGGCACAGAGTGTGAATACAGTACTTCGTCGTCTAGCGGGGACGACCCAACTCCTACAGGAGTTGGGGTTTGTCATCAATTCGGACAAGTCCAGTCTAACTCTGGGCCAATCAATGGAGTTTTTGGGGTTCCAAGTGAACTCGATAGTGGCGCAGTTATTACTTCCATTGAAGAGGAGAATAGCAATTAAGAAGGATTTGAGGAGAGCACTTGCCTCTCCGACTATATCCTTGAGGACGTTAGCTCGGTTAGTAGGCCTTTTAGCTTCATCGATTCAGGCAATTTTCCCGGGCCCGCTACACTACCGGGCACTCCAGAGGTTGAAAATTATGCATTTACGCAAGGGTCTGAGCTATGCAGAACAGATTCTGCTATCCACGGAGGCCAGGACGTAAATTTCCTGGTGGTTGGAGCACATGGACGCATGGAATGGCAAGGCCATATTCGCGTCAGGCCCAGAAGTGGTGATAGAATCAGATGCCAGCAGATGGGGCTGGGGAGCCCGATGCGGGTCGGTGGAGACGGGGGCAGATGGTCCCCGGAGGAATTGAAACTACATATAAATTGCCTAGAACTAATGGCAGGCTCTTTTGCGATCAGAACACTTTCTCCACAGAAGGCGAGTTGCTGTATACTCCTGCAGATGGACAAGGTCTCGGCAGTGAGGTACATCAATCGACTGAGTGGCACGAGGTCCCGCCTATTAGTGGAAATAGCCAAAGACTTTTGGCACTACTGCCTCCTACACCACATCTCAGTGACGCCGGACTATATTCCGGGCAGTTCCAATGTGGTGGCAGATTGGAATTCACGTTTCCTTCGGGACTCCAGCGATTGGAGATTACACCCCAGAGTATTCCGACAATTGGACAACAAGTGGGGCCCTTGTTCGATAGACCTGAATGCATCCAGACTGAACACGCAACTTCCTCAATTTTGCAGTTGGCGCCCAGATCCTCTGGCGGTCAACTCGGATGCATTCCTTCAATCATGGACGACGGGTATGCTGTATGCCTTTCCTCCGTTCGTCATGATTCAGAGAGTATTGGCGCAGATCCGCAGACAGAATACGGAGGTGATGTTGATATCCCCGTGTTGGAGGGCACAAGCATGGTTCCCAGCGGTGCTAACCTTGTCTTGTGCCTCTCCAATATGTCTGCTCTGGTTCCCAGAGATACTTTTGGACCCTCTGGGTCAACGCAGAGTCACTAGTGGTTCAGGAACAGTTGTCACTCATGGCATGGAGACTTTCAGGAGACGTTGGCAAATGCCGGGAGTTTTGCAGGAAGCAATGTTTTTCCTGTCGCAATATTGGGCTCCCTCTACGCATAAGCGATATGAATCAGCTTGGCATAGATGGGTTGGTTGGTGTTCTGAATGACAGGGGGATCCCGTGGGATCCGGAATTCATATGATTGTTAACTTCCTGTCGGAGATGGCGAGTAAGGGTATGGCCTACCGGACAGTTAATAATTTCCGGTCCGCGATCTCAGCCGGACATCCCCATGTGGATGGTAAACCGGTGGGGGAACATCCTCTGGTATGTAAAATAGTAAGAGGCATCAGATTAGTGAATCCCCCAAAACCCAGATATTCCAAGTTGTGGGATGTAGAAGTAGTTCTGCGATTTCTCAGGAATTGGCCAGCGAATGAGGGCCTGTCTCGTAAGCGACTGTCGGCGAAACTTACATTACTCTTATGTTTAATCTCCTGCAGACGGGTTTCTGATGTGCAAGCTCTAGATTTAGCAGGTAGAGTATTCACTCCTTCGGGCATTTCATTTACATCTCAAAGAGAACTAAGACAAATTCTAAGTGTGTTTTTTATCCTGCTTTTCCGCACCATAGCAAACTGTGTGTTGTACAATGTCTAAAATGCTATGATGATTGTACTAGAGAATTTAGAAATGACGTAACAGGACAGTTATTGATCTCATTACAGAGACCTTTTCGCCCAGTCACTGCAGCGACTTTGGCCAGGTGGGTTACTTGGTTGTTAAGTCAAGCAGGTTTTGATACTTCCTCATTCTGAGCCCATTCTGTAAGGGGAGCGATGGCTTCTAAAGCTTTTTCGACAGGTTCTCGTTTAGAGGACATTATGACTGCGGCAGATTGGTCTTCTGATTCAACTTTCAAGACTTTTTATCACAAGCCAATTGTTGATGTGGCATCTGCGGTGGTGGCTCAACTTTAAACTAGCATAATACGAAGCCTCCGTGGACTGACAAAGAATAAATCATTTTCTAGCTGACGTGTCAAGAATTTTCAATTCTATAAAGGACACGGAAGCGAGGATTATCCCACCCTAGAACTGATATTGGAAAACATGTGTTAAGTATTTTTCATGATTAAGAATGGTATATGATTCAAATATATGTATATAATAATGTTGGGTTTTCTTCCCGCCCGTTTTATTGTGTTGAAAGTATATCCAGTGAGTGGTATATTACGGCTTATATTCTCTTTTCAGGAGATCAGAGCAAAGCGACTTGAAGAGTCAAGATGGAAATCTATCTGGGTCAAGTGAAGGAGTTCCTTCGTTAAGGTTATGGTTCGAGTCGATGGAGTAATTGACGGTGTTCAAGGTTCCACAGTTCAAGTTAAAGGACTGAATTGTGATGGTTCGCAAAGAAAGAGGAAGAACAATGGAGTTCAGGACATTTATACCTATGGGGAGTATTGTGATTGGTGCATACTAAGGAGAGGCAGTCCTTCCGGGTTATGCTGTTTAAAGTTTATTGGCTGCTGTATTTGCTTCAGTAAAGAAAGAGAAGCATAATCCTCGCCTCCGTGTCCTTAATAGAATTGAAAATTCTTGATGCGTCAGCTAGAATTTTTTTATTCCTCCATACCTTTGACATCCCCTTATGCTGGGAGGAAGCATTCGACCATTCACGCCCCTAGGGTTGCCACCTGACCAGTTTTCTCCCAGCACCACCAGGACAAAAATAAGAAAAATTACCTAAAGCTGGTACTTTTAGCCCTCATCTGTTCATACTTCAAACCTCAAATATAAATAAAAAACACTTTTAAATGTGTTCTAGAGCTGCACAAACCTGCTGCACTCTCAGTTTATAGGGGCTAAGTGTGACCTTCCTGTGCCTCCGTCATGCTTGCACCTTGCAAACCTGCTGCGCTCTAGGATAATATGGGTTAGGTGTGACCTCCCTGTGCATCCGTACATGCTAGCTCCTCACAAACCTGCTGCGCTCTCACTTTATACGGGTTAAGTGTGACCTCCCTGTGCATCCATGCATGCTTGCACTTCACAAACTTGCCGCACTCTCGGTTTATACGGGTTAAGTGAGACCTCCCTGTAAATCCATACCTGTGCTCTCAGTTTATAGGGGTTAAGTGTTACCTCCCTGTGCATCTGTACATGCTTGCACCTCGCAAACCTGCTGTGCTCTTGGTTTAAAGGGGCTAAGTGTGACCTCACAGTGCATCCGTACATGCTTGTACCTCGCAAACCTGCTGCGCTCCGTTTATACAGGCTAAGTGTGACCTCCCTGTGTATTACTACATGCTTGCTTCTCGCAAACCTGCTACCCTCCCGGTTTATAGGGGTTAAGTGTGACCTCCCTGTGCATCCGTACATGCTTGCTCCTCACAAACTTGCCTCACTCTCGGTTTATATGGGTTAAGTGTGACCTCTCTGTGCATCCGTACATGCTTGATCCTCGCAAACTTGCCTCACTCTCGGTTTATACGGGTTAAGTGTGACCTCCTTGTGATACCATACATGCGCTCTCAGTTTATAGGGGTTAAGTGTGACCTCCCTGTGCATCTGTACATGCTTGCACCTCGCAAACCTGCTGTGCTCTTGGTTTATAGGGGCTAAGTGTGACCTCACAGTGCATTACTACATGCTTGCTTCTCGCAAACCTGCCACACTCTCGGTTTATGTGGGTTAAGTGTGACCTCCTGTGCTTTCGTACATGCTTGCACCTCGCAAACGTGCCGCACTCTCGGTTTATATGGGTTAAGTGTGACCTCCGTGTGAATCCATACATGCGCTCTCAGTTTATAGGGGTTAAGTGTGACCTCACTGTGCATCTGTACATGCTTGCACCTCGCAAATCTGCTGTGCTCTTGGTTTATAGGGGCTGAGTGTGACCTCACAGTGCAGAATATGACACGTTATTTCGCATGCCATTACTTTGCATGCCATTACTACGCGGTTATTACTTAGCAATAACCGTTACTACGCAAGTTTTTAGTTCGCATACCATTACATTGAAAGTGTTAATGTATACGAAGTAAAAACTTGCCTAGTAATAAAAATGGTATGCGGAATAACGTGTCATATTAAAAAGACATTTAACCCCTTTTTAAAATGTTTGAAACACAACACTACTTTAAATAATAAATAGAAATACACTACCCTACACATCTAAAAATGGAAAACACTACCAAAACACTCAAACACTACACTACCCTACACTACTGAAACACCACTACACTACCCTTAACCCAAAATCACTACCCCCTGCACGAACATACGCATTCCCCCACTCCGGTCCCTACACTCATTCACTACCCATCACAACCCCCCGACACTACACTAAACACTAAAACATTAACCTACACTACACTAACACCACAACACTACCCTAAACCCTAAAACACTACCCCCAGCACGACACTACCCCTAGCCCCAGTGCTGTCCCTACTCCCAAACACTACCCTACACGACATCCCGACACTACCCTAAACCCTAAAACACTACCCTACACTACCCCTAGCCCCAGTCCTGTCCCTACTCCCAAACACTACCCTACCGAACATCCCGACACTACCCTAAACCCTAAAACATAACCCTACACTACACAAACTCCACACTACCCTAAACCCTAAAACTGTACCCCCAGCACGACACTGCCCCTACCCCCAGTCCAGTCCCTACACTACCCTACACTACACAAAACACTACCCCTCACGACCCCCTACACTACTGTAAACACAAATACACTACAATACACTACACAAACCAAACTACACTTCCCTAAAACGACGCCCCGGCTTACCTCTCCTGACGGCCTCCTCGTAGGTGTTGAACACTCCCTCCATGACGGCTGGTCCCGCTCTCACAATCCTTAATCCGCCGCTCCTTGTCACCACTCCCCCTGCCTGGGACGTCACGTGATAACAGTGGAAACAAAGGTAGGAAATTACTTCACGGCAGTTAGTGCGATACGTACAACGCATGCGTTGTAACAACGCGCGTAGTAATGGCTACGCGTTGTTACAACGCATGCGTTGTAAGCTTGCGTAGTAACGGTATGCGCACTAACAGCCGCGAAGTAATGGCTGTTCACCCACAGTGCATCCGTACCTGCTTGTACGTCGCAAACCTGCAGCGCTCCGTTTATACAGGCTAAGTGTGACCTCCCTGTGTATTACTACATGCTCGCTTTTCGCAAACTTGCTCCCCTCCCTGTTTATAGGGGTTAAGTGTGACCTCCCTGTGCATCCGTACATGCTTGCTCCTCACAAACTTGCCACACTCTTGGTTTGTATGGGTTAAGTGTGACCTCCCTGTGCTTCCGTACATGCTTGCACCTCGCAAACCTGCCTCACTCTCGGTTTATACGGGTTAAGTGTGACCTCCCTCTTCATTCGCACATGCTGGGTCCTCACAAACCTGCTGCACTCTCGGTTTTATGGGTTAATTATGACCTCCCTCTGCATTCGTACATGCTGGGTCCTCACAAACCTGCCACACTCTTGGTTTATACGGATTAAGTGTGACCTCCCTGTGCATCCGTAAATGGTGGCTCCTAGCAAACCTGCCGCGCTCTTGGTTTATATGGGTTAAGTGTGACCTCCCTGTGAATCCATTCATGTGCTCTCAGTTTATAGGGGTTAAGTGTGACCTCCCTGTGCATCTGTACGTGCTTGCACCTTGCAAACTTGCCTCACTCTCGGTTTATATGGGTTAAGTGTGACCTCCCTGTGCTTCCGTACATGCTTGCACCTCGCAAACTTGCCTGACTCTCGGTTTATATGGGTTAAGTGTGACCTCCCTGTGAATCCATACATGCGCTCTCAGTGTATAGGGGTTAAGTGTTACCTCCCTGTGCATCTGTACATGCTTGCACCTCGCAAACCTGCTGTGCTCTTGGTTTATAGGGGCTAAGTGTGACCTCACAGTGCATCCATACATGCTTGTACCTCGCAAACCTGCTGCACTCCATTTATACAGGCCAAGTGTGACCTCCCGGTGTATTACTACATGCTTGCTTCTCGCAAACCTGCCACCCTCCCGGTTTATAGGGGTTAAGTGTGACCTCCCTGTGCATTCGTACATGCTTACTCCTCGCAAACTTGCCACACTCTTGGTTTATATGGGTTAAGTGTGACCTCCCTGCGCTTCCGTACATGCTTGCACCTCGCAAACTTGCCGCACTCTCGGTTTATACGGGTTAAGTGTGGCCTCCCTGTGAATCCATACATGCGCTCTCAGTTTATAGGGGTTAAGTGTGACCTCCCTGTGCATCTGTACATGCTTGCACCTCACAAACCTGCTGTGCTCTTGCTTTATAGGGGCTAAGTGAGACCTCACAGTGCATCCATACATGCTTGTACCTCGCAAACCTGCTGCACTCCATTTATACAGGCCAAGTGTGACCTCCCGGTGCATTACTACATGCTTGCTTCTCGCAAACCTGCCACCCTCCCGGTTTATAGGGGTTAAGTGTGACCTCCCTGTACATCCGTACATGCTTGCTCCTCGCAAACTTGCCACACTCTCGGTTTATATGGGTTAAGTGTGACCTCCCTTTGCTTCCGTACATGCTTGCACTTCGCAAACTTGCTGCACTCTCGGTTTATACGGGTTAAGCGTGGCCCCCCTGTGAATCCATACATGCGTTCTCAGTTTATAGGGGTTAAGTGTGACCTCCCTGTGCATCTGTACATGCTTGCACCTCGCAAATCTGCTGTGCTCTTGCTTTATAGGGGCTAAGTGAGACCTCACAGTGCATCCGTACATGCTTGTACCCCGTCAAACCTGCTGCACTCCGTTTATACAGGCTAAGTGTGACCTCGCAGTGTATTACTCCATGCTTGCTTCTCGCAAACCTGCCACCCTCCCGGTTTATAGGGGTTAAGTGTGACCTCCCTGTGCATCTGTACATGCTTGCTCCTCGCAAACTTGCCACACTCTCAGTTTATATGCGTTAAGTGTGACCTCCCTGTGCTTCCGTACATGCTTGCACCTTGCAAACTTGCCTCACTCTCGGTTTATATGAGTTAAGTGTGACCTCCCTGTGCTTCCGTACATGCTTGCACCTCGCAAACTTGCCGCACTCTCGGTTTATACGGGTTAAGTGTGGCCTCCTTGTGAATCCATACATGGGCTCTCAGTTTATAGGGAGTAAGTGTGACCTCCCTGTGCATCTGTTCATGCTTGCACCTCGCAAGCCTGCTGTGCTCTTGGTTTATAGGGGCTAAGTGTGACCTCACAGTGCATCCGTTCATGCTTGTACCTCGCAAACCTGCTGCGGTCCGTTTATACAGGCTGAGTGACCTCCCTGTGTATTACTACATTCTTGCCCCTCGCAAACCTGCCACCCTCCCGGTTTATACAGGTTAAGTGTGACCTCCCTCTTCATTTGCACATGCTGGGTCCTCACAAACCTGCCACACTCTCAGTATATCCGCATTAAGTGTGACCTCCCTCTTCATTTGCACATGCTGGGTCCTCACAAACCTGCCGCACTCTCAGTTTATCCGGGTTAAGTGTGACCTCCCTGTGCATCCGTACATGGTGGCTTCTCGCAAACCTGCTGCGCTCTTGGTTTATACAGGTTAAGTGTGACCTCACTGTGCATCTGTACATGCTTGCACCTTGCAAACCTGCAGCGATCTCGGTTTATAGGCAGTGGCGTAACGAAGCTTGAGGGGGTGCCCCAGCAAAGTAAAGGGAGGGGCCCCACTCCGGACTCAGTCAAGAGGTCTCAGGCCGGGATACTGTGCTGAGGGGGCCCCTGGAGCTCGTCTTCTCAAAGTCCCCAGCTCCACACTTAACTGGGACTGGTCCTTCGAGCAGTCTAACGCCCTTTTGGACCCTCGAGCCCGGCCTCTCTCTCCCTGCTTCCGCCACTCTCCTTGCCTCTGTGTCTTCTTTTCTCTTTTTCTCACACCCTGTGCCTCTTTCTTTCTCCCTTTACTGTGTGCCTCTTTCTCTCACCCTTTGCCTTTACTTTGCGCCTCTTTCTCTCACCCTTTGCCTTTACATTGCGCCTCTTTCTCTCACTCTTTGCCTTTACTGCGTGGCTGTTTCTCTCACTCTTTGTCTTTACTGTGTGCCTCTTTCTCTCACCCTTTGCCTTTACATTGCGCCTCTTTCTCTTACTCTTTGCCTTTATGCCTCTTTCTCTCACTCTTTGCCTTTATGCCTCTTTCTCTCACTCTTTGCCTTTGCGCCTCTTTCTCTCACTCTTTGCCTTTATGCCTCTTTCTCTCACCCTTTGCCTTTACATTGCGCCTCTTTCTCTTACTCTTTGCCTTTACTGCGTGGCTGTTTCTCTCACTCTTTGTCTTTACTTTGTGCCTCCTCCCATTCTCCCCATGCTCCTTACCTTCTCTCCTTCGCCTTCTGCCCGCCTAGCCATGCCCACCCCGCTCCTTACTCGCTCTCCCACACCATCTTCCTGTGTCTTCTTCCCGCCTCCCCATATCCTGCCCCCTGTGCTCCTTCCCCTCCTAGGACCTACTTAAAGGTGGCGGCTGCGCGACCCCATTGAGCAGGTTCCTAGGCCCCAGCTCCCCACTTACCTGGGACTGGTCCTCCCACCAGTGTACGGCCCTTTTGGATCCTTGAGGTCCAGCCTTGCTCTCCCCACTGCCGCTGCTCTCCATTCCTTCTTTTCTATTTTTCTCACACTTCTGTGCCTATTTCTCTGACTCTTTGTCTTTACTTTGTTCCTCTTTTTCACTCTTTGCCTTTACTTTGTGCCCCTTTCCGTTGTGCCTCCATCTTCCCCCTTCCCCCAACCTCCTCCCGTTTTTAGGTCTCGCGCCTAGCGTTGCAGTGCGCAGACCTCTTGTACGGGCTTCTGAAAGCTGCCTACACGCTCGTGCGTGTGGTTTTGCTTTCGGAAGCCCACATTGGCTGTAGCTTGCGTTTAAAAAAAAAAAACGGCACGCAATTGGGCAAAGGCGGGCGCATGTCCCGCCTTTGCTCCTCCCATTCCCACTGGTGGCTAGCACGCGCAGCAGCGCGCGTTCGCCTCGCTGCCGCGCTCCCTCCCCCGCTCCTCTGTGGTGCCCGCGCACCACTGTTTAGTTTCATGTTTTTAGGTCTCGCGCCTAGTTTGCTTTTCAATAGCGATTGCTTTCAGTTTCGCGATTGCTTTCATGTAAGAAAGTGGCTCTGTATATACTGGACCAAGTAAGGTACAGTGTGCGCAGAGTCCACAGTCCCCAGAGGTTTGGCAGAGGCTAAAGTTAGATATAACCTTACTCTCTAAAGTGGTAGCTTGGTCGAGCAGTAAGGCAGTATCAGAGGACAGTGTAAAGCATTTGTTGTACACACTCAGTCAGCAAATGAAGCCACACACTCAAGAACTGAACTCTAGGCCAATGGTTTGTATATAAAAATATATGCTTGTTTTATTTTAGAACCAACAATAGGTATCAAAATATACTTTCTCAGATTGAGATGCTTTAGGTAAATACTTTCAATAGGCAATAGACTTTTGAATGTAATAGTTACAGTTGTTGCAATAGGCAACACAATTTTAAACACAATTATACATTGAGCTCAATGGGAATTTCTAGTTAAATGCAATAGATTACTTTTTGGATTACTTTTCTAACCACAGGACTGGATCCTAGATTCAGTCCTGGGACATCTCCTGTAAACAGTTGAGTAAAAACGTTTTGGTTACAGTTGTGATTTTTAAGGAATATTATTGTATTTTAAAAGTTGGCACTTAGAAACTTTTTCACATAGAATCACCAATGTTATCCTATGGGAGGAAATTCACTTAGCAGGTAAGTAGTGTTATCGTTACTTTTTCTTACTCAGTGTTGGATCCTGGATCCAGCACTGGTGCATCTCCTGTAAACAGTTGAAAGAATGTGTTTTTGTTATACAGGCGATTTTTAACGAATATTTGTAAGTTTGCAAAATCGACACTTTTTCAGCAAAAACCAGGCAATGTTATCCTATGGAAGGAAATTCAAGTTACCGGTAAGTACAGTTATGATTACTTTTTAGGGTCAGTGCTGGGCACCAAGATCCAACACTGGGATCTCTCCTGATAGCAGGTGAGTAAATTTGTTTTCGTAATTCGGCTGATTTTAGGTGACTATTTTAAAGTCTCAAAACTCGACACTTAGAAGAATTTCCAAGTGAAACCAGTCAATGTTACCCTATGGAAGGAAATTCAATTTGCCGGTAAGTTACTTTAACGTTACTTTTGTAATCCAGTGCTGGACTCCTAGATTCAGCACTGGGACATTTACTTAAAACAGGTAAGTAATTACGTTTTTGTAGTTTGTACGATTTTTAAAGAATATTCTTGTATTTCAAAAGTTGACAGAAACTTTTTCACAAAGAACCACCAATGTTATCCTATGGAAGGAAATTCAATTCACAGGTAAGTTACTTTTTAATTACTTTTGTTACTCAGTGCTGGGCACCTAGGTTCAGCCTTGGGACCTTTCCTGCAAACAATTGAGAAAATTCGGTTAGGTTATTTGTGCGATTTTTAAGGAATATTCTTAGTTTTCAAAAGTCGACACTTAGAAACTTTTTGGAAGAAAAAGTGTCCATGTTATCCTATGAGGAAAAATGAGTTATCGGTTTCGAGGTAAGTAGTCGGTCTTTTGAGTTAGGGTTCTGGGGTTAGACTCAGGGGTCTCCCAGGGTCAGTGATGCACTGTTGTTGCACCCTCAGCGGCACTAGGGCGGCCGGGTGCAGAGTGTTGAGGCCCAATGTTATCCTATGGAGGATAGGGGGACTCCGGTTGGTGGCGGCTGGCAAGCAGGCCACGGGGTTGTGGGAGCAAAGCTCCTAGGGTTGAGCTCAGGGCACGTTGGGGACCAAGTTAGCACAGAAGGGGCACCCTCAGCGGCACTAGGGCGGCCGGGTGCAGGGTGCTGTTTTGAGGTCGGGTGCCCTGTTGATTTCAATGGAGATTTTCGGTTTTGGTTTTCAGCTGCAGGCTCGGTCCAGGAAGACTTCCAGGAGGAACCAACAGCTGGGCAGGTAAGTTGGAGGGCTCGGGGACGTAGGTGCACCTCGGGTTCCTTTCTCCAGGGCGCAGGGCGGCTGGATGCAGGGGTGTCTTTTGAGGTCGGATTTCACCTTACCGGGCCACTCGTGGTTGGGGGGGGTCTCCGTGCAGAGGCTGCAGGTGACGTCGGGGAGTCCTGGAGGGGTCAACCCACGGTGGACTCGGACTCTGGAGCGCTGGGGGACCTCGCTGGGACCAGTGGGCCACTTGAACCCGGGCTGTAGGCAACGGGTGCAGTGGTGGTTCCAGGCGTCGGGTTTCTTTTTCCTCAGCAGGCTCGGAGTCTTTGTTTGGTGTTTCTTTTGAACAGAGCTGCTGTTCACAGGAGATCCGGTCTTTGTTGAAGGCAGTCAGTCCTCCCCGGGGTTCTGGAGGTCGCTGGCTGCAGGACAAGACGATTTGTGGCGCAGGATCTCTGGAAACTGCAGACGGGCCGGTAGGGCTGGGGCCAAGTCAGTTGTTCTCTGCAGTCTCCTCTGCTGGGCGTCTTCTTTTGTCCTTTTTCTTCTTAGGTTGCGGGAATCTGAGGAAGGAAGGTTCAGGGTGCCCCTAAATACTAGATTTAGGGGCGTTACAGGTAGGTAAAGGGAAGGGACCAATGGGTCCCTGCCCTGGGGTGGGTACACCCCTATCCTGCCACTCTCCTGTGGGAGGGGGCAGGAGCCTAGTCCTGATTGGGCAGGGCTCCCCATCTTCAAGATGGTGAGAGCCCGGAGATGTGCTTCACCTCGCCTCCCCCACCTGAGGGGTGGGGTTGGCAGAGGCTGGCACACCCCTTTCCTCCCTTGGTGTTTCCCGCCAGTCTTCCCGCCAGGATGGGGGAAGAACCGGTGGGGACCAGTTGCTGAGTACAGCAAGTGGTCTGGGGAAGCTCACAAGGCGGAATGCCTTTGAAGCTTCCCCTGCCCATCCTGGGGGAGGAGGCCTAGCACCTCGCCCAGGACGTGCATTGTTGCAGGCCCGGGAGAGCGGATGGCTCTCTACCCATGGGTCCAGCAACATGTCTGCTGTGTGGCAGCCAAGGCAGCCCCTCAGACAAGACGTGGATTGTAGGTTAGGTTCAGGGGGCAACTCTAAGTTGCCCTCTGTCGTGCATTTTACAGTAAATCCCACACTGGCATCAGTGTGGGTTTACTGTGCTGAGAAGTTTGATACCAAACTTCTCAGTCTTCAGTGCAGCCATCATGGTGCTGTGGAGTTCGTGCTGACGACCTCCCAGCAACATATACTCGGAATGGCAGCACTGCACTTACAGTGCCCAGGAATGGAGCTGGGTACTGAAGGGGCACAGGGCTCATGCACCTGTACCCTCACCACTGGCATAGGGCACCCAGCTAGAGGGGTGACTGAGGTATGCCAGGGCAGTGTGTTTGTGGGCATGGCACACAGGGATGTGTGCCATGTCGACTCTCTGTTTTGTTCTGCACCAAGACACTCAGCCTGCAAGGGCAGTGTGTGTGTGTCAGGGTACAGGGCCTCTAAGGGTGGCACAATAAGTGCTGCAGCCCTTAGGGGTCTTCTCTGGTCACAGTGCCCTGGGTACCTAGGGTACCATTTACCAGGGGCTTACCTGTGGCCAGAGATGCCAATTGGGTTTAGGCTTTAGTACAGTTTTTAGGGAAGGAACACAGGCCCTGGGTACCCGATAGGCAGGGACCCAGGGCACACCAAGGAAAAGTGCATCAGTTATCAGGCAAAAAGTGGGGGGGGTTACTGCAACAGAAACCCACTTTCCTACACTTTCACTGCCGCTTGTTAATTTACAGTGTGCGCGAGGAATCCTTCCCTGCCCCGGTAAGATATGCTTTCCGACGGCTTTTTATTTTACTAAGATGCGACTGTAGTGTGCGCGAGGAATCCTTACCTGCCCCGGTAAGATATGCTTTCCGACGGCTTTTTATTTTACTAAGATGCGACTGTAGTGTGCGCGAGGAATCCTTCCCTGCCCCGGTAAGATATGCTTTCCGACGGCTTTTTATTTTACTAAGATGCGACTGTAACAGGACAAGCGCATATGCCGGGCCATGCATGCAGTGAGATGAAATGGTTGGTCGGGGTCTCTCGTCTCTCCCCTCTCTCCCTCTCTCTCTGTTTCTCTCTCCCACGCTCTCTCTCTCTCTCTTCTTCCTCTCTCTCTCTCTCTCGTCCTGTTTTCTCCAATGTGCTGGGGACTACAGGCATCACACGATAGAAGCAAACATACCCAATGTAATGCCCCACCTCTGTATAACCTGTTGCTGGATTCTGAGTGACTGGTGTACTGAGCATATAATGAGAATGATACAAATACATAATAAGCATCATACATCAAAGTGGCATTACGGCAATTTGTCAAAAAACACCCAGCACAACAACATTATTGATGCAGCTGGCATGTTTGTCCCAGGCAATGGCATACCAACATAGCAGGCATTCCCCTTCTCCCACCACCCACTGAAGGGGCATATCTTGAATAATTGAGCAGCAAACATGTGTCATTGAATGTTGGAAGGAAATGCAGTATTAATACTCTTAGCACATCGTATGCACGTGGGTGGCACATTGAAGAACCCAGCCCACAGAAGTATAGCTGAAAAGGTAAATAAAAGTGCCATGATGGCACACGGATGCCCAGTTGGATTCCAAACTCAGCCACCTATATATGAATGCATTCAATGACGTACAGGGACGACGATGCATCTTGTGCTGGGGGTTGGGTGGGGTGGCAGAGGTGAGCGTGACGGCTTGTAGCTCCCGCACATTGGATAAATATGTCCATCTGTACGAATTCCAACTCAGGGGGCTTATGCTGTTGAGATGTTTGCTGATGGTGGGGTATGTGGTATGTGGATATGGAGATGAACTAGGAGTACTAGCGAAGCTGGGCTACTGGTCAGCGTAGCAGCGCACAAGTCCTGGAAAGTGTACTCCAGAGGGGAGTTGGGAGGTGGCAGAGATATATAGATGATTCACTCCCGATTTCAGTGTGGCCTCTGGATTTCAAAAAGTAAGCCACATTTACACATGGAAAGCATACTGTTAATTGGGCACTCGGTACTTAAACAAATATATGATATGTGTCTGTCACTTTTAATGGATGAGTAAGCATTAACCCTTCGTCAGTGCGCCATGCACAAACTGCTGAGGTTGGATCTTTGTGAGTTTAAGAGACCATGTCTGCTGGTCTGTGCCTGACCTTGAGAGACATCCTTGTGTGGCCAAAGTGGTGATTTACAAGACCACGTTATCACCGCAGTTTCTCGATTAGACTGGCTTTTGGTAAAGCAAAGGTATTATAATGGAAGCCTTGATTTGTTTAATTTAATTCCATTGGCTCCATGTCCTGAGCCATCTGTAACATTATTCCGCCTCCAAAATTATTGGTTAAGGGATGTATTCAAGTGAGTCATGTTTTCCTGGGAAACTATATACAATCTAAAAATGATAAAAGGCTACAGGAAGGGGGAGGTATGTGTCCAGTGACTCCCTGTATGTAAGTTTAGTGGTCGAAGTAGAGGATATCTGCGGGGCATGACACACCTATAGTTTTTCAATCTAAGAAAAATATTTCCCCTACTATTTATGAAAGGTCAGCCGCCCTCGGAAAGTAAATTCTGAGAGTCGAAATGCTTCAGCTGAAATGCAAGGCAAAGAGAATCTCCTGAAACCGAGGGAGGGACAGACAGCTCAACAAGCCTTCCTGCTAGGGTGCCTGCTTGCCTGAACGAAACGTAAATGTGCACAACTAGTTAAACTACAAATGTAAAGGGTGCTTGGTAGCCGGTATTGGCTTTTAATGATGGAATCACTTGAAGCTTCCTGATAACACAGATTTATTGTTTTTGAGTGGTATTGCTGGGGAGTTACCAGCTGAGCTGTGAAGTGTGTGCTTTTAAAGGACAATTATAAAATAAGTTGCGCTATGCACAGTCTGGTTATTACTAAAATCTATATTTCTGATGCTTTTTTAATCTTAGACCTTTCGTAGCAGCCTATCTTATACTGTATGAATGAAAGTTTAAAATAATGACTTACATATTCACTGTGCTTTCGGTCACCAAATTGGACCTGCTAGCACTAAACATAGACAAGTCACTATTCTCCACTGCACCAACCAGGATACAATTCTGTGGCTCTCTGGTTACACGCACAGACCTCTTCAGTGTATTAACTAACTGAGGTTTCATAATTTACAATAGTGCATTTACCACTGATTAACTTAACCTGCATTTATTCTTCATTTAAGTACTGCTATATTTTATATGTAGTTACCAAAAGACGAAGGACCGACAAAAGTTACAGAATATTTGACCCAACCCCGACGCTCACTCACCCAGCCCACTTTGAGCACAGCATCACAGTTCACATACCTTTTTAATGCACTTCGTCCACTGTGTTTGTTTGTGTGTATTTGTATAGCACAAAACTAGTTATGGGCAACATAGAATTGTTCGGAACCAGCAGCCAAAACTACAATCCACAGGTTTTTAGGTTGAGCCTTGGCAGCGTATGCGCTGCTCTGCGAGGCATGCTGTATTGGAGTATGCACTTGAAGCCCCGTCCACTCTCTGCCCATATTGGTCATTGGCTTGTGTCATTGTCCTTCGTAAATGCTAGCTTCTAATTCGTATATAGGCTTGTTAGTCCCTCCTTAGTACTGCCTTATCTACATTTGTAACCTCCCATGAGGACACCCCCTTTTACATGTGTTGTTGCTCGGTAGGCTTTAATTACAGCCTCTGAACACTATTTTGTTTAATGGTTTTCGCATGCCTGCTGTTGCACGCAGGACACAGTCTCTCGTAATACGTTTTTTTTTTTTTACATAGCACGCCACGCTGATAGTGGCGTCCGTGCCTTTGCTTAACTTGCTGCACCAAATGCGGCAGCATATTTAAAAAAAACCTATGTATTTAATTTTTTATTTTTTTAAATACCCCATGCAGCACTTACACTTTAATGTCGGCCGCTCTCCTTTCCTTAAACAATCCGTTTCTAAGGAAAGGGCCATTGCCGCCATTAAAGTGAAAGTGCAGCATGGGGCGCTTTTACAAAAAAAAAGCATTTGTTTGTCAACTTGACAAACAAATGCATTTTTTTGTAAAAGAACCCCATACCGCGCTTTCACTTTAATAGTGGCCACGCCCCTTTCTTGAGACATGGCTTGTTTTTACTTACACATAAAGATTTCAGGTGCTGAAAACAGTTGAAACCGCTGTGTGAAGCTCCGTCCACTCTCCGCCCAGTTTTTTCATTGGCTTGTGTCATTGTCCATTGTAAACTGTGGCTTTTCATTAGTCAATAGGCTTAGTAGTCCCACCGTTTCCCATTTTGTAACCTCCCATGAGGACACTCCCTTTTACGTGTGTTGTTGCTCAGTAGGCTTTAATTGCAGCCTCTGAGCACTATTTTCTCAAAGAGCTTTGTCCTGCCTGCCATTGCCGGCAGGAAAAGGCAGGACACGCTCTCTCCTAAAGCATTTGCAATGCAATAGGTCTTGCATGTGCGAGAGTTCAAGCTATTGGCATTGTAAATTCCAATGCCTTTTATTTATCTGTTTAAAAAAAAATACATAAATAAAAAGCATTGCTATTTACAATGCCAATAGCTCAAACTCTCGTAAATGCGAGAAAACTGAAAGCTTGAGCTCTTGGCATTGCATTATAATGAGCAACGCCAATAGCTAAAACTTGCTTCGTTGCAGTGAGGGGTGAGAAATCAGGGTGTCAAACTGTTGGCCACCCAATGAGGATTTTTAATTTTTAATTCAATAACAAATGTATCTAAAATCTGTCTGAGTCTTTATTAATCATGTCTAAATGTTCTTTCCACAGAAACTGCACTTGCAATTATCTGATTTCTAAAGCACGATAGAGAGAGTCATAGATCATTTTCAGAACATCAGGTTCTTTTGCTCTTATTCTGTGTAGACACAGCAGAGCTTCTGGTATGTATGATTCTTGTTCGATTTAACTTATTTAGGAGGTTTGGTATTCCATTTGCAATACTCTATGTCCATATCATAGCTCTTAGAGTAGTGAATTTAAATGTGATCACTAATTTGTGAGTTGGCTACTAATTATTGGCGTTTGAGCTATTTTATTGTAAATGACAATGCCTTTTATTTCTGTTTTGGTTTTTGAAACATAAATAAAAGCCATTGTCATTTACAATGCCAATAGGTCAAACTCGCGTAAATGCGAGACCTATTGCATTGCAAATGCTTGTTTCTTCTCCCGCCTCCCCCAGCTTCTTACCTGCTCTCCTGTGTTGTCTTTCAGCATCATCTTCCCGCCTCCCCTTAGCCCTGCCCACCTCTTCCCTGCACTCCTTCCAGGACCTACCTAAAGGTGGCGGCTGCGCGACCCCATTGAGCAGGTGCCTAGGCCCCAGCTCCCCACTTACCTGGGACTGGTCCTCCGACCAGTCTAAGGCCCTTTCGCACCCTTGAGGCCCGGCCTCGCTTTACATGTTGCTACCGGCCTCTGTGCCTCTGAGCTTTCTTTACTCTTTTTCTCACACTTCTGTGCCTCTTTCACTCACTCTTTTCCTTTACTTTGTGCCTCGTTCTCTCACTCTTTGCCTTTTTCTTTGAGCTGCTTTCTCTCATGCAATGCCTTTACTTTGTGCCTCTTTCTGTTGTGCCTACATATTTCCTCCAGCCTTCCCAACACACTTCAGCGCATTTTCTCCTCCCGCCTCCCAACTCCTTACCTGCTCCCTGGCGTCCACTTCCCGTGTCTTCTTTCAGCCTCCCCTTAGCCCCACCCACCGTCCCCTGAGCTCTTCATCCCTCCCAGGACCTAATTAATGGCAGCCTCTGGCGTGCCTAAGGCAAGCCTTTCTGTGCCCCCTTCCGCGTCCCCATCCGCGCCCAGCGCCACACCCCTGGCCGGATCATCCACTGCCGCTACTCCACAGCAATTCTTAACTCACTCGACCCTGGACGCCCTTCCATCCGCTGCTGCCGTAATGCACCTCACAGCACGGTAGGACCTTTCTCCTGCTCCCACTGTCACTTTACCTGCAACAACTCTGCACCACACACTCTCCTCACTCCAACTCCCACGTTACCCTCTCAGAACCTCACCTCACCCAACAACATGCTTGACCTTCAGCACACCCTCACATGTATGCCCTTCAACACCCAGTCACTCAAAAACACACACTATTGAAATTTTGGACCTCCTCAGTAACAACACACTGGATCTCCTCTTCCTCAAGGAAACCTGGGTGAACCCCACTTCATCTCCTGACATTGCTGTGGCCGTCCCAGCAGGATACAAAATTTCATGCCAGGACCACCTACACAAACCCGGCGGAAGACTCACCATCATCTACAAAGATGCACAACCACAGACTCGGACACCCCTTTCATGGAACACATGCACTTCAAGCAAACAGCGGCCTCACCCTAAAGGGCACCCTAACTTACAGATCACCTGGTATGTAAGGCAACTTTTGCAACCTTATCTAAGACTTCATCGCCCGATTAACCATCATCTCAAAGAACTTCCTACTTCTCCGTGATTTCAACCTCCACCTTGAAGACCCCCCAGACCACTGCTCCTCCGACCTCCTCAAAAGTCTACACAACATATGAATTTCCCAGCTTTTTACGGACACCACACACAATGTAGGGCATGCTTTAGACGCTCTCTTCGCCTCCAGCAACAGCATCAGCTCCACCTCAACACTCAATGGAATGACCACTACATTATCCATTTCAATATCTTCATGCCGGGAAACAACCTTTATAACAAAGTCTTAACCATGCAATGCCTTTACCACAGTCTTAACCACTCATAAGTCTTTACCACGCATGTCACCACGCATATGCCTTTACTATGAATGTCATTACCACGCATGCCATTACCATGCATTATATGTGTATATACTTACCACACATGACTTTACCACGTATTAATGTGTAAGTATATATGTAAGTATATGTTACAGATAGTTTTAAAATATTAATTCATAACTAATATTACTACTATTATTATTAATTTACAATAATTTTTAAACAGTAACATTAATCTTTAGGGACGGAATGCAAGGGATAAATAGAGTTGTTGGGTGGGGAAGTGTATGTATTCACAGGTATTAATTTTAATACCTGAGTATTAATATATAAACATTATAATATATGCTAATTACTATTAATAATAGTTATTTCAAATATTTATAATAACTGTAACACTAACCTCTAGGGACGGGATGCTAGGGATATCAGGTTTTGGTTGGGGAGGTGTATTGATACTCGGGTATTACTTTTAATACCGGAGTATCAATAGTCACATCCTATAATGTATGCTTATTAATATTAATTATTTAAAATATTTGTAATAATTGTTACACTAACCTTTAGGGACGGGATGCAAGAGATATAGGGGTATTTGGTGGTGAAGTGTATTAATACATGGATATTAATTTTAATACCTGCATATTAATATATACAAGTATCAAATAACCTAATTAATATTAATATAAATTATTTAAAAAAATCTAATGACTGTAACACTGCCTTTTAGGAATGTGATGCAAGGGGTATAGTGGTTTTG